>CM061142.1:176056553-176206559 GCA_030789695.1 Scilla litardierei
AAGCTTGGGAGCGTTTTAAGGATTTGCAGCATCAATGCCCGCATCATAGCATTGAAGACTGGGAGCTAGTTCATAGCTTCTACAACGGTCTCCAACCGGGGACCAAACAAATTATTGATGCCGCGGAGAATGGTGCTATCTTGTCAAAGACTCCCGAGGAAGCTACGGCCCTAATTGAGGAGATGGCCTCAAATAATCAACAATGGGGCGATGAGCGAGGACACTCCACGTCCTCCTTAAAGCCAACTAGCATCTACGAGGCGAAGGCCGTAGCGGAGCTTACGCGCAAGTTTGATTCTCCACAAGGTGGTGGAGAGATTGGAGAAGTTTATCACGGAGCCCCAAGGAGCCCCTTCTACCTCCGCTCCAACGAACCAAATGTGTGATTGGTAAGACCAATCTCAAGCCATGTACTCGGGAGGAGAGCAAGGAGAAGGATCCTTGGAGCAAGTACAATATGTTGCGGAGAACCAAGGATATTGGGCCAATCCGGCCGCAAGAAACCATCCCGGATTCTCATACTCAAACAATGAAGGAGCTTTGAACCCGCCACAACCGCCACCTCAACAAGCCCGACCACCACTACCACCCCAACAACAAAACTATCCACCAAGGGGGCCTACGCAACAAAACTTTCAACCGAAGCAACAAGTTCCACCATATAGGCCACCCGGATACAACCAAGGGTGGAGGAATCAAAATCAAAACCCTCCACAAGCTCAACAACGATCCGACTTCGAAGCTAGAGTGGAGGCATTCATGGTCGAGCAAAATAAGGTAAATGCTACCTTGAAGGTGGGGCAAGACTCCCTTAATACCGTTGTGGCTCAAATATCGGAGCAATTGGCGTTGCTCAATCGGAACACTCAACGATTGCCGGCGCAACCCGAGCAAAACCCACGGGGCAACACCGGTCACATCAATGACGTAGTTGCCGTTACTACTAGAGGCGGGAAGGACACCACCCCCGCCATGATTCCTACCGAGGAGCCCGTGGAGGAAAGCTTGGAGCCAATTGAGCCGATAGTTGAAGTTGAAAAGGAGAAGGAGCCACAAGACAAGGAGAAATCTAGATCGGAACAATTGATCGAGGAAAGGCGCTTCATGCCACCGGTCCCATTTCCCCAAAGGCTTGCTAGAGCGAAAATGGAGAAAAGGCTAGCGAAGTTTCTCGAGTATCTTAGAGGAGTTAGCCTTAACATTCCCTTCCTCGACGCCATCGTGGAAATCCCCACATATGCTAAATTCTTAATGGATTTGATTTCGGGGAGAAAGAGGAAGGAGAAGATTATGCTAGCCGAGGAGGGCTCTTGGTTTACTAAGAGAGAAAAAGAGCCGGCCAAATT
Organism: Scilla litardierei; assembly: GCA_030789695.1. Lineage (NCBI taxonomy): Eukaryota > Viridiplantae > Streptophyta > Magnoliopsida > Asparagales > Asparagaceae > Scilla > Scilla litardierei. Next base: position 176,057,900 of record CM061142.1, read on the forward strand.
CAAAGATCCGGGGAGTTTTTCGGATTCCTTGCGCCTTGGGCGGTGTCCCTCTTCAAAAGGCGTTGGTTGATCTAGGGGCTAGTGTGAGCCTCATGCCTCTCTCCATGTTCTTAAGGCTAAACACCGGGACAAAGTTGAAACCCACCGACATGCACATTCAATTAGCCGATGGACGGATAACAAGGCCGGTGGGGATTGCCGAAGACATCCCGCTACAAGTCCCGGGTGGAATATGCTTGCCATGTGACTTCGTGATCATGGACATTAAGGAGGAGGGAGATACGTCATTGATACTTGGACGTCCGTTCCTCGCCACCGTCGAAGTGATTGTCGACGTGCGCGAAGGTACCCTAACTTTAAATGTCGGCAACATCAAGGTGGAGCTTCACATTTCTAAGGCTATGAAGCACATGCCTTACCACGAGGAACTTGACTACATGGACCTCCTTGATGAGGTGATAGAGGAGGCGATCCCCCACTCAATTGGCGCTCTTTTCGACGAAGATTCCGAGGAAGGCCCGGATTTAAGCCAAAATGAGAAGATAGATGATTCCCCCGACCTCTCCGCTGAAAATGATGAAGGCGACGCTGATGTCGCAAGGATTCGAGAGCTCTGCAAGCTCTCGAAATTGGAGTCTCCGAAGAAAGCTCCTCCGGTACGGAGATCGGCGTCATCGGTAAATCCGTTGACCGGAGCAAATGCTAGCTTGGGGGAGCCTCCCCCCAACACTATTCGAGATGGGAGACCACCGAGGGAGAACACGCCGCCACGTCCAAATCCAAGCGCGCTCCCCGGAAAGTTTGATGGGTGCATCTCATATGCGCTAAACAACCCGCATTGATTGAAAATTATAGGGGGTCGAGCTCACGACCTTAAACGAGCGCTTGTCGGGAGGCAACCCGACGGTTTTTGCTTTATTTTCACTTTTTCTTTATTTTTGTTTTAGAAATTTTTAGTGTTTTGAGTCGTTCGCCCAAAAATTTTGTGATAACGGGTCCTATTTTTCTTGACAGGAGAGGAGATAGGTAGATCCATCATGAGGAGGATGAATGAGACGATGAGGAGCGCCCCAAGAAGGCACTCGACGCTTAGGAGGAAGATGGAATCGACTGGAGGAAGAAAGACGGAGTTTAGAGCCCAAACGAAGACAAACAGCAGAACACAAAGCTCACTCGGCCGAGTATACTAGTCACTCGGCCGAGTACACAAGTTCGTCCGGCTGAGCCGCTCACGAACGAGGGAAGTCTGCTGTACCCAACTCTCTGTTTATTTTCTTGATTTCAGTATAACTGCTACTCGGCCGAGTATATATTTTCACTCGGCCGAGTAAAACGGATACGCTCCTAGGGCGAGTCTTGCCGAGTAGCTTGAGCCACTCGGTCGAATGGACTACTCCACTCGGCCGAGGCTGGCAAGGCCACTCGGCCGATGCGTAAGCGGGGAGGAATTTTCTATTGACCATACTCGGCCGAGTGACCTAGTCACTCGGCCGAGTCGTAACTTCTGCTATATAAGGGGTCGGGGGGGACACGTTTTTCGAAACACTGAAACCGATCGCGCCCCCGACCTTTCAGCTTCCCTCGCCCGCTCGCACCCCCCTACTCGCCTGACCGCCGCTGCCACACCGCCGCTCGGCCAGCCACCGCCGGCCGACCACTCGCCGCACTTCGCCCGAGTCGCCGCCGGCGGCTGTGTCTCCGGCCACCTCCGGTTGTTTTTGAGAGCTTAGGGGAGCCCAGGGGAGCTTCTCGGGACTGATTTGAGCTTCGTGGAGGCGATGACTTCGCACGTGTCCATTGCTGAGCACTCGCGGCGTGTCTGGGTATACTCCTTCCACTCTTTTACACACACTGCGCTTTTTACACTTTCGGCGCGCTCGGGGCCGATATGCCGCCCCGGACACGGCCGAGGTCGAAGAGAGCTTCCGCTAAGCGGAAGCGGTCGGATGATGCCGGCCCCTCCCACGAGTTGGAGGACTCTCCTCCACCGTCTCCCACACACGCCGTTCACCCAGCACAGCCTGCAGGCCCCGCACACCCTGCACAGCCTGCAGGCCCCGCACACCCCGCACAGCCTGCAGTGCACCCACAGCCCGCACAGCCTCTCCCTGCCGCTGCACAGCCACCACCTCCGGCTCCACTGGTCGGGCCGCTCGGGATTACGTTCTGAGACGACGCACACCACGCCGTCTTCGACCGTATCTCCCAGCGCTCGATCGTACCCTCCAGGTTTGCACACCTCGCTGACCTAGGACGCCTGGGGGTACTAGAGGGGATGCTCATGTTGTACGACAACGTGGGCTGGCGAGATTTCTTCCAGGTGTCGGCGGATACGTTTACCCGCCCGACACTTGAGGTTCTGAGTTCTATCGCCCGGACCGACGAGGGATGCTCGTTTCGGTTCATGGATCGAGAGTGCCAGGTCACTCTCGATATGATGAGAGCGTTTTTCTCGTGGCCCGCTGTCCCCGGTGCCGATCGCGGTTACGGCCCCACCCATATCCCCCCACCTTCCTTCGACGCCGGTGCCTTCTGGGCCCGGATTACGGGTCTCCACGCTGCCTTTGACCCTAGTAGGGCCAAGGCCTCGGCCATTGTCCATCCCTGCCTCCGCATTGCTCAGCGCCTTATGGCGACGACCTTTTTGGCCAGATATGAGCCGGGCACGATGTCTACGCCAGAGCTCTACATGCTCTACGCAATGACGCGTCCCAGAGCTCTATCTAGGGATGGCGATGAGCTTGTCCCTGCCGTCGTGATCGATATCGCGGCTTGGTTTTTGGACCGCATCATTGTATCGGTGGGCGCTCGCTCACCGATATGCTGCGGCGGCCTGATCACCTTGCTTGCTCTTATGACCGGCGAGGACTTCCCCGACGACTTGCGACGCATCCCGGGCCCCACTTCTCTGTCGATAGATGCTATGGCTCAGATGAAGATGCTTCGTCCGCACGGTGAGCGTCACTGGGTCTGGTTGCACGGCCCTTTTGGTGCCGATTACATGATTCTCCCGAGCCCTGCTCGGACTCTGATTGCATCGGCCCACGTTGACTGGCTCCCTACGATGGATGTTCTCATCCCCGCTGCTTACGTGCTCGAGGCCGAGGAGGCCGAGCAGGCCCACGCTGCCACTGTAGACCCTGTTGCACACCCTGCCGAGCCTGCTGCCGAGCCTGTTGACCCAGTGGCCCCTCAGCCTATACCTGATGTTTCTGCTGCTCCTGACACTTCTGTCCCCACTTCTGTCAGTGTCACGAGTACCTCAGCTGAGCCCACTTCCACCACTTCCACCACTTCCGAGGCTGTCACCACTACTCCCACCACCACCACTGGCCCTCTGTCCGTAGAGCCTCTTTGCTCCGTACTCCCCGAGCACCCACCGACCTTTGTTGAGAGTGGAGAGCCCTCGTTTGCCACGGTCGTGGAGACCATGGCTAGCATGATCTCCGCTGGGGTTGCGCCTTTTGGTCCACACACTTCCACCCCAGCGGTAGTCACCTCTGTCCCCACCTCTGCTGTATTTTCCGAGAGTGTCGTGGCGTCTGTCCACACTTCTGTGCCACTGACCTCTCCGGCCACCTCACTGCCATTTTTGCACTCTTCTTTCGCTGCTACTGCCTCCACTTCCCACCAGCCGGTGCCCCGGCCTCACACTGAGGCCAGGCCCACATTCGCAGGCGCAGCACCTTTTGTTCCCTTCCCCGCTGAGCCAGTCACATACGCGACCCGAGTTCGCCAGCCACGCCCTGCACAGCCCCGACCGGTGCGTCCCTCTGCACCACCTCCCCCCGACACTGTACTTCAGAGCATTCGTGCTCTAGAGGGGGCGGTGAGTGGCCTCCGAGGCGACCTTAGGACCCTGTCCTCCACCGTCTCTGTGATGGCTGGCCGCTTCGAGCTGATCCCCCAGATCCATTACTGTCTCACCCAGGTTCTGGAGCGTCTCCCGCGCGTACCCCCACCCATCCAGCAGGTTCCCGCCCACACTTCCACACACACCCGACCTGCTACCACTTCCACACCCACACCCGCTCAGCGGCCTGTCCAGCCACCACCACCACCTCCGCCTCAGGACGGAGACGGTGCAGCACCACCTTCCTAGGCACCCTTGATGCCATCGATTCCTTTTTGCCGTTGTGCTGCCCGTTTCTGCTGGGTCCTGTTGCACTTTTTGTCCACCCCCCTCCCCTCACTTATTTTGGGATTCTCTTTTTGACTGTATCTTTATATATCTTTTTGGGAGAGAGGGAGAGTTTTGGTGCCACCTTTATATCTGTATCACTCCTACCTTTGCATGCATCATGTCCGCATCATATTTTTCATTTCTTTATTTTTATCCCTTTATTTTCCTTTTTTTTCATGCATGCATCCTCACCTGCCCCTCACATTTCTTGTCTTTCGGTGTGCCACACTTTGCACATTGAGGACACTGTGCCATCTAGCTTGGGGGAGTGAGTTCTCACGTTCTTTTTCGATTTGCCACCTTTATTTTTAGTTTTTCACACCATTTTTCGCATTTGCACTTATTTTTCATTATTTTTCTTTTATTTTGCCATGCCTCACGTTTTTCTTATTTTTTCTGTGTGCCGCATTATAAATAGTTCTTTTTTTCATTTATCTTTATTTCTTTTTCATCTCATGCTAGAGATGACTTTTCTATGATGATGATGACGTTGGATTTAGCTTACTCTATATGCATGCTTTATTTGTCATGTCTTAGATTTTATTTCTGATATCATATGCTATGACTTGCCTTGCATCTAGAGATAGTAACCCACACTTTTGCCACATGAAAATGGATGAAATTTTATTATTAGCTGAGTCTGAATATTCATATGTATGCTATCACAGAAAACACACCAAGATTCACGCATTGAATGCCCATATCTGGAGTACTGATTTCATTTCCTATATCACTTCTATATGCATGAATTGTACACTTCACTTCAGGATGATTGAATGATGTTAGCTATGATAAATCTAGATTAGTTAGCTTTTTTGTGATCGAAACTGAGTAGATTAGATTACCCTGCTGAAGTTGTCGTGCATGTCTTATAGAGTGAACCGAGAGATACATTTATTTCTTTCTCCACAAATCTTGAACATCATTTCTCTACTTTTAAAATCATTGGTGAATCTCCCCTTAGCGATTCTATTTTATGGCATTTCCCCCGCTACTAATTCCTAGCTCCAAATCTCTTATTCTATAAAAAAAAGGGAGAGAAAAGGAGAAGAATATTCTTGTATATCATTATCTCTCTTTGAGTTGGGATCGTTTTGTATATATGCTATATTAAAAAAAAGAAAAAAAAAGAGAGAAAAAGAGGAAAAATCCTCAATAAAAGATCCCATCTCACTTTCTTCCTTTTATCTTTCTTCTTATTACATTTGGAGCTATATATATAAAAAAGGGGATGTGAATATTTTTTATGCCACCATGCTTATAGATAAGCTTGGGGGAGGGGATCCATTGATGTGTGAGAGAGTGACTACTTGACGTTGCACGGCAACCTAGGCTAAGTAATATTCTACACTCGGTGAGATTATTTTTAGTTTTACGAAATCCAGAAATCTAAGCCTAGCGGTCATTTCATGAAATCCATACTTTTCTATTCTCTCTATTCTATAGTGTGATACTCTTATACTCCTGATAGAAAGCGTTCAATTGAAAAGTGTGTGATCTGTGATTCGTATACCGCTTTAAATGATTCAGACGATGTTAATTTTAAAATTATTCCGTTTTTCATGATTATATCGTTGTTCGTGGGTTTTCCGTTTCTATTTGCACTATTATACTATGATATCAAAATAAAATCCTTTGACATGTATTTTTCATTCAGTGCATGCTATACGAGTAAGTGAAACCCACGTCCTGAGAAAATGATCTAGTATCCTACCTCTTCGCTTCTTTCTTTCTTCTTTATTTTATTTCGATTTCACTCTTTTTCAATTTTCATTTTTCATTTTTTTCGCCATTTTCGTTTTCCGAATCCACCGGGTTCGCCATTTACTTATCTTCCTCGAGGACGAGTAAGAGGCAAGCTTGGGGGATTTTGATCACTCCTTATTTTACACCTTTTTTCCGCATGTTTGCATGCCATTTAGATCGCCCAAATCATGTTTTTCACGACATATCGACGATATTGCGATGCTTTTCACGATTTGTTGTTTTGTCGCATTTCAGGTGATTTGGCGCGATTTGGAGTGATCTCGAGATGCGCTTACTCTAGACGGTCACCAACGACCTTCCCGAGGGGTATTTTGCTGTTGGAGCGGAGCGGAAGAAGAACGGACATCGCAGGAGCGACGAGGAGGTCAAAACAAGCAGATTGGGCATTTTTTGTGTCCCACTCGGCCGAGTGGAGGAGCCACTCGGCCGACCAGCGAGACACTGCTCGGCCGACCAGAACAGACACGATTTATGTGTGCACTCGGCCGAGCACTGAAGACCACATCGGCCGAGTGACGAGACCCCGTCCGCCTGAGTGGCGCTCAGACGAAGCCCTTCCAAAACATCCAAGTTATTGTTTTTCGGCTGCCTGAACTTCAGAAGACCCACTCGGCCGAGTGGTTAATCACGTCCGCCCGAGTACTATGAAGCCATCGGTCGAGTGACGACAACTCACTCGGCCGAGCCGCCCCTGAAGTAGAGACCCCTGAAAGCCCCGACTTACTGGAAAATTACAGGGTTTTCACTCGGCCGAGCGACTTTTGTCACTCGGCCGAGTGCGATGCGCTGCCTGTAGCGAAAACTGCGGAAAACAGGCTGTGCAGGGGTATTTTGGTCACAGTTTTTGGACGATTTTGAGGGCTATTTAAACCCTGTTTTTACCCTAGTTTAGAGAGCCTCTCTCTTAGATTTTTTTGCAGCTTTTTAGATTAGTTTTTAGCTTTATTCTTGTGATTGGAGAGGAGAAAAAGATTGGAATTTTGTTGGATTCAATTGAAGAACTCCATTGGTTTCCATCTCTTTTCCTTAAAAATTCTATTTTTATTGCTTATCTCAATATTGTGATGAATTCCATTGCTTATTTCAACGATTATTTTTGTGATCTTGCTATGATTTGTGAGTAGTCTCCACGTCTTGGGGCGTGGGGATGAACCCTACAAGCCCATCTTCATATTTGTGATAAATTGGTAGAAATTGTGCTAGAATTGTTATTAGGGATTAGATTGGGATCAATTTACTACGGATGGCTAGGTATTCATATCAATTGGGATTTGCAAGAGATTGGATCCTAATTTGATAGGAACCCCTAGAAATCCGAATTGAGTTGGAGTCGGATTTTCGAAGTATCGGTTTGCAAGAGATTGGACCGATACTAGGATTTCCGGTTGCAATTCCATGCCGATACTCGTTTGCAAGAGATTGGACGGGTAGGAACTATCCCAATCTAGGTCGTGGACCGAGTTTGCAAGAGATTGGGCTCGGTGCACGATTGGACGATGATGTTGATCCTAATGCTAGCTTTCCTAGGCTAGGGTTTGCAAGAGATTGGACCCAAACCTAGGATAGCTATAGACCGGCAACAGCGCGAGAGCGTGAGCTTGGTTCTACATTCAGTTACAACTAGTTCATCCAAATTCTCATTCAAGCAATTTTGGTACCGATAAACCGCATTTATGAAATACGGTGAGTAGCGGGGATTCCCCATTCCCTAGACGTTCTTTATTTGATTTGATATTTCCGCATTTTTGTCTGAAGATTGTGACAGGATCGCCAAAAGAAAATTTCTCTCTTAAATAGCCAGGTTGATTTGAACAAGCACGGTCATTCGTCCTCCCTGTGTTCGATATCCCGCTCGCTGCTACACCGTGCACTTGCGGTAAAACTACAACCGTTCTTTTGGGTCACATCCCGGAGCGATCACTAGTTTCCTTACTTTCAGTTTCCTTGCCCAAGTCTTTTAGACTTGCTGACATGTGCCCCTTTACTCTTTTGGGTGACACATGTTAGATCCTGAGCCTGAGTACCTCGTTGAGGACGAGGTGTTTACAGACGCCGAGCCCGAGCTTGTGTTTGACGGGGAGTACGTGGACACTGGGGACCGGTCCTAGTGTCTTCGTTGTGTTTTACTTTTGTTAGACAGTTGTTTTTTTATCGGTGCGTAGCACCTATACTTTGTTATGTCGTTGGTTTTGTTGGCCTTGTTCTGGGCCTTTAGACTCTTTCTTTTAGCCTGGTGGCTTTTCAGGATGTTGGACTTATATTCATGTTGGACATTACCTGAGATGTGAATTTTATTATCAGTCTCTCCTTGTATTATTAATGTTGTTCCGTTGTGGTTACAGGGACCTGCTTATGTTTTATTGACGCTTATCGGGTTTGGGGCTTCACAGCTCCACTCTCATGCGGACCTTTTCACGTCTCGCCTCCATTTTAGGGAAGCGGGTCGTGACAGGTTTTGTTGGTGGCCCATGCAGGTCCTTTTGTAACTGCGATTTTTGGAATAGCGATAATAATATTAGAATGTCCAATAAATTAAGTTCGACGTCCGATGTCATAAGCTATGAGTCTAATCCGATTCGTTTTCTGTGTCACTAGATGGCAGGAAGATGTTTCACCCGTGGTGGGGGTAGTGGCGCGATCCCTCATGATGAGGAGCCTGAGCGGGAACCCACTAATGGTGAGATGATGCGGATGATGCTCCAGATGATGCAAGTGCAGCAGGGCGTGCTTCTGCAAGTCCAGAATGCTCCACTTGCTCGAGCTGCCCGGGCTCTTCCGGATGCCCCTCGCTCTGAGCCAGGAGCGAAGCAATTTCGGGAGCTGGGTCCCACATATTTTGATGGGTCTGAGGGTCCTCCGGCTGCCGATGAGTGGATTCGAAACATCGAGGACAATCTGAAGATGGCCAAGATCACCCCGGCTGGATGGGTTGATTTGGCGAAGAGGCAACTCAAGGATAATGCTCGGAATTGGTGGGATGCGGTAGAGAAGATGTTGGTGGAGCCGATAGCTTGGGCTACCTTCAAGGCCAGATTTGAGGGTGAGTTCTTTCTGAAAGCTGCCAGGGAGGAGATGCTGCAGCGTTTTATCGATTTGAAGCAAGGGAGCTTGTCGGTGGACATGTATCACCAAGAGTTCATGAGGCTGAGTCGGTTTGCACCAAAGATGGTGCAGGACGCTGAGGAGAAGGCTCAGAGGTTCCTGCAGGGACTTGCTTCGGAGCTCCAGAGTTTTGTGACCTCTTCTGACCGGGAGTCTTATCAGAAGGTTCTAGTAGCAGCCAAGAGGCAGGAGCTGCTCGTGAACTAGAGGAGGGGGTCTGTTGTTGGTGCTGGGAAGAGGCCTGTGGAACAGGCGAGAGCTGTGATTAGACCTGGATTCAGGCCTAATCAGTCTGCTCAGTTTAAGAGGCCAGGAGGGCCTATTCTGAAGACTTGCCATTTCTGTGGCAAGCCTGGCCATATCAAGGATCAGTGTCGGAAGTTTCTGGGCCAGTGTCTGGTTTGTGGTGATGCTTCCCATGCCACGAAGGATTGTCGGCATGCGGGTCCGCTGCGGAGGGCACCTGTTGCAGCTCAGCCGTTGCAGCAGCGAGCGTCTGTTCCTGTTGGACGTGGAGCAGCTCTTGTTCCGCAGGGGTAGGCTTTTCGGCAGGCTGTCCCACCGAGGAGGCAGGCTTTTCTGATGACCGCTGCGGAGAGCGAGGCTGTGGATGAGGTTATCACAGGTAATCCTCAATCTAGCTGTTACTTTCCTAGCTGGTTTTGATTGTTAGATTATGTTGTTTGCTTGAACATGGTTGTTTGCTAGACTAGGGTTTGATTGTTAATTGTTTGTTAGGTGTGGTTTTGGTTTGCACATTTCCTGCACGGGTCCTCTTTGACTCTGGTGCATCGATGTGCATTATTTCTCGGAGTTTCGTGGAGAGGCATTCCTTGTCGACGTCCCCTCTTTCCAAGAGTTGGAATATCGTTACAGGGAATGGCGTGGTCTCGGTGCATCGTGGTTGCAATTCTTGCTCGTTGGTGGTTTGTGGACATGAGCTTTTCGCTGATTTCATTGTCCACGACATCATCAACTATGATGCAGTTCTTGGGATGGACTGGCTTGCGAGCTTCTATGCTACGATCGACTGTCGGAGAAAGAAGGTGGTGTTCGAGATTCCCGGACATCCAGTATTTGAGTTCATTCGTGGTAGCAGTTCGCTTGGTCATGTCAGATTTCGGGCCAGGCCGGTGGAGGCTGTGGCTATGCAGATGGAGCTGGAGTGGCCAGCTGTGGTGCGAGATTTTGGCGACGTCTTCCCTGAGGAGATGTCTGGTTTGCCGCCTGATCGGGCTTTAGAATTTTCTATTGATCTTGTTCCAGGTGCGCAGTCGATTTCGAAGGCGTCGTATCGTATGGCACCTGCAGAGTTGGAAGAGTTGCGGAAGCAGTTGGATGAGCTTTTGCAGAAGGGTTATATTAATCCTAGTGTGTCTCCGTGGGGAGCACCGGTGTTGCTGGTGAAAAAGAAGGATGGTTCGCGTCGCATGTGCGTGGACTATCGGGAGTTGAATGCGGTGACCATTAAGAATAAATACCTGTTGCCTCGCATCGATGATATTTTTGATCAGCTTGGAGGTTCGAGGGTGTTTTCAAAATTGGATTTGAGGAGTGGTTACCATCAGTTGAAGGTGAAGAAGGATGATGTTCCGAAGACAGCGTTCAGGACGAAGTATGGACACTATGAGTTCGTGGTTATGCCTTTCGGCGTAACTAACGCGCCCGCAGTTTTCATGAATCTGATGAACCTGATTTTCTACGACTTTTTGGATAAGTTTGTCGTTATCTTTATTGACGACATTCTGATCTATTCGAAGTCAGAGGAAGAGCATGCCTCGCACTTAAGGACGGTGTTGGAGATTTTGAGGAAGCATCGGTTGTATGCTAAGTTTTCGAAGTGCGAGTTTTGGCTGGATAGAGTTGCTTTTCTCGGGCATGTGGTGACTGGAGATGGTATTTCAGTGGATCCCGAGAAGATTCGGGCCATCAGGGAGTGGCATGTTCCATCGTCTGCGTCTGAGATTCGGAGTTTCCTTGGACTTGCTGGTTATTATCGACGATTCATTAAGGACTTTTCTCATATTGCTGAGCCGATGACTAGGTTGACGCGGAAGGATGTTGCTTTTGTTTGGTCGGGTGATTGTGAGGGTGCTTTTGGTGTTCTGAAGGAGAGGTTGACGACTGCCCCTATTCTTGTTGTGCCTGATCGCAGCGGTGGATTTGAGGTCTTTTGTGATGCTTCTAGCAAGGGTCTCGGTTGTGTGTTGCATCAGCATGGGCATGTTGTGGCGTATGCGTCTCGTCAGCTTAAGGTTCATGAGAAGAATTACCCGACGCATGATTTGGAGTTGGCTGCCGTTGTGTTTGCTCTTAAGATTTGGAGGCACTTCCTGCTGAGTGAGAAAGTGAAGATTTTCACCGATCACAAAAGCTTGAAGTACATTTTCACTCAGAAGGAGCTCAACATGCGACAGCGTCGATGGTTGGAGCTTATGGCGGATTATGAGATTGATTTGCAGTTTCACCCTGGCAAGGTGAATGTGGTTCCAGATGCTTTGAGTAGGCTTCCAGCGGTGATGATTTTGACCTCGCAGTGGAGATTGCGGCAGGATTTTTGTGAGTCTGGCGTGGAGATTGTTCTTCCTGGGGAGGCTTCGTCGTTGATGTACATGCAGGTACAGTCGACGATCGTGGGTCGGATTAAGGCTGGCCAGGCTGATGATCCGAAGCTGGTGAAGATTCGGGAGCAGGTGGAAGCCGGTCTGCGGACTGACTTTTTGATTCATGAGGATGGCTCGCTGAGGTTTAGAGCCAGATTGTGTGTGCCAGCTGGGGATATCAGAGAGGAATTGATGGTGGAGGCACACAGTTCGCCGTATTCTGTGCATCCTGGTGGCACCAAGATGTATCAGGATCTTCGTCTAAATTATTGGTGGCATGGTATGAAGAGGAGTGTGGCTCGGAGTGTAGCCAAGTGCTTGGTTTGCCAGCAAGTGAATGCGGAGCATCAGCGTACGGCCGGGTTGCTACAACCGCTTCCGATTCCGGAGTGGAAATGGCAACACATCACTATGGATTTCGTGACTGGACTACCTCAGAGTCCGAAGCAGAATGACGCGATTTGGGTGATCGTAGATCGATTGACCAAATCCGCGCACTTTATTCCATTCCGAGTGGGACAGTCCACTGAGGCGCTAGCGAGGAGATATATGGAGGTAAAATTCTTTTACTCTCCGTTTTATTTCCTTTTCCTAGTTTGGATAGTGATGTAACGTGAATCGTGCAGGAGGTCGTGCGACTTCATGGAGTCCCTGTGAGTATCGTGTCTGACAGGGACACGAGGTTCACATCTCAGTTCTGGCAGAGTTTGTAGAAGAGCTTGGGTACGCGTCTGAGTTTCAGCACGGCGTACCATCCACAGACGGATGGCCAGTCCGAGAGGACGATTCAGATTTTGGAAGACATGCTGAGGGCGTGCATGTTGGATTTCAAGGGTTCGTGGGAGGACCATCTGCATTTGGTGGAGTTCTCTTACAACAACAGCTTCCAGGCGAGTATTGGCATGGCGCCTTTCGCCGCTCTTTATGGGAGGAAATGTCGATCGCCATTGAGTTGGGATGACGTTGGTGATCGGGAGCTGTTGGGACCTGAGATGATCGTGGAGGCCGTGGATATCGTCAGGAATATTCGGGAGAGGTTGAGAATTGCTCAGGACCGTTTTAAGCATTGGGCGGATGCTAAACGTCGTCCTTTGGAGTTTCAGCCGGGCGACCATGTGTTCTTGAAGATTTCCCCGAATCGTGGTGTGATTCGTTTCGGGAAGCGTGTGAAGTTGAGCCCGCGATACATTGGACCGTTTGACATTTTGGAGAGGGTTGGCGAGGTAGCTTATCGCTTGGCCTTGCCGCCATCTTTGGAAGGAGTTCACAATGTTTTCCATGTGTCGCAGCTTCGTCGATACATTAGCGATCCATCTCATGCTGTGGATTTTTCGGAGATTACCGTTCGCCCCGATATGACGTATGACCAGCATCCAGTGCAGATTCTGGACAGGCGTCAGAAATCGCTTCGGAACAAGATTGTCAATCTTGTGAGGGTGATGTGGCGACACGGCTCACCTGGAGAATCTACTTGGGAGAGTGAGGATGAGATGCGAGAGCGTTTCCCACTTTTGTTTCCGGACTCGTGAGTATTTGGAAATTCCGAGGACGGAATTTTTCTTAAGTTGGGGAGGATGTAACGACTGCTTTTCATGTATCTGGATTTATTATAATATAATATAAGTTTTGGTTGATTTTCCTCCTCATGTGTGGTTTTCGTCTCCGTAGCTTTCATTTTCGATCGATTCATCGTATTTTCTCGTTTCTTCCTTAGGATCGTCGATTTCGAAGTATGTCATTCGTGACGGGCTTCATAACGGTCGTATCTTACTATTAGATCAAGCATAGGAGTCTTAGGAATCGATCCTGGGGCTCCGCGCTCCGTATCGGAACTTTTTGTGCTCATTAGCCGGTATATGAAGGGGCACCGACCGACTAGATGACGATCCAGTCGGTCGGCAATCCTTCTTGGACCGACTAGTTGGCTTTCTAAATTTCTCAGGAGTTACTGTTTATCGTTAGTCGGTCTAAGAACGTTGGTTGACCGACTAGGTTGCAAACTAGTCGGTCGGCAATGCTTCTTTAACCGACTAACACATCATCTAAATTTTAGTATCAGTACTGTTCATTCTTAGTCGGTCTAAGTTCATCCTTCGACCGACTAGTTGTTAAACTAGTCGGTTAATCTTTGTACTCAGACCGACTAATTCTTGGTTCTACTGTACAGTCGAGTTACTGTTTACTCTTAGTCGGTTTACGAACGTTCATCGACCGACTAGATTCTAAACTAGTCGGTCAGTAATTGTTCATGGACCGACTAAATCTAAATCCTATTTTCGTTCAGAAGTTACTGTTTACACTTAGTCGGTCTGCGTTGGTCGACCGACCGACTAGTTGCCAAACTAGTCGGTCAGTGGTTGCTCTTTGACCGACTAACCTGTGTTAAAACCCTAATTTCTGGGCAGCCGCCAGCCCATCCTATTTAAACCCAACCCAAACATTTTCTTCTTCCTCAACACGACCCAAACCCCTAAAATCTTCCCCTTTGAGCCCCCATCTTCCTCCAAGCTTCATTCCTTCATTCCAAGCCCTAGAATCATCATCCAAACCCTCCATCCACTCTATCTACCTCTCATCTTCCCCAAAATCTCACCAAATCCATCAAAATCCCCAAATCCCACAAAACCCTAATTCTCCCAAACTTCTCCAATCTTTTCCAGATCTGATCCTAGGGTTCTCCGGAGTGTTTCTTCCGCTTCCTCTCGGTAAGAAATCGATTCCTCTATGTTTTCATAGCCTATTGGTATTTTTATGAAACCCTAATAAAATTTCATGTTGTTTGATTATTGTTCCGCCATAACAGCGATTTCCCCGTAGATTGGCATCCGTGTGACGAAGTGGTCGTCATCCCCGGTGCTAGGCAAGTGAAACTTGCCACTTAGGGTTTAGGCCATGTTTTAGGCCATTTTGCTTGTTGTAGGGGTAAAAGAGGCTAGGCGACGAAATGATAATCGCCTAGGCGCAAATTGGGGAACTAGCTTGACAACGAAGCTAGTTCTGACATTTAGCATGTTGCACAATTACCATGTCATGTTTACTTTCCATTAACGGTACGCGAATTAAATGTCATGTCATTGCATTCTTTTGGTGATCCCGTGATTGCGTAGCATCGCTACAATACTTGTGTTCCTGGCTCGTGACCAGAAGCGAGCATAATGAGTTGCTAACCCCAACGCTCGATATATTGAATTGTGAACTAAGAAACAAGCTCCCGTGCGGGGCAACCCTGGCTCACTTGCTGGGCTCATGTTCAGGGACCCTGGCTTGTTTACGTGTGGGATGGGGTAAGGGTTAAGCGGTCATTCAACTGGGGGTCTGCATGATCAACAACTGCAGTTGTAAGGCGTAAATTCTGGGGTGGGGTAGTGTTTAGTGCCGATCGGTGTGAATGATGTACCATTCAGCTGAAGGGCGTAAACATCTACAAAACAACGTGAAACGTGAATGGTGTTTAGTGCCGATCGGTGTGAATGATGTACCATTCAGCTGAAGGGCGTAAAAACCTACAAAACAATGTGAATTGATTGAGAATGTTAGTAGCTTGGCTACTCTTGTCTTGTCCCGATAAATTGTTCCCTTGTACAAAATTGTCTTGCCATGTCTTAAATTGTGCTCTCATGTTATAACTGACATGTCATGCATACTATACCTGCTAGGTTGCTAGTTGCCTTACTTTCAGTTTCCTTGCCCGAGTCTTTTAGACTTGCTGACATGTGCCCCTTTACTCTTTTGGGTGACACATGTTAGATCCTGAGCCTGAGTACCTCGTTGAGGACGAGGTGTTTGCAGACGCCGAGCCCGAGCTTGTATTTGACGGGGAGTACGTGGACACTGGGGACCAGTCCTAGTGTCTTCGTTGTGTTTTACTTTTGTTAGACAGTTGTTTTGTTATCGGTGCGTAGCACCTATACTTTGTTATGTCGTTGGTTTTGTTGGCCTTGTTCTGGGCCTTTAGACTCTTTCTTTTAGCCTGGTGGCTTTTCTGGATGTTGGACTTATATTCATGTTGGACATTGCCTGAGATGTGAATTTTATTATCAGTCTCTCCTTGTATTATTAATGTTGTTCCGTTGTGGTTACAGGGACCTGCTTATGTTTTATTGACGCTTATCAGGTTTGGGGCTTCACAGCTCCACTCTCGTGCGGACCTTTTCACGTCTCGCCTCCATTTTAGGGAAGCGGGTCGTGACACATCAAGGAATGCTTCTCCATGAAGCTTCGAGAAATAATGCACATCGATGCATCAGAGTCAAAGAGGACTCGTGCAGGAAATGTGCAAACCAAAATCACACCTAACAAATAGTCTAACAATCAAACCCTATTCTAACAAACAATCATATGCAAGAAATAAAACATGACTAACAATCAAAATTATCTAAGGAAGGAAACAACTAGGTTAAGAGTTACCTGCGATAACCTCATCCACAGCCTCGCTCTCCACTGCCGTCATCAGATAAGCCTGCCTCCTCGGCTGCATGGCCTGCTGAAAAGCCTGCTTCTGTGGAACGAGGGCTGGTCCACGACCTGCAGGTACAGGTGCTCTCTGCTATAATGGCTGTGCTGCGATAGGTTCCTTCCAAGGCTGCTTAGACTTCGGGCACTCCTTCATAGCATGAGTAGGATCTCCACAAATCAGGCACTGTCCCAATATCCTCCTACACTGCTCCTTAACATGCCCAGTCTTGCCACAGAAATGGCAAGTCTTCTGAGTAGGCCCGCCTGGCCTCTTGAACTGTACCGTCTGATTAGGCCTCACCACTCCTCTGACCCACTCCATAGGCATCTTCCCAGCTCCCAGTGCCTGTCCTCTCTTCTACCTCGCAATCCTCTCCTGTCTCCGAGCAGCTACCAGCAACTTTTGATATGACTCCATATCTGTCGTAGACATCAGGCTCTGCAAGTCTAGAGAAAGACCCTGCAGAAACCTCTGAGCCTTCTCCTCAGCATCCTCCACCATCTTCGGCGCGAAGCGACTCAGCCTAGTGAACTCCTGGTGGTACTGGTCCACAGTCAGATTTTCCTGCTTCAGCTCAATGAAGCGCTACAACATCTCCCTCCGGGCAGCCTTCGGAAAGTACTCCTCATCGAACCTAGACTTGAAAGTAGCCCAAGGTATAGGGCTCACCAACAACTCCTCCTCCGCATCCCACCTGTTGCGGGCATTATCCTTAAGCTGCTTCTTCACCAACTCAACCCATCCAGCCGGGTTGACCATCGACATCTTCAGATTATCCTCAGTATTTCTGATCCACTCCTCTGTAGCCAATGGTCCTTCAGATCCATCAAAGTAAGTCGGGCCCAGCTCCCGAAACTTCTTCGCTCCCGGCTCGAAACGAGGAGCACTCTGGGTATTCTGGAGCATGCCCTGCTGCACCTGCATCATCTGATGCATCATCCTCATGATCTAAGCATTGGTGGGCTCTCTATCCGATACCTCAGCACGATTGGGCCCACTACCAGATCGGGTCTGGCACCTTCCAGCCATCTAATGACATAGAAAACGAACAAAATTAGACTCAAAGCTTAATGACTTGGAAGTTGCAATTTATTTAATGGACATTCCGTTATTATCGTTGTTCCGTTAGTTCGCAATTGCAAGATAGACCTGCATGGGCCACCAACAAAACCTGTCACGCCCTGCTTCCCAAAAAAATGGAGGCGAGACGTGAGAAGGTCTACTCAGACTTGAAGCTACAAAGCTGCAAGTCCGATAAGCGTCAAACAACATTATATGACAGGTCCTTGCAACGCGAAACGAAACAAAGATAATAAGAGGAAATGAGACAAAATAGAAATCTCAGAATATCCATAATAATAAATTCCAATATCGCAGAAAAGCCACCAGGCTAAAAGAAAAGAGTCTAAAAAGAGGCTCCAGCATAGCCAACAAAAGTACAAAGTACGAAAACAAAGTAATGGTGCTACGCACCGACAACTAACAACAACCTAAAGCAAAAGCAACTCAAATCAGTCTCTAAGACTGGTCTCCGGTGTCCACCAACTCCTCGTCAAACGTAGGCTCTGGCTCAGCATCAGCAAACACCTCGTCCTCAGCTACGGTCTCTGGCTCAGGGTCTAACATGTGACACCCAAAAGAGCAAGGGGCACATGTCAGCAAGTCTACAAGAGACTTGTGTAAGGAAACTGAAAGTAGGTAAAGCACCCTAGCAATTCTAGCATGATGTAATGACATGGCAGTTAAAGTATGAGTGCAACAAGTAAAGTAAAATACGAGCATGGCATTTAAACATGGCATGGATGTCAAGTTTTGCAAGATACATTCACAAGGACAAGTACAAGTATAGTAAGCACGTCATGCACAGGGATTACGCCTTTTGGCTAGAGTGGCTGCGCGTGCCAACTCATAAGCTCAAGTGATCGCTTATCCCTACCCCTCCACGTGTATATGGACTGGCGCCCATCTTCTGGATCACGACCCAGGAAGTGTTTTATCATGATGGCATAGGGGTGCACCTAGCCGGACAAGGAAGTACACGTATTGTAGCGTGTGCTACGAATGCAACAATCAACTTGGATGACATGTAGAATGCAATGCATGGCAGTTAAAAGTGCATACAGATAAGGAATTTAAATGTCACAGATATCAATGCATGCATGACATGGCAGGGTGACGGATCTAGCTTCGTTGTCAAGCTAGATCTCAAAGTTGCGTCTAGACAGCTATCATTTCACTGTCTAGTCTCTTTTACGCTAAAAACAAGGAAGTGGCCTAAAAACATGGCCCTACATAACAGTTGGCAAGTTTCACTTGCCTGCAAGTACAACGTCTGAGAACACCGTCCAACGAGTCCAAAGTCACAATTATCCTACGTGCACAAGTCCACCGGCCTACATCCGTTTTATTAATCTTGATTAGTAATTCTAAAGCATTTAAAATACTTTAAAAACATTGATTTTAGTCTTGATTAACATGCAATAGGTTGGGGGTCCTAGGGGTGCAAAGCGTTACCACAACACGACGTGAAAGCTACACTGGCGTCGGGTAGTGACGCCAGGGGTTGGAATAAAAGAATGCGCTCCAAGTACAGATTCGAATATAGATTCCTCGCTGGAAAGATCAGAGCAGCAACTGGAGCAACGAATCCAGATTCCAAAGATAGCACGTGCGACGACGGGCTACGACGTGTCGCAACATCGTAGGCGGCAAATCCTCGAAGAGAAAGCACCTAGATGGGGCCCACATTAGTCCTAGGGACTAATGGGGGACCCAAAATACCTCTGGAGAACTTGGGGGGCCCACGGTGGCAAGCGGTGCGACGGGTGCGGGGTTGCGATGAATGTCTCTCGGTCATACTCTAGCCGGTGCGGGGACTTGGCTCGGTCGGTGCGGGAGAACGGCTGTGCACAGCGCAGCGGGGTCGGGCTCTCGGTCGGTGCGGGGCGAGGTCTCGGTCGGTGCTGGAGATGGGGTCGGTCAGGCGCTTGGGGCGGGCTTGCAAAGTTGCAAGCGTTGCAACGTTGCGGAGATGCGGGCGTGAGCGGGCGGGCGCCTCGGTCAGACACGGGGCGATGCGGGAGAACGGAGCGGGGCGATGGCGCGGTGCGGAGTGGGGTCGGTGCGGGCGAGATCTCTCGGTCTGACCGAGAGATCCTCTCGGTCGGTGCGGGGATTTGCGGAGCGGGCTGTGCAGATGCGGAGCGGGGCAGCTGAGCGGGGCGGCCTCTCGGTCGGTGCGGGGGAACAGGGCGATTTTCCTCGGTCGGACACTTGCGACGGCTGAACGGGGTTGCGACGAATCGTCGCAAGTGGGTTTTTGGGTTTTGGAAGCGGCTAGGGTTAATTTCTTGCGGAAATAGGTCTTCCTAGAGATTGTTTCTATAGTGTAGAGGGGTTGACTTGGTCTAGGGCTAAATCTAATAGGATTAGGAGTTTAAAATAATTTAAAATTCAAAACCCACTCTCCTAATCTTGTGGGGATTGGGTGCGGCCAAGATAGGGGCTAGGATTTGGCTCAAAAATTGTTTAAAACGTTTTAAACTTAATAAAATTTTATTTGGCCGAAAATACTTTAAAACGTAGCTATTAAAAATATTTTAAACCTTGCTAAAAATATAAAGTAGGTCAGATAAACTCCAAAAATTATAAAATAAATATCGGGGTGATCGTGGTGACGAGAGAAAGGTAACTAAGAAGACGGATCTCAATTTCGATGTCGGGTGACGAAACTAAAAATAGAAACGTCCTACGTCAAAAGTGAAAATCGCAACGTCTCATCGAATAAGATCAAATCGTGGGAGAACGCCCCGAGAAATGTCATTCCAAATTAGTGCCACAATTTACTACTCTCAGAGACGTTCACAATGGCATATCACACTAAAGTGTTCACAAACAAACAAAGTCTAAAATAAACACGTGCACGGTCAAAAGCACGTGCACGAACAACGTACAACGAAAAGTGGTCGTTACAGAAATTCACACAAACCATGCAATAAAGAATAGAATAAAAATCAAGACATACACATCCTCATATCAAATAATAAGAAATCCCAGTAACTAAATTGTTTCATTAAGTTTTAGCATTATCAAACTTTCCCGTTCGTGCACGACTCCACACAATGTCATGCTCACTCATGTGGTTAAAAGATTTCCCCCAAGCTTGAATTGAGGCGTTGCATCCAAAGAAGTATTTGTGGATTTGGAATTTTGTTTTGGTTTTCCCAATAGTGTATGTATTGCTCCAAGTAATGAAAGTTGAGCTCTTTTCTGAATTTTGAGCTTTGTCTTGTTTTTTTCTTTTTGGATTTTTGTAGGAGCAATAATATTTGTATTTTTGGTTTTTGGCTCCTTTTTGGCTTTTTGGACTTTTGGAGCAAGCTTTTCTTTTGTAGGGAATTTTTGGCAATATATGCGGTAGAAATAGCTTTGGGGAGTGAAATCGAGTGACATGTAGAGAACATAAGGTATATGTGGCGAAGGAATTGATATAATGCTCGGTTCAGTCAAAAGTGCACACAAACGGTTCTGTAAAATAATACATCAACTAAACTCGTATAATAGTACGTGTATCCTTAATCATATTAATGAGTGGTGACGTCAAGCAGTGATGTTTCAATTATATCAAGCAAGCAATAAGAATGCGAATAAGAGATGAAAGCAAGACTTCAGTGATGCTTGAATCTTGGTGTATTTTCGATGAAAGCATACGAGATACTACTCTACATATTCAGTTTCAATAAGCTTATTGCGTTCGCACTAGAGAGATCATCAAAAGAATATTTTCAAGTACTTACAAGGAACATATCTAGCATGGCATGAAAAATAAGCATTGTGAGAGAGGTGAAAGCATAAGATAAAACATCACATGGAACATATCTAGCAAAAGAAAGAGAAGAAAGTAGAGAAATAAAATAGAAGAAAGAAATAAAAGAAAAACAAGTACGGACTGTGATGCATGAACACACATAAAAGGAAAATAAGTTGAAAAAACAAAAAGATGATGCAAAAATTTGAAAAAAAATTCTAAAATCCTATAATGAAGAAAAATGCAACTAAATGGCATGGAAATGCACTCTCCCAAGCTTAAACTTCACATTGTCCTCAATGTGATCATAAAAAGGAAAAAAATAAGGAACAACAATAAATAGGGAGGGGGTGAATGAAAAATGATGAAATAAATGACATGAAATCCTAATGCAACTACATGCACATGCAATGATGCATGAGAGTGCTTTCCTCCAAGATTATACCAAACAATCCTATTAAAATACTCGATCAAAAAAAATCACAGCTTCGCTAAGCGAGATCAATTCAAACGAAAAAGAAAGTGAGTATTCACATGAAAGAAATGCTCGATGGTGGATAGCAAAATGGCGGGACATATCAAAGTATGAAAAGGGCAATTAATAGAAATAATGGGTTCGGGGTGTAAAAGATTTTTATGGCCGTCATAAGAGGTGATATTTATTCAAGCAAAACTATACGGTCCTCTCGATGTCGAGAGGATTCGTGTTTATTGAAAGCATAAAATACTACACTACTGGATTGATATCACATATAGAAAAAGGCGGATCCAAAATCTTTACCGGTGCATGCAGCTGCTCTATCTGCACTTTCCTTGGCTCCACCAGGTGCGTATCTCCACAGGCTTCATCAGATTCCAGCAATGCGGCTCCCAGCATCTCTCCAAGGACTCCACCTGTAACCTGGGAGAGATAAGCCGCATCAATCTGACGTGGATAATTTTTCCCCAAAATAAATGTATTCCAAAGATGGTCATCAACATAAGTATTTAAAATTCAGCATGGTTGACAACACTTCCCTGGAAATAAATCTCTCTGCTCGTATACCACGTCGATCAACTCCTCGTTTTTTTCCTCTGGTTCCTCAGGTAACTCTGGCATAATAGAGTGGGTCTCATCAGGATGCTCCTCCTCATCGTCAGACTCATCCCAGCGCACCTCCTGATCATATTCAACAGCATCCTTATGTGCTAACTCCTCGCTCTCCTCCTCGTATACGTCCCATTGTACCTCTTGATCATCTATATCTGTATCCTACAAACGGTGCAATGAGTCATCGAAATCTGAATCATAATAAACATTATACATGGGAGGGGAATCAAATGTAAAGGGCGAGAGAGTGAAGAGATCTCCCTGAAGGGGAGCAGTAAGCTCTGGTGGATGGTCCTCAGAGTCAGTGGAAGGACGAGGTGGCTGCAGAAGCTCTGAAGGAGGAGGGTGATGCTCGGGATCCTCATGAATGGCTGTGTCTTCGTCCCAACACACGACCTCCTCGACGAAAGTCTCTGGCTCCGCATGCAATATGTAAAATAAATATAGCTCGGCCTCCTCACGATGCATTGCTTCGGCATCCTCCTCGGGTTCCTCTGGTATGGGAGGCAAAGTGAATTTCATCTTCTCCTTTCTATGCCTATGTCTTCGTTTCTGTCCTGGAACTCGAGGCACCGGATTGCATGGCTTGGCCCTCTCAATAGTATGTGCAGGTGGCTCTATGGGCTCATGTATCTCGGCCACTGTATAAAAGTGAGTCTTGTGCCCCTCAACTAGATCGTAGACTCCATCATCAAATGTGCCCGTGGAAGAGATACGATGAGTAATAGACTTTTGAATCCAAGCTCAAAAGGTCACCAGCCATTATCGTTAATGGACCGGTGCATCGAACTGCGTCCACGATGCTTCTCAATAAGTCCATATATGTGTCCTCCTCTGACAACTCAGATGTCTCTATTTGTGGAGTGTTAATGGTGTAAAGGTGGATATGATTACCTTCAAGTGAAGCATACACTCCATCTATAATAGTACCTGCATCAGAGACATTAGCCATAACAAAATCGATGAATGCTTGGTCGGATGGTTTACCAACCGTAATGGTTAGCGAACCGATAGATCAAGCATCATCTATCATTTGCTCCAAGGTTGCTGCCAATTGCAGATCACTGAACTTTTCCACTTGCATCCTCTTTATAAACTCACATGAGGGTCCCTTTAGTCTTCCAGCAAAGATATCAAATTGCCTGGAACCATCCCACTCATGGTCTGACTCCGTATGGAACATCCCTAACATTCTTTCGAACTTGCACAATGCTTCTCTGAAGGACTCTCCATCAGCCTGATAGAATGTAGCAAGGTATATATATGATCGTATAAAACCCAGTCGCATCCTTGGAAGCACCATCGCTGCATCAACTGTACGTGAACAAGCAAAGTAAACAACCTGGAAAAGACGTCAGTGGTACAAAGAGAGATAAAGATAATAATAATAGCAGATGGTGGGGAAAAATCTCTCTCTGTTTTTTTTGTTTTTTTGTTTTGTTTTTTAACGCAGTCTAATCAACCTAATTGTGGTAAATATACAATATGGCAGAACGCCTCCCTGGCAACGGCGCCATAAACTTGATGCGTCCGAAATGTAACCCTAGAGCAACCTAGTTATGGAGCGAATTACACGGAGATAAATCCCTGGCAATGTCGCCATAAACTTGATCGAGCCGAAACTAACTCCGAAACGATGTCGTTTACCGCAAGTGCATGGTATAGTGGCAAGCGGGTATCGAATACGGGGAAGCGGTTCTTTACGACGTATCTACTCCTAGGTTGAGTTAGACTTACGGGTTTATTGGTAGATGTGGAATATGGGATGTTATAATGGTGATGGATGCGAAGATCGTGTCACTCGATGTCACAAACGGGGGATTCCACACAAAGAAAGAAAGAAATAAAATATAAAAAGATTAGGGCTTTAGGACTCGTCGCTAGGACCGTCGGACGTCGATGCTCGGTTGAGACTTCTACTTTGCATATGTTTAATTGGGGATTGTAGCATCTAGGAAGTGAATTCATGCGTCTAGGCATCATGAATCTAACGTATCGCATAAACCCCGCTCTCGCGATAGATGCATACGGTACGTGTATTAAGGATCTACAAAGTTCTTACCACTCTCGTGGTTTGAATGCTCTCAACTCATAACACTCTCGTGGGTTAGAGTTTCGAGGTACTTTGGTGGCTCTTATTGATGCAATGGCGGTAGCCGTCAATTAGTAATATAGCTCGTCGGTGGATCCCCTCAAAGCATGAGCTAGGCATGGTCACGTACCTCGGTTGAATCCACTAACTTCCTAATTAAATGCATAGGATACTCCTTAAGCTAATCGATTCCACCGACCGTGGGCACGACCTCAATACTAGTTCTCCTAGGGATTTTGATAGATCAACAAAATACAACCCCTTTTATACCCAATGCATCATAAAAATCCCAACTTTACATCTAAATCCTAAAATCCATGGGGTAATCCCTTAGCTCTAGAAAAGATTACTCAAGCATAGCAATTGATAATAGAACGCACGAAAACTTCATTGCATGCATCAAAAAGAGATAAAACAATAAGAAACCACAAAGAAATAACAAATAGAATTAAAGAGACAAAAGTACTTATCTTGATACAAAGGAGGGGCCTAGGGCATAGCCAATCTCCCAAAAGATCGTCTCCAAAAAAAACCTAAAAAGATCTAAAAACTCTTCTCTCAAAATCTCTCCTCTGACAGCTGCTCAAATCCTCCCCTCAAACCCTCGTGAAACAACCCCGAAAATACCCCTCCAAATCGTCCCCGAAATCCGAAAGCAGCTTAACGTTTGGGCCCACGGTGACTCGGTCCGAGCAGAAAGCTTCTCGGTCGAGTCGTCAGAAGATATGGATCCGTCGTCTAAAACTGTGCTCTCCTTGCTCGAGCCAAGCGAGGCCTGCTCGGTCGAGTAGTCTGGCTGCTCGATCGAGTAGCCCTTCTGCTCGGTCGAGTACATCAGGGAGTCGCGCTTCTCCAAAATATGCCGCTCTGTCTACACAGCCCGAGCAGGCACTGCTCGGTCAAGTCGCCATCTGACTCGGTCGAGCAAGTCCTGCTCGGTCGAGTAGTGGTCGAAAATAGATTTCAACAGCATTTAAATAGAATTTGTCACTCTGGTTGGTCAAGTAGGTGGTTGCTCGGACCGAGTAGGTGGTTACTTGATCGAGTAGGAGGTTGTTCGGTCGAGTAGGAAGCCAAAAATAGATTTCAGCACTGCAGTCTCAGCTTCTAGAAATTCACTAGGGCTCATCCGACCTCCGATTGGCACGTTCTTAGTGGCGTTGGAACTATCTTGAAGTCTACTATCTGGGACAAATATCAAAAAAATACTGAAAAATCCCAGGTGATAGCAGATTTTAAAAGAGTGCACGGCTGTCCTGTTTCCAGCACTTCGGGTCACTCGATTCCTTCGTTGCATTATAGCTCGATCGAGCGACCTTCTCTCTTGCCCCTTCCTTGATCCAGTATTCTTCTTTGGCACCTCGAGCATGTCATCATGAGTCTCATTGGTGCTCTCACGTTGCCGATCATCTTATTGACTCCAAATTGCTCCGATATCACTCCAAATCCATGAAATTGAAATAAACGCTCCGAAAGTCATATTGTTCCAAATAATAGCACAAAAGCATATAAAATGGGGGTTTGGAGGGTGAAATGTGCCACGAAAATATGTGATAAAACATGTAAAATAGGAGCATATCAGTCTTCTATGAACTCTTCATCAGTCGGCTGACTCCAGTGGCTGTTTAAAAGAAATAGATTGAACAACACATAGAATCCAGACGTCTTGAGTTCAACACTCAGTCGACTGTGACACTGTTCAAATGTCGGAGAAACCTACATCAGATGGCTGATAAATACAAACAGAAGCTGGACAAAAAAACAAATTTAGGTCACCTCAAAAGCATTAGACAACTGGAGTTCAACAGTCAGACGTCTAAGACACAACAACTGACAAAATAAGATTCAGGCGGCTGATTTTAGGCTATGTATGTTAAGATAAAAATAGACACACCAGATGTATGGAATACCTTCTCCAGCCGTCTGGTCCTAGTCCAAAAACACCAATAAGAGTGTGTTAGCCATGGAACCTATTGGGATGGGTTCTAGACTTTTCCCACTGTTCTCTAAAATGGTAAATGATATCATTGTGTGTGTGACCATCTAATCAAGGAATACATGTATTCTACAAAATAATGATAAAAATACATAAATAATACAAATAAAATACATTTCAAGCTTCTTGATTCATTATGCCATCTAAGCTCTTATGCTCTAAGCCTAGAGTCAACCAACCCATCGACTCTATACTTTGTCTCCATCAAGATATAATCATGTAATTAATCTGAAACTCAAACAATTATAGTCATTAGCAATACATAATGTGGTGAACATCATCAAAACCATATTGATCTTAATGACCAATATCCAACAATCTTCCATTTCTGATTATGACACCCATTATGTAAAAATAAGCATTTAAAACATGCCAACGGCTCCCCCAACTTATATGCACATCAATTGAAATGAAATAAATACATAATGCGTATAAGATGCCATATTTAAAACAATGCTAAATGAAATAAATCTTATATGCAAGCATGCATTTTTACATAATCACCTCTCTCCCCCTTGTCATTGTCAAAAAGGTGGACATGAAAGTCTCTCTCCTACAAATACATGACAATAGATATAAGAGATTGAGATATGCATGGTACCAAATAAAACATAAAGTGTGTATTAATCACTGTACCATGCTCTCCATAAATCATAGAATGAGTCAAAATTTGACTATATAAACCAATATATAAATGGAGACATGGGCCAAATAGTATCTGTAATGACTGGTTTTCATGTATTTGGATTATCTATATTATATATAAATGTTTTGGTGGATTTTCTCCTTATGTGTGGTTTTCCGTCTCCGTCGCTTTCGTTTTTGTTCGTCTCGTTGTGATTTTCTAGCTTCTCCCTTAGATCGTTAAGTTTTGGAGTAAGGCATTCATGAAGAACTTCAAATCGCTCATATTTTAGAGTTAGAGTGATCTTAGAAGCTATAGGAATCTTCCCGAAGCTTCGCGCTTCATTTCGGCACTTTTCGTGCACCTTAGTTGGTTCAAAAAGGGGGACCAACCGACTAGATTGAGATTTAGTCGGTCGGAAACTCTTCTCAAACCGACTAGTTCATTGAATCAATTATACATGAGTTACTGTTTATCGTTAGTCGGTCCAAGAACAACCACCGACCGACTAGGTTGTAAACTAGTCGGTCAGCCATTGTTCTTTAACCGACTAATTCATTGACCATTTTGACGACCTGAGTTACTGTTTGATTTTAGTCGGTCACAGTTGGTCGACCGACCGACTAGTTCATAAACTAGTCGGTCAACCACCCTTCTTTGACCGACTAATCGCTGTCGTAAACCTAGGGTTTGCCCAGCCGTCGATTTTTCCTATTTAAACCCCCCAATCGTTTTTCTTTCTTCTTTCATTTCTCCTGAGCCTCCTTCTTCCCCAAATCATCATCCATCTTCCCCTAGCCTTCCTCCTTCCTCAAGAGCCCCTCTCCCTCTCCATTTTGGGCGGCCATCACCTCTAGGCCGCCGGAAAACCCCCAAAACCCCCAAAACCTCATTTCTCCAGATTTTCTTCCCATTTCCATATCTGAGCCCTAGTTTCCCGGATCGTTCTTCCATTGCCGTGCTTGCTCGGTATCGTTCTTCCGCTCTAATACGGTAGTGAATCAACCCTTAAATATTCTCATGACCCGTTTTGGTGATTTTTGTTAAACCCTAATAAAACTAGGTTGGATGTTGTTCTAATGTTGTTTTGCCATGGCAGCGATCTTGTAACGACTGGTTTTTGTATGATTGGATTATCAGTGTGTTTTGCTTGTGATGGTGGGTTCTCTCCTTGTCTGGTTTATATTTCCATAGTTCTCGCTTTCATTCATCTCGTTGAGATTTCCTAGTTTTCGTTTTCATTCCTTTTGATGTGATCTTCTAGCTTCTTCCTTAGAATCATTGAACTCGGAGTAAGTCACTCGTGACGAGCTTCATATCGATCATATCTTAGTGATAGGTTGATCCTAGAAACCTTAGAATTCATCCCGGACCTTCGCGCTCCATTTCGAGACTTTTCGTGCACGTTAGTTGGTTCAAGAAGATCAACCGACCGACTAGATTGCAATCTAGTCGGTCAGGAAATCAACTGGAACCGAATATTTCATTCAATCAATTATTCAGGAGTTACTGTTTATCGTTAGTCGGTCTAAGAACAACCACCGACCGACTAGATGTGAAACTAGTCGGTCAAAACTTGTTCTTTAACCGACTAGTTCCTTTGATTAATTTCCCCTAAGTTACTGTTTATCTTTAGTCGGTCTGAGAACATCTTTCGACCGACTAGATTGTAAACTAGTCGGTCAGCCATTGTTCTTCAACCGACTAGTTTATTGATCATCTTCCCAGCCGAGTTACTGTTTACTCTTAGTCGGTCTATGAACACTCACCGACCGACTAGTTCTCAAACTAGTCGGTTGACAAGCCTTCACAGACCGACTAATTCAAAGCTCATTTTTCCTTCAGGAGTTACTGTTTGCTCTTAGTCGGTCACAGTTATTCGACCGACCGACTAGTTCCCAAACTAGTCGGTCAGCCACCCTTCTTTGACCGACTAATTCACCCAGAAACCCTAGGTTTGCCCTAGCCGCCACACGATTTTCTATATAAACCCCCAATCATTTTCTTCTCTTCCCTCTCTTCTCCTGAACCTCCTCCTTCCCCAAATCATCCCCCTTCATCCCCAAACCCTTCCTCCTTCATCCCAAGCCATTCCTTCCTCCCTTGGAGCTTCCCTCTCGCCATTTTGGCCGGCCACCACCTCTAGGTCGCCGGAAAACCCCAAAAATCCCCAAAACCTCATTCCTCCAGATTTTCTCCCCATTTCCTGATCTGAACCGTAGGTTCCTCGGGTCATTTCTTCCGTCGTCGTGCTTGCTCGGCATCGTTCTTCTGCTAACGATTCGGTAATAAATCGATCTCTTAATACTCTCATAACCTGTTTGTGATTTTTGTTTAACCCTAATAAACCTAGGTTGAATATTGTTCTAATGATGTTTTGCCATGGCAGCGATCCCATTCCCGTAAATTAGCGCTTGTGGGACGAACCTTCGTGATCGTCTTCCTCGGTGCTAGGCAAGTGAAACTTGCTACTTAGGGTTTTAGGCCATGCCTTAGGCCAATTGCTTGTAGTAGCGTAAAAGAGACTAGACAGTGAAATGATAGCTGCCTAGACACCTATTTGATCTAGTTTGACAATGAAACTAGATCCGTCACCTCAAATGATCTAGCTTGACAACGAAGCGAGATCCAACCCTGTTAACTTGTTGTTCATGCAAATTAAACTGCCGTGTATGATTCTTTAACTGTACGCCTTACTACATGCCATGTTATACATGCATCTTTAACTGCCATGTTTAATTCTATTAACGGTACGTGAATATCTGTTCATGTCATTGCATTTTGCCTGTCACGTTTAATTCAATTAACGATACGTGAATATCTGTTCATGTCATTGCATTTTGCCTGTCATGTTTAATTTCTATTAACGGTACGCGAATATCTGCTCATGTCATTGCATACTTGAATACTCATCGTGATTGCGTAGCATCGCTACATACTAGTGCTACTTGTTCCGGCTATGTGCACCCCTATGCCATACCTGTTAAATACAGTTCCTGGCTCGTGACCAGAAGCGAGCATAGTAAGTTGCTAACCCCAACGCTCGATACGTGATCCGGCTAGGCACCCACCTTGCGTGGGCACAATCCTATGCTAAATACACTTTCTGGCTCGTGTTCCAGAAGACGAGCTCAACACAGCCTGCGGGCAATTGGGCACTCATCGAGTGATCCCTTGTACTTGATACTTGAACACAGCCTGCAGGCAATAGGGCACTCGTTGAGTGATCCCTTGTACTTGTTACTTGACATTACATGTCACAACTACCACTTGTTACCTGCTACTTGTACTTCACTTGTTACTTCCATACGATACTTGCCATGCTATGTATCATACTATAACTGTTAGGATGTTAGTTACCTTTCTTTCAGTTTCCTTGCACAAGTCTTTCCAGACTTGCTGACATGTGCCCCTCTCTCTTTTGGGTGTCACATGTTAGACCCAGAGCCAAAGCTTTGTTGCAGGGGATATGGTGTTGCTGATGCTGATGTTTGCTGTGGTGGTGAGTGGACACCAGGGGCCTGTCTTGAAGACCGCTCGTGTCCACTTCTTTGTTTAGGTTTGCTGTTAGTTGTTGGTGCGTGGCACCTTTGTATGTATGTTATACCTTGTTGGCCATGTTTGGGCCTTAGACTCTTTTCCTTTTAGCCTGATGGCTTCTCTGCGATTTTGTAATTTGTTTATGGACATTTGGAGATTCAATAAAATGTCGTCTCATTTCCTTATTATCATTTTTGTTTCGTTTCGCTTTGCAAGGACTTGCCATAATAAGTGTTTTTATACGCTTATCAGACTTGGAGCTTCACAGCTTCAAGTTTGTGCGGACCTTCTCACGTCTCGCCTTCACATTCTTGGGAAGCGGGGCGTGACAGATCTCCTCCCCGTAGTTAATATTTTGTGTCGCGCCTTCGTGATCGTCATCGTCAGTATTAGGCAAGTGAAACTTTCCACTTAGGGTTTTGGGCCAAGTCTTAGGCCATTTGCTTGTTGTAGGCGTAAAGGAGACTAGGCGACGAAATGATACTCGCCTAGGCGCAATTTCAGGATCTAGCTTGACAACGAAGCTAGATCCGTCATTTATCATGTTGCATAACTACCATGTCATGTTTCATTTCCATTAACGGTACGCGAATTAATTGTCATGTCATTGCATTCTTTAAATGTTCCCGTGATTGCGTAGCTCCGCTACACCTAGTGAATTGATTGAGGCTAGGCACCTGCTTTTGGCGGGCACAACCCTACGCCAAAGTGCGAACCTAAGAACAAGCCCTTGTGTGGGGCAACCCTGGCTCATTTACTGAGCATCATGTGTAGGGACCCTGGCTTGTTTACATATGGAAGGGGTAAGGGTTAAGCGGCCATTCAACTAGGAGTCTGCCCGATCAGCAACTTCAGTTGTAAGGCGTAAACTCTGAAATTGGGGTAGTGTTAAGCGGCCACTCAGTGTGAATGTCCAACAGTTCAGCTGTAAGGCGTAAACATCTACAAATAACTTGAAACATGACTAGTGAAAAGATTGAGATTGTTAGTAGCTTGGCTACTCTTGACATGCCATGATGATTGTTCTCTCGTACTTATTGTTACACCATGCCTTACTTGTGCACTCATACCTTAACTGCCATGTCATGCATACTTTTAGAACTGCTAGGTTGTTTTCCTTGCGTTTCCTTGCTCAAGTCTTGTTAGACTTGCTGACATGTGCCCCTTTACTCTTTTGGGTGACACATGTTAGATCCTGAGCCTGAGGTCGCTGCTGAGGACGAGGTATTTGCGGACGCCGAGCCCGAGCCTGTGTTTGACGAGGACTTTGTGGACACAGGCGATCAGTCGTAGAGACTGTTTGTGTTGTTGTTTAGACTGCTTTTGTTGTCGGTGCATAGCACCAATACTTTGTTCCGTGTTGGCTTTTGTTGGCCTTGTTCTGGGCCTAGACTCTTTCTTTTAGTCTGGTGGCTCTTCTGGATGTTGAAATTTAATTCTAATGTTGGACAATGCTGGGATGTTGAATTTTATTTCTGTCTCTCCTTGTATTATTATCTTGTTCTGTTCGTGGTTACATGGACCTGCATATGATTTATTGACGCTTATCAGGCGTGTAGCTTCACAGCTCCATGCTTGTGCGGACCTTCTCACGTCTCGCCTCCATTTTAGGGAAGCGGGGTGTGACAGGTTTTGTTGGTGGCCCATGCAGGTCCTCTCATCTGTAACTGCGATTATCGGAATACGATAATAATATTAGAATGTCCAATAAACTAAGTTCGACATCCGAGTCATAAGCTATGAGTCTAATCTGTTTCATTTTCTGTGTCATTAGATGGCAGGAAGGCGATTTACCCGTGATGGTGGTAGTGCGCCCCCTCATGACGAGGAGCCTGAGAGGGAGCCCACCAATGGGGAGATGATGCGGATGATGCTTTAGATGATGCAGGTGCAGCAGGGCATGCTCCTGCAAGTCCAGAATGCTCCAGTTGGTCGAGCTGCTCGGGCACTTCCGGATGCCCCTCGCTCCGAGCCGGGAGCGAAGCAATTTCAGGAGCTGGGTCCCGCTTATTTTCATGGGTCTGAGGGTCCTCTAGCTGTCGATGAGTGGATTCGGAACATAGAGGATAATTTGAAGATGGCGAAGATCAGCCCGGCTGGATGGGTTGATCTGGCGAAGAGGCAACTCAAGGATAACGCTCGGAACTGGTGGGATGCGGAAGAGAAGATGCTGGTGGAACCGATAGCTTGGGCTACCTTTAAGTCCAGGTTTGATGAGGAGTTCTTTCCGAAGGCTGCCAGGAAGGAGATACTGCAGCGCTTTATTGATCTGAAGCAAGGGAGCTTGACGGTGGACCAGTACCACCAAGAGTTCACTAGGCTGAGTCGGTTCGCACCGAAGATGGTGCAGTATGCTGATGAGAGGGCTCAGAGGTTCCTGCAGGGACTTGCTTTGGAGCTTCAGAGTTTTGTGTCTTCCTCTGATCTGGACTCTTATCCGAAGGTTCTAGTAGCTGCGAGGAGGCAGGAGCTGAACCTGAGCCAGAGGAGAGGACATGTTACTGGAGCTGGGAAGAGGCCTATGGAGTAGGCCAGAGCGGTGGTTAGGCCTGGTTTCAAGCCTAATCAGCCAGCTCAGTTCAAGAGGCCAGGAGGGCCTAATCTGAAGACTTGCCATTTCTGCGGCAAGCCTGGCCACATCAAGGATCAGTGTAGAAGATTTCTGGGCCAGTGTTTGGTTTGTGGTGATGCTTCTCATGTTACGAAGGATTGTCGGCATGCAAATCAGCTGCAGAGAGCACCTGTTGCAGCACAGCCATTGCAGCAGAGAGCGCATGTTCCTGCTGGACGTGGAGCAGCTCTTGTTCCACAGAGGTAGGCCTTTCAGCAGGCTTTTTCGCCGAGGAGGCAGGCTTTCCTGATGACCGCTATGGAGAGTGAGGACGTGGATGAGGTTATCGCAGGTAACCCTCGACCTAGTCGTTTCTTTCCTTAATTAGCTTTAGTTATTAGATTATGTTTGGTTGCTTGCACATGATTGTTTGCTAGACTAGGGCTTGATTGTTAGACTGTTTGTAGGTGTGATTCTGGTTTGCGCGTTTCCTGCACGAGTTCTCTTTGACTCTGGTGCATCGATGTGCATTGTTTCTCGGAGCTTCGTGGAGAAGCATTCCATGTCGACGTCCCCTCTTTCCAAGAGTTGGAATATCGTTACAGGGAATGGCGTGGTCTCAGTGCATCATGGTTGCAATTCTTGCTCGTTGGTGGTTTGTGGACATGAGCTTTACGCTGATTTCATTGTCCACGACATCATCAACTATGATGCGGTCCTTGGGATGGATTGGCTTGCGAGCTTCTATGCTACGATTGACTGTCGGAGGAAGAAGGTGGTGTTCGAGATTCCCGGACATCCAGTATTTGAGTTCAGCCGGGGTAGCAGTTCGCTCGGTCCGGTCAGATTTTGGGCCAGGCCGGTGGAGTTTGTGGCTATGCAGATGGAGCTGGAGAGGCCTGCTGTAGTGCGTGAATTTGATGACGTCTTCCCCGAGGAGATGTCTGGGTTTCCACCCGATCGAGCTCTCGAGTTTTCGATTGATCTTATTCTGGGAGCGCAGCCGATTTCAAAGGCGCCTTATCGTATGGCACCCGCTGAGTTGGAGGAATTGCGGAAGCAGCTGGATGAGCTTTTACAGAAGGGTTATATCAATCCTAGTGTGTCTCCGTGGGGAGCAACGGTGCTGCTGGTGAAGAAGAAGGATGGTTCGTGTCGCATGTGCGTGGACTATCGGGAGCTGAATGCGGTGACCATCAAGAATAAATACTCGTTGCCTCGTATCGATGATATTTTTGATCAGCTTGGAGGTTCGAGGGTGTTTTCGAAGTTGGATCTAAGGAGTGGTTATCATCAGCTGAAGGTGAGGAAGGAAGATGTTCCGAAGACGGCATTCAGGACGAAGTATGGACACTACGAGTTTGTGGTTATGCCTTTCGGTGTAACTAATGCACCAGCAGTTTTCATGAATCTGATGAATCTGATTTTCTATGACTTTTTAGATAAGTTTGTCGTTATCTTTATTGACGACATTCTGATCTATTCTAAGTCGGAGGAGGAGCATGCATCGCACTTGAGGATAGTGTTGGGGATTTTGAGGAAGCATCGTTTGTATGCCAAGTTTTCGAAGTGCGAGTTTTGGCTGTATAGAGTTGCTTTTCTGGGGCATGTGGTGACTGGTGATGGTATTTCAGTGGATCCCGAGAAGATTAGGGCCATCAGAGAGTGGCCTGTTCCACAGTCAGCATCTGAGATCCGGAGTTTCCTTGGACTTGCTGGTTATTATCGGCGCTTCATTAAGGACTTTTCCCGTATTGCCGAGCCGATGACCAGATTGACGCGGAAGGATGTACCTTTTGTTTGGTCGGGTGATTGTGGGAATGCCTTCGGTGTTCTGAGGGAGAGATTGACGACTGCCCCTATTCTTGTTGTGCCTGATCGCAGTGGAGGATTTGAGATCTTTTGCGATGCTTCTGGCAAGGGTCTCGGTTGTGTGTTGCATCAGCACGGGCATGTTGTGGTGTATGCTTTGCGTCAGCTCAAGACTCATGAGAAGAATTACCCGACGCATGACTTGGAGTTGGATGCTGTCGTGTTTGCGCTCAAGATTTGGAGGCACTTCCTGCTGAGTAAGAAAGTGAAGATTTTCACCGATCACAAAAGCTTGAAGTATATTTTTACTCAGAAGGAGCTCAACATGCGACAGCATCGATGGTTGGAGCTCATGGCGGATTATGAGATTGATTTGCAGTTTCACCCTGGCAAGGTGAATGTGGTTCCTGATGCGCTGAGTAGGCTTCCAGCGGTGATGTTGTTGACTTCGCAGTGGAGATTGCAGCAAGATTTTTGCGAGTCTGGATTTGAGATTGTTCTTCCTGGGGAATCTTCTCCGCTGATGTGTATGCAGATTCAGTCGTCGATTGTGGATCGGATCAAGGCTGGCCAGGCTGGAGATCCGAAGCTGGTGAAGATTCGGGAGCAGGTGGAAGCCGGTCTGCGGACTGACTTTTTGATTCATGAGGATGGCTCGCTGAGTTTTGGAGCCAGGCTATGTGTGCCAGCTGGGGATGTCAGGGAGGAGTTATTGGTGGAGGCACACAGTTCGCCGTATTCTGTGCATCCTGGTGGGACCAAGATGTACAAGGATCTTCGTCTGAACTTTTGGTGGCATGGTATGAAGAGGATTGTGGCTCAGAGTGTAGCCAAGTGCTTGGTTTGCCAGCAGGTAAAGGCAGAGCATAAGCGTACGGCTGGGTTGCTACAACCACTTCCGATTCCAGAGTGGAAGTGGCAACACATCACTATGGAATTCATGACTGGACTACCTCGGAGTTCGAAGCAGAATGACGCGATTTGGGTGATCGTAGATCGATTGACCAAATCTGTGCACTTTATTCCATTCCGAGTAGGACAGTCCACTGAGGCGCTAGCGAGGAGATATATGGAGGTAAATTCTTTTACGCTCCGTTTCTATTTCCTTTTCCTAGTTTAGATAGTGATGTGACGTGAATCATGCAGGAGATCGTACGACTTTACGGGGTCCCCGTGAGTATCGTGTCGGACAGAGACACGAGGTTCACATCTCAGTTCTGGCAGAGTTTGGAGAAGAGGTTGGGTATGCGTCTGAGTTTCAGCACGGCGTACCATCCGCGGACGGATGGCCAGTCCGAGCGGACGATTCAGATCTTGGAAGACATGCTGAGGGCGTGCATGTTGGATTTCAAGGGTTCGTGGGAGGACCATCTACATCTGGTGGAGTTCTCTTACAACAACAGCTTACAGGCGAGCATTGGCATGGCGCCTTTCACCGCGCTGTATGGGAGGAAATGTCGATCGCCTTTGAGTTGGGATGACGTTGGAGATCGGGAGCTGTTGGGACCTGAGATGATTGTGGAGGCCGTGGATGTTGTCAGAAACATTCGGGAGAGGTTGAGGATTGCTCAGGACCGTTTTAAGCATTGGGTGGATGCTAAACGTCGTCCTTTGGAGTTTCAGCCGGGCGACCATGTGTTCTTGAAGATTTCCCTGAATCGTGGTGTGATTCGCTTTGGGAAGCGAGGGAAGTTGAGCCCGCGATACATTGGACCGTTTGACATTCTGGAGAGAGTTGGCGAGGTAGCCTACCACTTGGCCTTGCCTCCATCTTTGGAGGGAGTTCACAATGTTTTCCATGTGTCGCAGCTTCGTCGATACATTAGCGATCCGTCTCATACTGTGGATTTCTCGGAGATTACCGTTTGCCCTGATATGATGTATGACCAGCAGCCAGTGCAGATTCTGGACAGGCATCAGAAGTCGCTCCGGAACAAGGTTGTCAAGCTTGTGAGGGTGATGTGGCGACACGGCTCGCCAGGAGAGTCTACTTGGGAGAATGAGGATGAGATGCGAGAGCGTTTCCCACTTTTGTTCCCGGACACGTGAGTGTTGGGAAATTCCGAGGACGGAATTTTTCTTAAGTTGGGGAGGATGTAACGACTGGTTTTCATGTATTTGGATTATCTATATTATAAATATATGTTTTGGTGGATTTTCTCCTTATGTGTGGTTTTCCGTCTCCGTCGCTTTCGTTTTCGTTCGTCTCGTTGTGATTTTCTAGCTTCTCCCTTAGATCGTTGATTTTTGGAGTAAGGCATTCATGACGAACTTCAAATCGCTCATATTTTAGAGTTAGAGTGATCTTCGAAGCTATAGGAATCTTTCCGAAGCTTCGCGCTTCATTTCGGCACTTTTCGTGCACCTTAGTTGGTTCAAGAAGGGGGACCAACCGACTAGATTGAGATTTAGTCGGTCGGAAACTCTTCTCAAAACCGACTAGTTCATTGAATCAATTATACATGAGTTACTGTTTATCGTTAGTCGGTCCAAGAACAACCACCGACCGACTAGGGTACAAACTAGTCAGTCAGCCATTGTTCTTTAACCGACTAATTCATTGACCATTTTGACGACCTGAGTTACTGTTTGATTTTAGTCGGTCACAGTTGGTCGACCGACCGACAAGTTCGTAAACTAGTCGATCAACCACCCTTCTTTGACCGACTAATCGATGTCGTAAACCTAGGGTTTGCCCAGCCGTCGACTTTTCCTATTTAAACCCCCAAAATCGTTTTTCTTTCTTCTTTCATTTCTCCTGATCCTCCTTCTTCCCCAAATCATCATCCATCTTCCCCTAGCCTTCCTCCTTCCTCATGAGCCCCTCTCCCTCTCCATTTTGGGCGGCCATCACCTCTAGGCCGCCGGAAAACCCCCAAAACCCCCAAAACCTCATTTCTCCAGATTTTCTTCCCATTTCCAGATCTGAGCCCTAGTTTCCCAGATCGTTCTTCCATTGCCATGCTTGCTCGGTATCGTTCTTCCGCTCCAATACGGTAGTGAATCAACCCTTAAATATTCTCATGACCCGTTTTGGTGATTTTTGTTAAACCCTAATAAAACTAGGTTGGATGTTGTTCTAATGTTGTTTTGCCATGGCAGCGATCTCCTCCCCGTAGTTAACATTTTGTGCCACGCCTTCGTGATCGTCATCGTCGGTATTAGGCAAGTGAAACTTGCCACTTAGGGTTTTGGGCCATGTCTTAGGCCATTTGCTTGTTGTAGGCGTAAAAGAGACTAGGCGACGAAATGATACTCGCCTAGGCGCAATTTCAGGATCTAGCTTGACAACGAAGCTAGATCCGTCATTTATCATGTTGCATAACTACCATGTCATGTTTCATTTCCATTAACGGTACACGAATTAATTGTCATGTCATTGCATTCTTTAAATGTTCTCGTGATTGCGTATCTCCGCTACACCTAGTTAATTGATTGAGGCTAGGCACCTGCTTTTGGCGGGCACAACCCTACGCCAAAGTGTGAACCTAAGAACAAGCTCTTGTGCGGGGCAACCCTGGCTCATTTACTGAGCATCGTGTGTAGGGACCCTGGCTTGTTTACATATGGAAGGGGTAAGGGTTAAGCGGTCATTCAACTCAGAGTCTGCCCGATCAACAACTTCAGTTGTAAGGCGTAAACTCTGAAATTGGGGTAGTGTTAAGTGGCCACTCAGTGTGAATGTCCAACAGTTCAGCTGTAAGGCATAAACATCTACAAATAACTTGAAACATGACTAGTGAAAAGATTGAGATTGTTAGTAGCTTGGCTACTCTTGACATGCCATGATGATTGTTCTCTTGTACTTATTGTTACACCATGCCTTACTTGTGCACTCATACCTTAACTGCCATGTCATGCATACTTTTAGAACTGCTAGGTTGTTTTCCTTGCGTTTCCTTGCTCAAGTCTTGTTAGACTTGCTGACATGTGCCCCTTTACTCTTTTGGGTGACACATGTTAGATCCTGAGCCCGAGGTCGCTGCTGAGGACGAGGTATTTGCGGATGCCGAGCCCGAGCCTGTGTTTGACGAGGACTTCGTGGACATGGGCGATCAGTCGTAGAGACTGTTTGTGGTGTTGTTTAGACTGCTTTTGTTGTCGGTGCGTATCACCAATACTTTGTTCCGTGTTGGCTTTTGTTGGCCTTGTTCTGGGCCTAGACTCTTTCTTTTAGCCTGGTGGCTCTTCTGGATGTTGAACTTAATTCTAATGTTGGACAATGCTGGGATGTGGAATTTTATTTCTGTCTCTCCTTGTATTATTATCTAGTTCTGTTCGTGGTTACATGGACATGCATATGATTTATTGACGCTTATCAAGCGTGTAGCTTCACAGCTCCACGCTTGTGCGGACCTTCTCACGTCTCGTCTCCATTTTAGGGAAGCGGGGCGTGACAGTATCAATGCATTGATATATGACATCAAGCAAAGACATTGATACATGATGTTGTCAATGAAAATTAAACATGCAAATGTTGGCAACATCAAGATTTTGATATTGAAACCATATCCAATAATGAACGGAGTGATTTCAAAATCAACCAAAAAGAGTAAAATATACTTAAAAGTAATTTGGAAAAATACATGTAGCATAAAATCTCCCCTTGTGTCATATACATAGATAAGAATTGAATATATGACATAGATTCCCCCAAGGTCTATATTCATGAAAAGTTTGAAAATATTTTCAAAAACATGAAAAGCACACAAATGATGGGCATGCAAAGATGATCAATAAAGCATAATACACATGCATGCAAGCATATGTGTTAAGACCTAAACATTATGAAATCAAACCCAAAAAGAGTTTGACTTCCTAATATAATCATATGATATGATCACATCTCTACCTAGAGTGTTTATGCAGGCATTCATTTCTTGAAAAATAACATTAGCATGTATCCATATACTCATGGATTTCCAAGGAAAAGTTTTTCCTTAGCAAGAGGGAAGGATGTGACATGCATTTGTGCAGAAATACTTTTTTGGCACACATAAAATGAGAGGCTTGTCCCTTAGCATAAACTGAAACATTTTTATTTTTCCTCACCACCTTGTAATATACATGCTTCTTATGGATGTTATTGTTATATAAGAAAGCATGGAGATTCGTATTTGGTGTTTGCACAATAGGTTTTGATTTTGCACCAAAAGAAGATGAGTTTTGTTTGGATAGCACACTTGGCACATACCCCCAAAAGACATTCTATTATTTGCCATATGTTATTTTCCAAGCAAATCATGTAGGCAATCCCTAGAACTAAAAAAACTTTTAAGCTTACGGGATTTCTCTTCGCACTTCAACTAAAGTTGTTGATTGCGAGATTCTAAATTAAGGTTTTGAACTTTCAAGTGTTCATTTAAAGTGTTCAAATCCTTAACTTGAGATAGTAGTGTGTGTCTCACACTGGTGTTATGAACATGCATAGAAGTAGCATTAACACTAGAAGATTCATATTCAAGCAAATAATAGCATTTTCATATTTAGATTGCAATTAAAAATGATCATTCATAAGTTTTTCAATGCCTTTGGCTAGCTCTTCGTTGCAAAGGTAAGTTCGTCATTTGCTAGCTTGGGTTTATCCTTATCTTCATCTTTACTCCCGTTTCCACTTTCTTCATCACTTGAGCTTGAGCAAAAAGATGCTTCATCTTTGAATTTCATAAATGGCGCATGCTCGTTTGGTGCTTTGGTGTTGAACCATTCTTCTACTTCCTCATTGGATGAATTATAAGAAATACAATCTTTCTTCACCATTTGGCACTAGAATGCTTCAACCCACTCCAATACCAATTGTAGATTCTACCTGCAATGCTAAGAAACACACTAGAGGAGGCGAATAGTGCAATGGAAAATTAAAGCTAATTACGAAAATTCTTGCAATGGGTATTATAAAGATCAAGACAATTAGCAAACACACAATAAAGCAATACCAATGCAAACACACGATGTATCCTGGTTCGGCTACCCTACTCCAGTCCCACACTCTCTCTAGATTCTTACAGATTTCCACTATATAACCTCTTCCGAGGAAAATCAATAAAATCCCTAAATCGGGTACACTAATCTCTTTCGAGATCCCACACAATATTCCAAGGGCCAGACAATTTATTCCA
This sequence comes from Scilla litardierei, assembly GCA_030789695.1. Taxonomy (NCBI): domain Eukaryota; kingdom Viridiplantae; phylum Streptophyta; class Magnoliopsida; order Asparagales; family Asparagaceae; genus Scilla; species Scilla litardierei. The sequence goes on from CM061142.1 coordinate 176,098,643, forward strand.
ATATTGTACACCCTATTCCAAGGGCCACACCTTTCTTCTGAGGGAGCAAGGTTGCACAATGAACCAAAATAAGAAATTATACTCTTACCTATTACCTTGATTAGATCTTACCATTATTTGTGAAGGCAACGGAGAGTGGGTGTCCAAGTACTGGAATCAAGCTTTTGGCACTTATGGACTTCCCTTGAACTGTGGATTCAATTGCAATAATCAAAGTAGCTCAAAGAGGGACAATAAGAGGGATGAAAGATTAAGCTTTTCTCTTGAGATTTTGGCTCACAAAAAGATCTCTATCTGTTTGTATGAGTATTCGAATCTCCCTCACAAATAGGATTAAATAGCTTCTTAAATCTACATAAAAACCAAGAAACAGACTGTGGAGAAAGCAGACTAACGACTATCAACAGACAGATTTTCCGAGTCATCAGACGGCTAAAGTGATGGACTGAGACGGTGTGAAACTATTCAGTCGTCTATGAACTTTTCATCAGTCACGTTACTCCAATGGATGTTCAGTAGAAACATATTGACCATCAAACCACATCCAGATGTCTTGAGTTCAACACTCAATCGATTGAGACATTGTTCAAATGTTTGAGAACTCTACATCAGACGGCTAACAAAAACAAAAAAACGCTAGACATGAAAAATAAAGTTAGTCCATCTCAAAGCATCGAGACATCTAGAGTTCAACACGCAGCTATCTAAGAGACTATTAAGATGTCTGACAAATGAGCTTCAAACGGCTGATTTTAGGCTGTGTATGTTAAGATAAAAATAGACACACCAGATGTCTGGAAGACCTTCTCCAGCCATCTGGTCCTGATCTAAGAACACCAATAAGAGTGTTTTGGCAATGGAACATATTGGCATGGATTCTAGACTTCTCCTACTTTTCTCTAAGATTGTAAATGATATCAATGTGTGTTGATACCATCTAATCAAGGCATATATGTATTCTATAAAATAAAGATAAAATTACATAGAGAATCAAAATAAAATACTCTTCAAGCTTCTTGATTCTTCATGCCATTTAACCTCCTATGCTCCATGCCTTGAGTGAACCATCCCATCAAATCTATGCTTTGTCCCCATAAAAATATAATCATGTAATTAATATGAGACTAAAAAAATAGATTCATTAGCAACACATAATATGGTTATCATCATCAAACCCATATTGGGCCTAATGGCTAATACCGAGCATGTTGTTCTGATTAAAAGGGTAAATCGGAAGTGGAGAATGTGCATTGACTTCATAGACTTGTACAAGGTTTGTCCAAAAGATAGCTTTCCACTTCTGCAAATTGATTAACTTATGGGTGCCATGACCAGACATGAACTCCTCAGCTTTTTAGACGCATACTCGGGTATAAAAAGATCCAGATGCATAAACCAGACTAGGACACCGAGGCCAGGTATCCAAAGATCGAGAAGCTAGCCCTCTCTTTGATCGTAGAGGCTCGGAAGCTCAAACCGATTTTCATGCACATTCGATGATGGTCCTGATGATGTACCCGCTACGCCAGGTGCTTCAGAAACTAGTGTGGGATCCTGTGGATGGTAGAAAACACTAGAAGGGGCGTTGAATAGTATTGTGAGTAAACTAAAAAAACTTCTTTGATAATATAAAACCCTTCTATTACGTTGCCTAAGTCTCTGAGTAGTGTTACCTATCTTGGTACTTAATCAACACAATTACTAGCTTGTGTGAAATGAAAGAAGATGATGACAGCTGAATTAAATTATACATGTAATAATAAAAGTGAGTTAGAGAAAATAGAGACACAGTGCAAACATAATGATTTTACCCTGGTTTGGCCCAACCTTGACCTACGTCCAGCAACCAATCCACTAGCTCTCAACCCGAGAGCAACCTTGCCTCAACTAAATGAAGAGGACTTCGTACAAACATCTAGCTCCACTTGCTAGGAATTTTTCCAACACCTAGTTACAACCCAACTAGGAATTTTCGATTACAATGCACACTTCCATTCACACCGGAATTACAACTTCCAAACCTTCTTTAAAGGCTGGACAAAATATGTAAAAATGAATAACATAAGATTCCTATAGCCAATATATATGAAGATAATATTGTGGCTAAAATAGAAATCGAATTCCTTTTGATCAAATAAAAAGATAGAGCTTAAACACAAAAATTAATCAAAATAATTACTTGAAATTGAATATCTAAAATAATAGCATTTGAGCTTTTAGATATCAATACTCAAGTATAATGCCAAGGTGAATCATAAAAAGTAGTATAATAATTCTTTTTTGTTGTCCCCAAATGTTAAAGTTCATCCGTCTATCATCGTTAGGAAACTTAGCAATTTTGTGTTCCATGTCATGTGTGCGAAGAATCTTCTATCCATGATCTACGAATTCTTGAATTGTACCTAAAAAATATCTTAAATATTTTGGTTCACGCTAAAGATTGGGTCCATATTTGTTAGCCAACAAGACATCGATAAATTTCTACTCTTAATCTAGGGTATCAAGAGAATAATCAAAAAGTTCATAGATACCAGAAAAGAAATATGACATATGTGGTCATCGATTTGGAACGCAAATCCTATTTGGATTTGATTTTCCATGAATAGATGAGTCTTTAGAAAATACATGCATGCTTCTAATTAAGTTATGAATATAAATGTTCTTATCATGCGGGACTAAGTGTTTATGTATCCTCAGCATATTGTTGTTTCTAGCATTGTGTATGATGTGTGGTTTGTGTACAATATGTGGTTTGTGATAAGCATCATGTACAACATTATCGTGTGCCATATTGTTAGCATTGTGAGAAAAAAAATGAGGTCTATTTTTTCAGCATGTCTTCCATACATAAAAGCATGATTGCTTCTATCATGCGAAATATTTTTTGGTGCATGTGCATCGTGAGGTGAGGTAGCATGCTTAGGTGCAGGAGAAATCATAACTTTAAGTATTAAATCCTTATGTTTGAGCTTACTAGCATATATATATATCATTTTCAAAAGTACTTACATGTTTATTCACAAGAGAAACATATAATGCATGCTTATTTTTCAAAAGATCCTGATCATGTACTAATGCGTTATATCTATCTTTGAGACATTTCAAATCATTCATCAATGTATTATGTCCATCATTATTATGAACCAAAATACTATGTTCATTTTTCAAGCATTCGTGTTCATGCATAATAGTATCATAATATGTTTTCAAAGAAATATAGTTGCTCTCTAATCTTTTATTATTCTTCTTTAATTTTTCAAAATCATTATGTAATTGTACATACGCATCTTCAACATTAAATTTGTCGTCAGAATCACTTATCGTAATATCATTTTATTGATCTGCCACTAGGAATACTTTATCTCAAAAGTTCTCATCGTCGATCGCTTTGATCGCTTGTGTTTCCATGGGTTGTGCTTCAATTTTTTGTTCTCCGTATTTTTCTTCCAACAACATTATGATTTGTTATGCAGTATTTGCCTTTACAATATCATCAAACACATTGTTAGATAAACATGAGTGCAATATGTGTATTATATTGATGTTAACTCCATAGATCTCTTTTTTGATCTATGGAGTTAACTCCAAGTGGCTCGTAGGGGTGGTCAGAGCTTCATATGGTTCTTGTAGAAACATTCCTCATTCAAGTTTGGTTGCCATGATGAATACTTCTATCTTCCTCTTCCATATCCAAAAGTATGTTCCATCGAAGCAAGGAGGTGCGCTAATGGAATGACTGGATCTGAACATGTCTGTTGATGCCATCGCCTTGACCTTGCTCTGATACTAAGTGGGGGATCCTGTAGTTGGCAGACAACACTAGAAGTGGGGTGAATAGTGTTGTGAGTAAAATAAAAAAAATTCTTCGATAATATAAAACCCTTCTATTACATTGCCTAAGTTTCCAAGTGGTGTTATCTAACTCGGTACTTAATCAACACAATTATTAGCTTGTATGAAATGAAAAGAGTTGATGACAGCGGAATTAAATAATACAAGCAACAATAAAATCGTGAGAGAGAAAATAGAGATGCATCGCAAACACTATGATTTTACCCTGGTTCGGCACAATCTTAGCGTACGTCTAGCAACCAATCCACTAGCTCTCAACCTGAGAGCAACCTTGGCTTAACTCAACGAAGAATACTTCGTACAAACATCTAGCTCCACTTGCTAGGAATTTTTCCAACAGCTAGTTACAACCCTTTAGAAATTTCCCATTACAACGCACACTTCCCTTCACACGAGAATTAGAACTTCCAAGCCTTCTTCTAAGGCTTTAAAAAATATGTTAAAAAGAATAGCACAATATTCCTATAGCCAATATATATGAAGTGTATATTATGGCTAAAATAGAAATCGAATTCCTTTTAATCAAAAAAAAAGATTGAGCTTAAACACAAAAATTGATCAAACGAATTACTTGAAATTGAATTTCTAAAATAATAGTACTTTATCCTTTAGAGATCAATAATCAAGTATAAGGCCTAGTAGAATCATAAAACGTAGTAGAGAATTTTGCACAAGAAAATTAAATCAAGGCCATGAAGAATTTTTGAAAAACTTGATAGCTTTGAGGATTTGAGCTATATAATTGAAATAAAATGATAGAAAATGATATATAAAAACTCTGACATCTTTAGTATTTATAAAGGTAGAGATCAGCTTAAAATTTGCTCAAAACATCTTCTCAAGCGGCTAGTTAACGACTAGTAAATTTGATAGCAAATTTCCTTAAAAACTGCGAGTTGACCCGGATATTCGGCTATTTCTCTTGATAGTCGGATATTTTTCAATATAGTCGGCTATTTCAAATTATAGTCGACTATTTCAGAAACCCGAGAGTTTTGTGTAAAAATCTTAGAACAGTAGTTGGCTATCTAATTCAGATAATCAGCTATTTTTGGATGCATGAGTTTTTCTACTAGAAAATACTTTGAAAATATTTTATAAAAATTATATTAAAATATACCATAGTTAAATATTTTTAAAAACCATTTTTCAAGTATTTTTGTGTGTGTAGAGACTATATATTAGTTTTGACATTCTAAGATTTATAACTTACACAAACACACATTTCTAGCTCTTTGTTCTTTGTTCTTTGTTCTTTGTTCTTTGACTTAAGCCATCTAGTCTTGACCTTGAGTCGATGGTTGATCCTTCACTTGCTCCATTCCTTGGCTCTAAGAGTGACTTACTGAACATGGCTTCTAAGTCATTTATTTGAGATTTTCAATGCACTTGATCTTCATGGCTAAAAAATGATTTATCAATTCCTATACACACTTGAAATAAAATGTTAGTACCCATAACAATTGTGTACATCATCAAAATTCACAGGGGTGGGTCTCACTATCCTAACAACCAGATGCATCGGGACAAATCACCAAGTAGGCAGTTGAGCTGGGGGAATTCAACATCCAATACGATCCCCGGACTGTCCTTAAAGATTAGGACCAAGACGACGTCATCGCATAGTTTAGCTACAATCATGGGTTCTCAGAGCCTTCTAAAGGATCAAAGGACCTAAATCATTTATGTGGATAACTCCTCCACTCGCAAGCTTTAGGAGCAGGAGTACTTTTGGTCGGCCATGAGGGCACTCGGATCCCTTACGCCCTCATGTTCAGTATCAAATCTTCTAACAACGAAGCCAAGTATGAATTCCTCATCGCAGGGTTTAGGCTAGCTACAAAAGTTGTTGCCAACAAAATAGTCATTCGATTGGACTCTCAACTCATCGTTAACTAGGTCAATGATGGTTATTAAACAAAGAAAGATGAGCTCTAGGCATACGTCAAGATTGTCCAGGCTTTGCTAACCGGTTTCCAAGGCTACTAGTTGTTTCCTTGGTGATGTACTCTATATTCAAGGATACCCTTCTCCCCTCTTGAGATGCCTCTACAAACATGAAATTTGGAAGGTAATGGAGGAGATACATGATGAGGTCTATGGTAACTAATAAGGTAGCAAATCCCTCACGTATAAAATCTTACGGGCTGGGTATTTCTGGCCCATACTACACCAGGATGTTAAATCCTATGTTCAATGATGATATGCATGCCGATGCTTCTACAACATCCTGAGCTACACGTGGAAGAGCTAAACTCTCTCATCCCCAGGTAGCCTTTCATAAAGTGGGTGGTAGATCTCATCAGCCCTCTCCTCCAGGGATGAGGAGGAGCCATGCATGTAATTGTGGCCATCAACGACTATACCAAGTGGGTAGAAGTAGCTCCTCTTTCCTCCCTAACGGATGCCAATATCACCTCCTTCATCTGGAATGATGTGGTATACCGGTTTAGAGTCATGCACTACATCGTCATCGATAATGGCAAACAGTTTGAAAACGCTAACTTTGAAGTAATTAATGCAAGCAATATGGCATCCATCATCACTTCTCCACTCCTGCTCATGCCCAAGCTAATGGCTAGGTCGAGTCTGTCAATAAACATATTAATAAGATGCTTAAGAAGATGCTTCGTGAGAAGAAGGGATCATGGGTCATGCACATTCCTTATGTTCTTTAGGCATACTGCACAACTAAGCGAACTAGCACAGGTGAGACTCCTTTCTCCCTAGCCTTCGGGCTCGATGCCATGTGTCTAGTAGAGGTGGCCCTCTCGACCTTTTAGATGAGGCACTTCAATGAAACCGCCAACAACCACACCCTGTCCTTGCAACAAGACCACGAACATAAAGTAAGTGATGCAGCTCAGATCCAAGCGATCTTCTGCTTATATTACAATGAGAAGGTCAAAGTCAGGTGCTTTCAAAAGAAAGATTCCTCATCAGATGCATCCTTTTGGCAGGAGATGGGGCCTGATAAAAGCAAGCAACCACTGGAGCCGATCTGCGAGTGCACATACCACATCCGGGAGGTCCTCAGCTTAGGGGCCTACAACTAGAGACTTTGGAGGGCGTTTGGGTCAAGCACCCTTAGAATGCTGAGAACTTCAGGAAGTACTACCATTGATCAGATATCGACAAGGTACTCACTCAATGTATTAAATTTCTAATTCAATATAAATCATCATTTTCATGCTCCAAACACTTGTGCAAATTTTCCATCTAGCCTCCAGCTCACTCTAGGGACAAGGCGATGTCAAAACTTAAGGCTCGAATGCAGACATCTGGCATTTGACCCAAGGTCATGCCATGTCTGAATCTAGCCTCCAGCCAACGTTGGGGCCAAGGCACTGTCGAGACCCAAGGTCCAAGCGTTGACCAATAGCATTTGACCCAAGGTCATGACATGTCTGAATCTAGCTCCTAGCTTATATTGGGGCCGAGGCACTGTCAAGATCCAAGGTCCCAGAGCAGACCTTTGGCATTCGATCCAAGGTTATGCCACATTCAAATCTAGCCTCCAACCCATACTGGGGCCAAGGCACTGTCAAGACCCAAGGTCCTAGTGTAGACCTCTGGCATTCGACCAAAGGTCATATCACATTCGAATCTAGGTTCATGTTGGGGAAAATCCACTAGCAAGACATCAGGGTCCTAGCACCAACCTCTGGTACTCGATCCAGGTCGTGCCATGTCCAAATCAAATGCATTGCCCATGCTGGGGCCAGATGCTGGCAAGACCCTACGGTCCCAGCACCGACCTTTGACACTCGAACTAGGTCGTGCCAAGTCCAAATCAAACTCCTTGCCTATGCTGGCCCCAACTATTATTGAGACCCCAAGGTCCCAACATTGACCTCTGGCACTTAAACCAGGTTGTGCCATATCCAAAATAAATGCCTTGCCTGGGCCGGGACCAACTACTGGCGAGATCGCATGGTCCTAGCGCCGACCTCTAGCACTCGACCCAAGTCATGCAATGTATAAATCAAATTCCATGCCCAGGCCGAGGCCAATTACTGGCAAGAGCACACGGTTCTAAAATCGACCTCTAGCACTCGACCTAGGTCATGCCATGTCTAAATTAAATGCCTTCCCCAGGCCTGGGCCAATGGCTAGAAAGACCCTAGATTCCCAGCATTTAACTCTTGCACTCGATACACGTAGTGCCACATCCAAATCAAACACCTTGCCCAGGCCGGGGCAAACTGTGGAAAAGACCCAAGGGTCCCAGTACTAACCTTTGGCACTCAACCCAGGTCGTGCCACATCCGATTCTAAACCCCCAATCCAGACTGGGGGTAACTCATTATCGAGACCATAAAATCCCAGCGCTGACCTCTGGCACTCGACCAAGGTTGTGCCACGTCCAAATCAGACATCTAGCCTAAGCCAAGGTACTGTTGTTACAATTCCAATATTCATCTTTGACTCACATTGGCAGACTCATCGGTCAGTCCATGGGGCTTAGATCCCCCTAGATCAAAACACTATGGGGCGAGCACATTCTCAACAATGCACATTTAGGAAATACATTGTCGCTACAGTATTAGTCTTTCGAGCTCGAGTTCAACATTGGCAAGGACAACAAATATAGTGGGCAGAAGTAAAAGAAGAGAATGTTGAGTTGAATACGAGGAGACGTGTAGATGAGAAGTTATTTTCCAAAAACTAATGCCTCTTTTCATTTCAGAAAAAAGTTCCTCGTACAAAAAATTAGCCGACAAGTACATAGGCAATAAAAAACATACATGCTATGAATTACGTTCGGGCTACTCTTCAGCCATGTGCACCTCGTCCTGAAAAGCATGTTTAATAGACTCTTCGGCAGCTACGAAATAGAAGTGAGGTTAGGTCCCAAGCTTGATTCTATGCTAAATCCCACAAGTGAGGATACTTACCTAGCTCACCCATGACATAGTCGTAAGAAGCTCCACCTTGGGAAGGGCCACGATGCCTTCTCCCATTTTGATCTCTTTAACGTGAGATAAAGTAACCTCCTCCAAAGGGGGTCCTCCTTCAAATCCTTGCTGCTCCCAAAGTCGGTCGTATATTTCATCTCAATTGAAGACGAACTCAGGGCAGCGCCAATCTTCTGTATGACAGGAACATCCTTGGTCCCCTTCCTTGACTGATCGATTACCCTGGGGAGAGCAGACCCCTTATGATGTTCATACATAGAAATCCCTAGAGGCACCCTCTACTCATGTAGCAGCTGGGAGCCACACGTTCCTTCTCCTTCATCTTTCCCCTCCTCAAAAGGAGGGTAGAACTGTCACCATCACTATCACTTCCTGGTTCAACACAGCTCGACAGGGGATGCCTCATGGTACTGCTACCACCTTCCATAGCTGTGATGGGATCTCCATGAAGGGTGAATGCGAGGCTATCAAAGATTCCCTTTGCTAGGGACACTAAGCTCCCTATCAGGTCATCCACCTTTAGAGCCCAAGTGCTCACTATTTTTGTCTTTGGCAACCACCCATTCATTCTCCTTCATCTTCCCCATCCTCAAAAGGGGGGAGGAACTTTCACCGTCACCCTCACTTCTTGGTTCAACATAGAGAGGATGCTGCATGGTACTGCTTCCACCTTCCAGAGCTTGGATGGGATCACCATGAAGGGTGAATGTGAGGCCGTCAGAGATTCCCTTTGCTAGGGACACTGCGCTCCCTATCTGGTCATCCACCTTTAGAGGCCAAGTGCTCACTATTTTTGTCTTTGAGGAAGGCATAACATTGGTCTTCTTTCTTTCACATGCAGGATTGACAGTCAAGACTTTCTATTCTCTTTTCGACTAGGGTGTGGACTAGAACCACCCGCCTCTACAAAATGAAGAATTTAGTGACAAAGCAAAGTTTTCAAACTACTGACCCCAAAGTTGTTATGCACTAGTAATGGGGAGAGCCTTGCCAAGTTCTACATCTCGCTCGGTGGTCTTGGTTTGCAGCTTACAAATTACCACCTCAGACAGCAGTGCCTTGTGTAACCTAGAGACATAATATGGGCCACCAAGCAAATCACCAATTCATCTCATGCATCCTGACCCTACCCTGGATGGCATCAGACTCCCACTTGCACGACCACCTAAACATATATTTGACTTGTTCTATAGGAACATTAAGGTGCCCCTTAGAACTATCCTAATCACCGATGACCCAGAACCATCTATCTTCCAGTACTTATAGGATGAGGGCATGTCATCGAAAATCTTGGAAATTTGGGGCTGACAACTGAGGTAATATTAGGGTCGTTCTCCTCTTTATCTCAAACGCCGTATGTGCAAGCTCAGTAGTCAGCCAACTATTTCCATTGATGTTAAACATGGCGACCGAAGCAATCAGAGCCATGAAGCTGTTCGGTGCTAGCTAGCATGGTGCTAGGTTAGAAAGGTACATGAACCACCATACCAGACAATTGAAGGGAAGATGAACCCCTACTTCTAGATACATGATGCTTAGCGCAACAACCCAAGGAGGGGGACAGCTGGGTGTTCCATTCAAATCGCTAGAAAGCTTCAAGCCCATCAAATAAGGAATCCCATACTTCTTCTGCTCCAAATCAAGGCTGGAACCCTTCCTCTCTGGGTCATAGCGGGGTTTTCTCATCTATTTTTCCTCCCTGCTGAAGGAGATCAGACGTCTTGCTGGCATCAACAGTATCCATATATGGGTAGTCTTCACCTGCCACGACTTCAACCGAAAAGCAAAAGCGAGAGCAGTGGAAGGGCTACTAGAAAAAGGTGACCTTGTATCCCAAAGAGAATGGAAAATGCAGCAAAGATTCGAAGGTTCTATAGCCCATCAGTGAAGAAAATGCAATGGTTTTCTAAATAAAGTGCGGTGACCGACGACATCCTTTTCCCCTTTTTCTATTGCCTTGGATGCAAAAAGGTGAGGCAAGCACATTCGTCTAATCCCTTCATAGTAGAATCATTCCCAACTTTTCAAGGCCTACAAATGAACAAGTGCATGTACAATAGGAAGATATATGCCCTCGAGGCAATTTATCATAGAAAGCATCTTGTTCAAATATAAATGGTACTAATTATCCTTGTATGATTAAAATATTTTTAATACCTGGATAATTTCCTTAGACTTAAAGTAAGGTCATACATGTATCTAGATGCAAATCTCAATTATGGGAAGTGAATGACCGATAGGAATTTTAGTCTTAAAGCATTCATGGTTATAGATGTGTCGAGAACATGACATCGGCATATTGGATAGACCATTGTGTCTTTGTCTTATTCTAAAGGGTAATGATGATCTCATAATCATTCGAACTGGCAAAGTCGGAGACGATGCACATGTGCTCATTCAAGAATGCATCCATTGAATGACCCAATAAAGGGTTATCAAATGGTTGACCTTAACTAAACTGTCATTGATAACTCTCTAGTGATGATAGGCTAGTTGGTCCTTTAGATTTGAGGTCATTGTACGGACCTGTCCGTGAACGTTGTCCCTTAGATCTATGATCTATCCTCGAGTCTTCACTCGTTAAAAGGTCTTAGGTTGGATAACACTTGAAGCATACGAGGTAAGTAGTGACTAAGATAGGATTCGTCTCTTCCGTTAAAGGGAAGTTAGTGTCACAGGCTCATTACGGTTCTTTGTGCTAAACCTCGGCTGTGGTATGTTGTAGGAAGTACAACATGGACTAACCAAAGACCGATGTCTGCTAACCAGTGCTAGCTAGTGGTGTTGATTGTTTACCATACCCTAGGCTAAGCAGTGACATAGTTATGACGAAGGGACTAAAACTACTGTATTCATCACTGACACAGTCAGAGTGATCCTCACTACACTATTGTCAATGGGTTAATCACGTAATTATGATGTCGAAACAGGGACGACACCTTCTGCTCATGGTCATTGTCATCTAGGGCTTTCGAGCCCCAACCTGTAGTAGGGTCAGGCTGTAGGGTCTCAAACCGAGTATGATTTCTGTCTTAGTAATATGAAGGATTCAGGAGGAGTGCACTCGGGTGAACGAGAATAATTTAAGTCACAAAGAGTTTGTGACAGTAAGTCTATATTAAATGGGATTTAATAATGTCGTAAAATGTTAGCGATTTTAGCATTAGTAAAATGCTATAAGGGATTGTTGCATATGATGCAAAATGGTTGAACATATATTGTAAAATGTTTATGACCGGCGCCCCGTTTACGGTTTGAGTGCGGTGTCGTTTTACCACAAGTGCAAAGTTAGTGTAGGGTGTGGGTTTATCGAACTCAGGGAGGTGGATGGCTTGAATGGTTACTAGCCTCACCTAGGTTGTGTGAGAGCTATGTTGATAAATGAGTGGAAGTGTAGAAATAAAGGAAAGAAACAAAAAAGACAAGAAATGAATCCCCGCTAACACGGGCTAGAGCAATCATGACACTTGGCATTTGACTTGACCCAGGGTGAGACATTGCCCCAAAAGGTGGTACCTAGTACCCCATGGCCCGATATTTCGGTCGATGCCCAGGATGATACGCCAGGTTTGCCCGGTTTTGGACTGTGGGCATTCTCATGTCCATTAACACCGACCGCAACCGGAAGCATTAAGGCCACAATGATAACTCCCAACATTTCGGCCAAGCCGTTCCCACGTGCGAGGACTTGATGTCAACGCTAGAGGTGTGAGCGATGGCTAGGGGATCAAACGTCAGTTTTATTTCCCCTTGGCCCGACGGTCAGAGGCGGTCTTTCTCCTTCCAATGACAATAAAGCACCCCTGCGTAACCCTAATGGCCTAATAGGTCGAATGTGATTTATATCAATACATCAAAGAGGATCTTGACAGGACAAGCATCCGGAGCCCAACCCCCAACACATCTAGTGTGTTGCCACACGAATTGGACTCAGATTGCTAGAAATCCCCATTGACACATTCCATCAAACACTTGTCATGAAGTCAAGTCAAATGAAATAACCCAAGCATCAATTCTACTCTATCCCATATTAGGGTTCATCAAACACTACTCAATGGTGAAGAACATAAAAGCAAGCAATAAAAGGGACAAAGAAACATTCACCATCAAGCAAACTGAAAACAACACAAAGCAATGGAAATAAGAAAAAAGATACTTATCTTGCATTTGAATCCTTCAATCCATTACAAGAATTATTGGAATATAAAACCTAATCTAAACTAATCTAAAGCTCCCAAGAAAGGGGCTGAAAACACTGGAAAATAGGGGAGAACCTCCCACAAGTCATGCCCAATCGCATGTTTATAGGCTCCCCCAAAACCCTAACGGTTCGGGTCCAAAAACCCACTAAAACTGCTGAAAATGGGCCACCCGATCAGTTGGAAGTTCAACCCATTGGGTGGAAGCAAACAGAGACTCAAAGCTTCTGAAAATAGCCAGAACCGATCGGGTGAAGGTTCACCCGATCGGTTGAAGTTAAAATTCCAGACAGCTCCCAATTTCAGCACCCAGCTGCGCTCAGAAAATTCTAGAAAAATGTAGAAAAATCTGATTTGGGCATGCGACCTATCGTTGGAAAGCTAACGACGATGCCGACGTAGAAAAATAAGAGATCAACCAAAATCCTACTGAAATGATAGTAGATCTTCAATGAATGAGCAGCAGTACATGAAAGGAGAAGAAAAGACCACCCGATCGGTTGAAATGTCAACCGGTCGGGTGAGTTCTTCCCCAAGATGACCCGAGTGGATGAACCAATCGGTTGGGAGGCTCTCTCAAAGAAAGAGAGCACTGCGGCATCCACCCAACCGCTGAACCGATCGGGTGGGGTCTGCTCCTTTGCTGCTCCTCGTCGGGTCAGATACGTGTGCATGAACCGATCGGGTGGGTCTGTCCACCCGATCGGTTGAAGCTCCAAATCATCAAATCCTCATATTTGGCCATTGGATCTTCGCTGTATAAGCGCGCCTTGGTCCTGACATGCAAGGTTGATCCCAGAAGACACCAAAACGCTGACATTTTCCTGAAATACAAACAGTACACCCAATAGTCAATATGAACCAAAGAAGTGATATATACAACATGGAATGAGATGAAATCCATTTGAAAACACGATAAAGAGCGTATGCAAAAGGTGAAATATGAACACGCGTAAACCCCCAAGCTAAACTCTTCCTCTTCCTGAGGAAGACGAGTTGAAATGAAGTTCGGGTACGAGAGCAAGAAGGGAAAGCAAAGAATACTTGATCGCCCTCTCCAAACCACAAATGTAATCACCAACACAATCAAGCACAAGGGAAAAGTATATCACAATCTAAATCAAGAATTCAATCTCATAATATAGCATCATGGGTTCATATCAATAGAGCACAAAAGAGATAGAAGCGTGACATTGGCATAGGCATAGCTATCATAGCAAGTTATAGTAGATAATATGCCCAAATATGAGGAAGTTCAAAATTCATATCAAATCTTCCAAACGATGAATACGAGATACCCATACATTCATGAAGAAGTAAGAAAGAATAGATATGAATCATGGGAATAACTATCAATCTCTAGGATGTAAGAAATCACCACACACTTGTCGTTTTTGATTTTTGAAACACTTTCTTGCCTTGCTTGTATTTTCAAAAGGAGATGGAGAAGATGTAGAATGATCACTTTGTACAAACTCTCGCCTTCCCTATATACATTGGTGCTCTCAAATATAGGAGATGTGGAGAGCGAAGGAAAAGGGGAGAATGTGGCATATATACATAATTTTTGGTTTTTGGTTTGTTTTTGTTGTTTTTGATTTTAATACTTTTGTCTTGCAAACTTTTAGAATCGCAATGGAATGCAAGGGCAGCCTACACATTCCAAGCCAGATGGCTTTGGGGCGTCAGGTTACGAAGAACCCCGAAGGACCATTATATAAAAATATGTACAAAGGTGTGCACTCCCCCAAATGGGGGAACGATGCATGACGAAGGAGAATGTACAAAGTAAAATAAAGGAGAATTTTTGAGAAATCCAAGCATGGCAAGAAAATTATCCATGAATTAAAGCACGGAACAAAGGTGTGGTTATCCTAATCCCGTTGAAAGGTAGCTAACACATGCGATAAGAGTACACATATAGTATTTCATGCAAGAGTTAGAAGCACGGAGGTAGGATGGTAAAATAACCGTTTTTTTGGAAATGAAGTGTGAAAATCTAGGAACTTCAAATAGAGGGGAATATTAAAATATGATATATAGACAGAAACATGCCTTAAACACAATCACAACCAACAATCTCGAAATATAGCAAGTAAACCCAAAAGATGGCAAAACACACATATGAGCATTGAATAATCAAAGAAATAGCGTGATGGAAATAGGTGCTCAGATGCGAAAAGTGAAGCATAAGTGGCAAAATATCATTGAGGGTTCATCTCTAGAAAGAGACAAGAACGAAATGGAGAAACAAAAATGCATGATGGAAATGATGCATAAAAATGAATTTTTGATGCATGAAAAAGGTGAAAATGGAAGAAAATAAAGGAAACATGCATGAAATGCAACTCCCCCAAGCAAAATCTTGCATTGCCCTCAATGCAATAAAATTACTCATGAGAGGGAAAAGATAAAATGGGAGGGGAAATGCATCAAAAATAACAAAAATGACTATGGGTGATACTCTCCCCCAAGCTAATATAAGCTATCCCAAAAGATACGAAAATCCGATACGGGGCATAAAAGATAAAGGGAAGAGTGAACAATAGGCAAAATAGGCATCACCACCCTTAGGAAGTGGTAGTGGTCTCATGGAGAAAAATGACAACGGGGCCAAGAATAGTGCCACAAGAACAAGGATAGGGTAATGGGGGTGAAATGATAGAAGGGCTCGACAAGATGTGTTATTATGATGCAAAAGCGAACCCTAGATACGCTCCCCTCGCTAATGAGAGGAGACAAGATTATTCTAATCTAAACTAGAAAGCGGTAAATATTTACACTACTAGATTAGGATACACCTGAGCATTTACGGATCCAAAATCTAGAGAGGGGCAGGTAGCTGCTCTAACTGCTCTTTCTGTGGCTCCGCCAGAAGCAATGTGCCACGTGTACCATTAGACCCAAGCAATGCACCTCCAAGCATCCCTCGTAGGTATCCACCTGTAACCAGCAAAGAATGAGGTGCATTAGCCCATGGCAAGAAATCATTTCCCAAAATAAATGTATCCCAGAGATAATCGTCAAAATAAGATGGAAAAATAATGAAAGGGTGATGAATACTTGATCGCTCCTTATTTTACATCTTTTTTCTGCATGTTTTCATGACATTTCGATCGCCCATGTTGCATTTTCCATGATTATTCAACAATATCGCGTTGCTTTTCACTATTTCTCGTTTTTGTCGTATTTCAGGAGATATGAGGAGATATGGAGCAAAAATGAGATCAAGGGACTTTCGCGCACATCGGAGCGTCGCCCACAGCTTATTTGAGGAGTTAGCAGTGCTAGAGGATGAGCAAAAGAGGAAGAAATTCAATAAAATCGACGAGGAGGTGAGGAGGAGATGAAAACAGCCCAGAAGCAGCTTACTCGGCCGAACAGAGAGTTCACTCGGCCGAGTAACGAGCTGCATTCAGCCGAGTGAAACGGATACGTACAGCAAAATTTCAAAGTTTCCTTGGCCGAGCAAGAAATTCTACTCAGAAGAGTGAGAAAGCTCACTCGCCCGAGTAGAACATGGATTTTCTTCCGAGAAGCGGCAAAGGTACTGGAAATTTTGAGAAGCCTACTCGGCCGAGTAAAGAAGCCTACTCGCCCGAGTCAGTTAGAGAGACAGACCTCCGAAACCCCCAGATTCTCTATTTTATTATTGGGTCTGTCACTCGGCTGAGTGACATTATTACTCGGCCGACTGATGCATTCCGAATGCTATACAGATTGCAATTTCTGGGCTGCGCAGGGGCAATTTTGTCAGGATTTTTTGGACGATTTTGGCTTGTATTTAAACCTAGTTTTATCCCTAGTTTAGGAGAGACTTCTATTATTATTTTTTGACGGCTATTCTTTTTGTAAATCTCAGTTGGAGATCATAGGCGACAATTTTGGTTTGTTCTTTCTTGCTAAAACTCTTATTTTTATGAATTATCTCCTCTCTACAATGAATTGTGCTATGATCTATTGCTTTATTTCTGAGATTTTCATGATGATTTGTGAGTAGTTTATTCGTTCTAGGGCATGGGGATGAACCATATGGACCCGATCTTTGAATTGAGATGAATGAGTAGAATTGTAGCTAGGATTGAAGAAAGGTTAGGTTTTGATTGATTTATTGTGAGTTGCTAGGAATTTCCTTCAATTGGGATTTGTAAGAGATTGAATCCCAATTGATGGAAAGACCTAGATACTCGACTTAAGTTTATAACTGAAATTCTTTAGATTTGGTTTGCAAGAGATTGGACCAAAGCTAGGATTTTTATTATAAATTTATACTAATATTTGTTTGCAAGAGATTGGACGAATACGAACTATCATAACCTAGATCGTAGATCGAGTTTGCACGAGAGTGGGCTCGAGTGCGATTGGACGATGATGTCGATCTTCACGCTAGTGGCTTACGTTAGAGTTTGCACGAGAGTGGGCCCTAATTTAGGTCACTATAGACCGTCAATAGCACGAGAGCGTGAGCTTGGTTCTACATTAAGTTGCGACTAGTTCACCTATATTCAAGCCTTGCAACATTGATATTCATGATCCACAAGGATAAGTGACAGTCCGTAGTGGGGATTTCCTATCCCTAGACGCTTTTATTATATTGATATCTATTTGCTATTTGAACGACTGTGACATTACCAACAAGACTATTCTTATTCCATCAATAGCTAGGTGATCAAAGTAAGATACTATCAATTTTTCTCCCTGTGTTCGATACCCGCTCGCCACTACGCCGTGGCTTGCGGTAAAATTACATTCGTTCTCCAGATGTATATCCAGGCGCGATCAAATTTTTGGCACCGTTGCCGGGGAGGCGACGGTATTTTATTTTATTTTCTTAGTTATTTCTTTTTCTTTTTATTATTTTTATCTTTTTATTCCTCTATTGTGCTAACGATTCAATCGAGACTCTCTTTTTTCTATGCATGTACGCGAGATCAAATGCACATCAAGAAGATATATTATTTGATCCTGAGATCGAGTGTACAGCAAGGAGGCTTAGGGCCGAAAGGAGACTTGCTATAGAGGACGATCATATGAACCGACGGAGAAACCGGAGGAGTTAGCGGCACGCATGGCTAGGCTTGTTTCTATCAGAGATAGGCTACGGCCTAAGACTACTTCTACTACCTCGTCTATTGCGATGCCGGAGTTGGCGACGGACAAGAACTTCAAGCTTAAAACGGGACTTGTGGTGTTGATGCAACAAGACCCATTTCATGGGAACTCCCGCGAGAATCCACACTATCATCTATAGTTGTTCTTGTCCAAATGTGCCATGTTTCAGATTCCCGGTGTACCGGCCGACGCTATCCGACTGCGCCTCTTCCCATTTACCCTTTGGGACAATGCATTATATTGGTTGAGGACATAAGCGGAGGGGATCTTTACCACATGGGATGAGTTGGCGAGCGCATTTGTGAACAAATTCTACCCACCATCCTATACAGTCAAGATATGTTGAGTATTGGACTTCTCCCTACTTGGTGTTAATGATGCGCAAACATAAATACTTGTGACTAATCCCCTATTTTGCAGTTATTCCATTGTCTAAGCTTACTATGAAGATCAACTAGCAATGGATGACTCACAATCGTGATTGAAGGCAAATGATATGAATTGGATGATAGTAGATTGATGATTGAAGCTCCGTAAAGACTTCAAGCTCATACGATGGAAAGAAGAGATTATTCGTCAATGTAATTTTTTCTTTTATCTCTTCTAGTATGTAGCTTAGAAGTAGAACTATGATGGAGCACTCACACACATCTACTTTCGGTCATAGGACACCTCTAGACCTTTGTCCTTTGATCTCAATTCAATTCTCTTTTGTTTGTGCTAGGATTGTTTATAACAGCCGACTGCTTAACAGTTTACAGTCGCCTGTCTCAAAAACAGTCGACTGTGTTTTGTTCTACAGTCGCCTGTTATGCACAGACTATTACAATGCAGTTTTTGGGTCCTCTCTGATTATCTCGCACAGGCCACTGTTGAATGTTTATCAAGTGCCTGTCTTAGCGACAGTCGACTGTGAATGTTTCATCAGTCGCCTGTCTCTCCTTGCCCAAACTCTGTTTGATCCGATTTCTACGGCCAGTCGACTTATGTTGTATATACAGTCGACTGTATATTGGATCAGTCGACTGTCTATGCTGCAACAGTTGCATGTCTGTAAGTCTAATCTTTGACTTAGCTCTCTGGAAATTTCTCCTGTCTGTGACAGTCGTCTGTTTAAGGTTATACAGTCGCCTGTTCTGATTAACAGTCGACTGTGTTCCTTGCATCAGTCGTCTGTCCTGTATCTTGTGAGATTTCCAGTATTTCATCTAACTTACTCTTCTCTCGGCCAATCGCATGTCGAAGTATGTACAGTCGCCTGTTGATTTTACAGACGACTGTCTTGGCTTCATCAGTCGACTGTCCACGTGGTAAGTTACCGTTATGAATTCTCACCTACCCTTGCTGACTGTGCAACAGTCGACTGTGGTCTGTTCAACAGTCGACTGTCGCAAGTTCAGATTATATCCGTTGAGATTTTTCTCACGGATTTCGATTGGGTTTTTGCCTAAACTGTTTTGTGGATTTGAGAAAGCTATAAATAGAGCTTCTACTGTTTCTTTGGAAGGTTACTCATTCATTGCAAAATCCTTCAAGCTTTCATTTCCAAAGATCAAAGCTTTCAAATCCAAAGCCCTAAGTATTTCCAAATCTGATTCTCTTGCTCTCCAACCTAGAACCAAAGATTGATCCTCTAGGCATTTGGTGCAGTCAAGAGAAAGGGCTTTCCTCCTATCTTCCAAGAGAGTTCATCAACACACATCACACTTCTCCTTCAAGTTCTACTTCAAGGCATAGGTGATTGTAAGTGTTGCTTTCAGATTTCATAACTTCATTATTTGAATTGTGCTCTCGGTTGTGAGAGTGGTTTTTGCTTGCTCCCTGGTTGTGGGAGTCAAGGACATCGATTGTATTCGATTGCACTTGTAGGGTTGTGGGAGTCAAACACAATGATCCCAACTCAGAGAGAGATAATGATATACAAGAATGTTTTTCTCTCTGTTTTTTTAAGAGAATGATAGATTTGGAGCTAGGCATGAGTAGTGGGGGAAATGCCATATAATAGAATCACTAAGGGGAGATTCACCAATGATTTTAAAAGTAGAGAAATAATGTTCAAGATTTGTGGAGAAAGAAATAGATATAACTCTCAGTTCACTCTATAAGACATGCACGACAACTTCAACAGGGTAATCTAATCTACTCAGTTTCGATCACAAAAAAGCTAACTAATCCAGATATATCATAGCTAACATCATTCAATCATCCCGAAGTGAAGTGTACAATTCATGCATATAGAAGTGATATAGGAAAAGAAATCGGTACTCCAGATATAGGCATTCAATGCGTGAATCTTGGTGTGTTTTCTGTGATAGCATACATATGAATATTCAGGCTCAGTTAATAATAAAACTTCATCCATTTTCATGCGGAGAAAGTGTGGGTTACTATTCTAGATGCAAAGCAAGTCATAGCATATGATATCAGAAATAAAATCTAAGACATGACAAATATAGCATGCATATAGAATAAGCTAACTCCACGTAGACATCATCACAGAAAATTCATCTCTAGCATGAGATGAAAAAAGGAAAGAAATAAAGATAAGAAAAATAAAACTATGCAATGCGGCACACAGAGAAATAAGAAAAACGTGATGCATGGCAAAATGAAAGAAAATAAAGAAAAATGAGTGCAAAAGTGAAAAGAAACGGTGTGAAAAACTAAAAATAAAGGTGGCAAATCGAAAAAGAACGTGAGAACTCACTCCCCCAAGCTAAAGTGCACAGTGTCCTCAATGTGCAAAGTGTGGCACACAGAGAGACAAGTAATGAGAGGGGCAAGTGAGGATGCATGCATGATGGAAAGAAAAAAGATAATAAATCGAAAAATAAAGAAACGAAAATATGATGCGGATATGATGCATGCACAGATATGAGTGATACGAGTATAAATGGGTCACCAAAAGCTCTCCCTCTCTCCCAAAAAAGATATATAAAGATACGACAAATGAGAATCACAAAAAAGTGAGGGGAGGGGGGTGGTGGTCAAAAAGGCATCAGGACCCAGCAGAAACGGGCAGCACAACGACGAAAGGAATCGGTGGCATCAAGGGTGCCTAGGAAGGTGGTGCTGCGCCGTCTCCGTCCTGAGGCGGAGGTGGTGGTGGTGGTGGTGTAGGCTGCTGAGCTGGGGTGGGCGTGGAAGTGGAAGCAGGTCTAGTGTGTGTGGCAGTGTGAGTGGGAACCTGCTGGGTGGGTGGTGGTACGCGAGGAAGACGCTCTAAGATCTGTGTCAGGCAGTAGTGGATCTGAGGGATCAGGGCAGAGCGTCCAGCCATCGTAGAGACGGTGGAGGACAGGGTCCTAAGGTCAGCTCTAATACCACTCACCGCCAACTCAAGAGCACGTATGCTCTGCAGTACAGTGTCGGGCGGGGGTGGTGCAGAGGGACGAACCGGTCTAGGCTGCGCGGGGCGGGGCTGGCGTACGCGAGTGGAGTATGTAACGGGCTTAACAGGGAAAGGGACAAAAGGTGCCGTGCCAGCAAATGTGGGCCTGGCCTCAGTGTGAGGCTGGGGCACCGGCTGGTGAGAAGTAGAGGCAGCGGCAGCAAAGGAAGCGTGCAAAAGAGGCAACGAGGTGGCAAGAGAGGTCAGTGGCCCAGAAGTGTGGACAGCCGCCACGACGCTCTCGGAGAATACGGCGGCTGTGGAGACAGAGGAATCTACCGCTGGGGCGGAACTAAGTGTACCAAAAGGCGCAATCCCAGCGGAGATCATGCTAGCCATGGTCTCCACGACCGCGGCAAACGAGGGCGCTCCACTCTCGACAAAGGTCGGCGGGCGCTCGGGGAGTGCGGAGCAAAGAGGCTCCACGGACAGAGGGCCAGGGGTGGCAGCGGGGGTGGTGGGGACAGCCTCGGAAGTGGTGACAGTGGTGGAAGTGGGCTCAGCAAAAGTGCTCTCGACACTGACAGAGGTGGGGACAGAAGTGTCAGGAGCAGAGGAAACGTCAGGAACAGGCTGAGGGGCCACAGGGTCGACGGGGTCGGCAGCAGGGTCTGCGGGAGCAGCCTGGGCAGCGTGGGCAGCGTGGGCCTGCTCGGCCTCCTCGGCCTCGAGCACGTACGCAGCGGGGATGATGACATCCATCGCTGGGAGCCAGTCAACGTGGGCCGGTGCAATCTGGGTCTGAGCTGGGCTCGGGAGAATCATGTAGTCGGCACCGAAAGGGCCGTGCAACCAGACCCAATGACGCTCACCATGCGGATGCAGCATCTTCATCCGGGCCATAACGTCTATCGATAAGGAAGTGGGGCCCGGAACGCGTCGCAGGTCGTCAGGCAGGTCCTCGCCGGTCATCATGGTAAGCAGGGTGATCAGACCGCCGCAGCATATCGGTGAGCGAGCGCCCACCGACACAATGATACGGTCTAAAAACCATGCCGCAATGTCGATCACGACGGCGGGGACAAGCTCATCTCCATCCCTAGATAGAGCTCTGGGACGTGTCATCGCGTAGAGCATGTAAAGCTCTGGCGTAGACATCGTGCCCGGCTCATATCTGGCCAAAAAGGTGGTCGCCATAAGGCGCTGGGCAATACGTAGGCAGGGGTGGACAATGGCCGAGGCCTTGGCCCTACTAGGGTCAAAGGCGGCGTGGTGGCCTGTGATCCGGGCCCAGAAGGCACCGGCGTCGAAAGAAGGTGGGGGGATGTGGGTAGGGCCGTAACCGCGATCGGCTCCGGGGACTGCGGGCCATGAGAAGAACGCTCTCATCATATCGAGAGTGACCTGGCACTCTCGATCCATGAACCTAAATGAGCATCCCTCATCGGTCCGGGCGATCGAACTCAAAACCTCAAGTGTCGGGCGGGTAAAAGTATCCGCCGACACCTGGAAAAAATATCGCCAGCCCACGTTGTCGTACAACATGAGCATCCCCTCAAGTACCCCCAGGCGTCCTAGGTCAGCGAGGTGTGCAAACCTGGAGGGTACGATCGAGCGCTGGGAGATACGCTCGAAGACGGCGCGGTGTGCGTCGTCTCGGAACGTAATCCCGAGCGGCCCGACCAGTGGAGCCGGTGGTGGTGGCTGTGGATCGGCAGGGAGAGGCTGTGCGGGCTGTGGGTGCACTGCAGGCTGTGCGGGGTGTGTGGGGCCTACAGGCTGTGCTAGATGTGCGGGGTGTGTGGGGGACGGTGGAGGAGAGTCCTCCAACTCGTGGGAGGGGCCGGCATCATCCGACCGCTTCCGCTTGGCGGAAGCTCTCTTCGACCGCGGCCGTGTCCGGGGCGGCATATCGGCCCCGAGCGCGTGCCGAAAAGTGAAAAGTGCGGCGTGTGCACAAAGAGTGGAAAGAGTTTACCCAAACACGTCGCGAGTGCTAAGTAGTGGAAGCGTGCGAAGTCCGTGCCTCCACGAAGTCCTGAGCAGCCCGTAGAAGCTCCCCTGAGCTCCCCTAAGCTCCAAAAAGCAACCTGCGCATGGAAAAGCGATATCAGCGAGTAATAATCAAAATGTATGGAGCAATAGGGGTATAACAGATAGATATGGGAATTGATTCGGGTTTGGGGTTCGATTAATACGCGGATCCTCAAAAACTACGCAAAAAGAGAAGAAAATGGTGAAAATAAGCGAACCGGAGGTGATCGGAGACGGGGCTGCCGGCGGCGACTCGGGCGGGGTGCGGCGACGGTCGGCCGGCGGTGGCAGGCCGAGCGGCGGCGCGCGTGGGCTTGGTCGGGCGAGTGGGGGTGAGAACGAGTGGTATCGAGCGAGGGGAATCCGAGGGGTCGGGCGATTTGGGAATTTTGCCGTTTCGAAAAACGCGCCCCCCCTCGGTCCTTATATAATAGAAGTTATGACTCGGCCGAGTGACGTGGTCACTCGGCTGAGCGAGGCAATAGAAATTTTCTCCCCGATATCGCATCGGCCGAGTGGCTTTGCCAGCCTCGGCCGAGTGGAGTAAGTCCATTCGGCCAAGTGACTCAAGCTACTCGGCATGACTCGCCCAAGGAGGGTATCCGTTTCACTCGGCCGAGTGAATATATATACTCGGCCGAGTAGCAGTTATAATGAAATGAGGAAAATAGACAGAGAGTTGGGTACAGCAGACTTCCCTCGTTCGTGAGCGGCTCGGCCGGACGAACTTCTGGACTCGGCCGAGTGACTAGTATACTCGGCCGAGTGAGCCTTGTATTCTGCTGTTTGTCTTCGTTTAGGCTCTGAACTCCGTCTTTCTTCCTCCAGTCGATTTCATGCTCCTCCTAAGCGTCGAACGCCTTCTTGGGGCGCTCCTCATCGTCTCGTTCATCCTCCTCATGATGATCTACCTATCTCCTCTCCTGTCAAGAAAAATAGGACCCGTTATCACAAAATTTTTGGTCGGATGACTCAAAACACTAAAAATCTCTAAAACGAAAATAAAGAAAAAAAAGTAAAAATAAAGCAAAAACCGTCGGGTTGCCTCCCGACAAGCGCTCGTTTTAGGTCGTGAGCTCGACCCCCTATAATTTTCAATCAATGCGGGATGTTTGGTGCATATGAGATGCACCCGTCAAACTTGCCGGGGAGCGCGCTTGGATTTGGACGTGGCGGCGTAGCGTGCTCCCTCGGAGGTATCTTGTCTCGAATAGTGTTGGGGGGAGGCTCCCCCAAGCTAGCATTTGCCCCAGTCAACGGCTTAACCGGCGATGCCGATTTCCGTACCGGCGGGGCTTTCTTTGGAGACTTCGATTTCGAGAGCTTGCAGAGCTCTCGAATCCTTGCGACATCAGCGTCGCCTTCATCTTCATCAGCGGAGAAGTCGGGGGAATCATCATTATTGTCTTCATGGCCTAAATCCGGGCCTTCTTCAAATTCTTCATCAAAAAGGGCGCCAATTGAGTGAGGAATCGTCTCCTCTATCACCTCATCGAGGAGGTCCATATAATCGAGCTCCTCATGGTAAGGCATGTGCTTCATTGCCTTGGGAATGTGGAGCTCCACCTCGATGTTTCCGACGTTTAAGGTTAAGGTACCTTCGCGCACATCGACGATAACTCCGGCGGTGGCGAGGAATGGGCGTCCAAGTATCAATGAGGTGTCTCCCTCTTCCTTAACGTCCATGATGACGAAGTCACATGGCAAGCATATTCCACCCGGGACTTGAAGTGGGATGTCTTCGGCAATCCCCACCGGCCTTGTTATCCGGCCATCGGCTAATTGAATGCGCATGTCGGTGGGTTTCAACTTTGTCCCGGTGTTAAGCTTTAAGAACATGGAGAGGGGCATGAGACTCACACTAGCCCCAAGATCGACCAACGCCTTTTGGAGAGGCACACCGCCCAAAGTGCAAGGAATCCGAAAACTCCCTGGATCTTTAAATTTTGCCGGCTCCTTTTCTCTCTTGGTGAACCAAGAGCCCTCCTCGGCTAGCATGATCTTCTCCTTCCTCTTTCTCCCCGAAATCAAGTCCTTCAAGAATTTGGCATATGTGGGGATCTCCGCAATGGCGTCGAGGAAGGGGATATTGAGGCTAACTCCTCTTAGATACTCGAGGAATTTCGCTAGCCTTTTCTCCATTTTCGCTTTCGCTAGTCTTTGGGGGAATGGGACCAGTGGCATGAAGCGCCTCTCCTCAATTAATCGCTCCGCCCTAGTTTTCTCCTTGTCTTGTGGCTCCTTCTCCTTTTCAATGTCAACTATCGGCTCAATTGGCTCCGAGCTTTCCTCCACAAGCTCCTCAATAGGAATCATGGCGGGGGTGGTGTCCTTCCCGCCTCTAGTAGTAATGGCAACTACGGCATTGATGTGGGCCGTGTTGCCCCGTGGGTTTTGCTCCGGTTGCGCCGGCAATCTTTGAGTGTTCCGATTGAGCAACGCCAATTGCTCCGATATTTGAGCCACTACGGTATTAAGAGATTCTTGCCCCGCCTTCAAAGTAGCATTCACCTTGTTTTGCTCGACCATGAATGCCTCCACTCTAGTTTCGAAATCGGATCGTTGTGGAGTTTGCGGAGGGTTCTGATTTTGATTCCTCCACCCTTGGTTGAATCCGGGAGGCCTATAAGGTGGAACTTGTTGCTTTGGTTGGAAGTTTTGTTGCGGAGGCCCCCTCGGCGGATAGTATTGTTGTTGGGGTGGTGGTGGTCAAGCTTGATTAGGCGGTTGTTGTGGCGGGTTCAAAGCTCCTTCATTGTTGGCGTAGGAGAATCCCGGATGATTTCTTGCGGCCGGATTGGACCAATACCCTTGGTTCCCCGCAACATATTGTACTTGCTCCAAGGACCCTTCTCCTTGCTCTCCTCCCGAGTACATGACTTGAGATTGGTCTTGCCAATCACACATTTGGTTGGTCGGTGCGGGGGTGGATGGGCTTCCTTGGGGCTCCGTGATGAATTTCTCCAATCTCTCCACCACCTTGTGGAGGGAATCGAATTTGCTCGTGAGCTCCGCTACGGCCTTTGCCTCGTAGATGCTAGTTGGCTTTAAGGAGGACGTGGAGTGTCCTCGCTCATCGCCCCATTGTTGGTTATTTGAGGCCATCTCCTCAATTAGGGCCGTAGCTTCCTCGGGAGTCTTTGACAAGATTGCACCATTCGCCGCGGCATCAATAATTTGCTTGGTCCCCGGTTGGAGACCGTTGTAGAAGCTATGAACTAGCTCCCAATCCTCTATACTATGGTGCGGGCATTGGTGCTGCAAATCCTTAAATCGCTCCCAAGCTTCATAGAGCGTCTCATGTGGTTCTTGCTTGAAGGACATGAGAGCGCTCCGGATCTTCACCGTCTTGGATGGTGGATAGAATTTGTCAATGAATGCATCCGCCAACCCGTCCCAAGAGGTGAAAACTCCGTCAGCTTGCGTCCTCAGCCAATAGAGTGCTTTGTCCTTTAGCGTGAAGGGGAAGAGACGCAGTCTGATGGCATCGATGGGGACCCCCGGCATTTGGAAAGTGGCGCACTTCGACAAGAATGATTGGATGTGGTAGTGGGGGTTCTCATGAGCGTTCCCATGAAATGGGTCTTGTTGCATCAAAACCACCAATCCCGTCTTTAGCTCAAAGTTCTTGTCGGCCGCCAACTCCGGCACGGCAATGGATGACGTAGTAGAAGAGGTCTTAGGCCGAAGCCTATCGCGAATAGAAATTATTCTCGCCATCCTCGCCGCCAATTCTTCGGGAGTTTCCGGGTTGGTCATAAACCGCCCTTCCGGATATTGTCTCCTTTCCGCTCTAAGTCTCCGCGCGGTACGTTCGATCTCGGGATCGAATAATAAGGCTTTGGGGTCCGCCGTAGATCTCGTGTACATGCACAGGGAAAACAGAGTTTCAAAGAGATGATTAGTACCGTGGAAGGATTAGGTAAGAATAGTAGGAAATAATAATAATGATAATAAAAAAATAATAAAAATAAAAGAACGAAATAGCTAGGGTGAAAAAGAATCAAACGCAATCGCCTCCCCGGCAGCGGCGCCAAAAACTTGATCGCTCCGGGACGTACACCCAAAGAACGGTTGTAGTTTTACCGCAAGCGCACGGTATAGCGGCGAGCGGGTATCGAACACAGGGAGGACGAATGACCGTGCTTGCTCCTAATCAACCTGGCTATTCAAGAATAAAGAGAGTTTCCTTGGCCGATCCTGTCACAATCGTCAGACAAATGTGCGAAATATCAAATCAAATAAAGAACGTCTAGGGAACGGGGAATCCCCGCTACTCACCGTGTTTCATAGATGTGGTTCGTCGGTATCAAAATTGCTAGAATGAGAATCTGGATGAACTAGTTGCAACTAAATGTGGAACCAAGCTCACGCTCTCGCGCTGTTGCCGGTCTATAGCTATCCTAAGGTCGGGTCCAATCTCTTGCAAACCCTAGCCTAGGAAAGCTAGCATTAGGATCAACATCGTCGTCCAATTGCGCACCGAGCCCAATCTCTTGCAAACTCGGTCCACAATCTAAATTAGGATAGTTCCTACCCGTCCAATCTCTTGCAAACGGGTATCGGCACGGAATTGCAACCGGAGATCCTGGTATCGGTCCAATCTCTTGCAAACCGATACTTCGAAAATCCGACTCCAACCCAATTCGGATTTCTAGGGCTTCCTATCAAATTGGGATCCAATCTCTTGCAAATCCCAATTGATATGAATACCTAGCTATCCGTAGTAATTCGATCCCAATCTAATCCCTAATTATTGATTCTAGCACAATTTCTACCGATTTATCACAAATACGAAATTGGGCTTGTAGGGTTCATCCCCACGCCCCAAGACGTGGAGACTACTCACAAATCATAGCAATAGCACAAAAATAATCAATGAAATAGACAATGGAATTCATCACAACAATGATATAAACAATAAAAATAGAGTTTTTGGGGAAGAGAGATGCAAACCAAAGTAGTTCTTCAATTAATCCAACAAAAATCCAAGTTTTTCTCTTCTCCAATCACAAAATAATAAAGCTAAAAAGTAATATCAAAAAGCTGCAAAAAATCTAAGAGATGGCTCCTAAAACTAGGGTAAAAACAGAGCTTAAATAGCCCCAAAAATCGTCCAAAAATCCTGACCAAAACGCCCCTGCACAGCCTGTTTTCCGCAAATTTCGCTACAGGCAGCGCATCGCACTCGGCCGAGTGACAAAAGTCGCTCGGCCGAGTGAAAACCCTGTCATTTTCCAGTAAGTCGGGGGCTTCAAGGGTCTTCAGTTCGGAGGCGGCTCGGCCGAGTGAGTTGTCGTCACTCGGCCGATGGCTTCACTGCACTCGGTCGGACGCGGTTTACCACTCGGCCGAGTGGGTCTTCTGAAGCTCAGGTGGCCGAAAAACAGTAACTTCGATCTTTTTGAGGGCCTTCGTCTGGGCGCCACTCGGGCGGACGTGGTATCGTCACTCGACCGATGTGGTCTCCGTCGCTCGGCCGAGTACACATGGAAAACGTGTCTGAACGGGTCGGCCGAGCAGTGTCTCGCTGGTCGGCCGAGTGGCTCCTCCACTCGGCCGAGTGGGACATAAAAAATGCCCAATCTGATTGTTTTCGCCTCCTCGTCGCTCCTGCGACATCCATTCTTCTTCCGCTCCTCTCCAACAGTAAAATATCCCTCGGGGAGGTCGTCGGTGGCCGTGTAGAGTAAGCGCGTCTCGAGATCACTCCTAATCGCGCCAAATCACCTGAAATGCGACAAAAACAACAAATCGTGAAAAGCATCGCAATATCGTCGATATATCGTGAAAAACGTGATTTGGGCGATCTAAATGGCATGCAAATCCACGAGAAAAAGGTGTAAAATATGGAGTGATCAACCTCCAAATGGGAAAGACGAGCAATCGCCATTGAAGAGGTCAATGACTTGAAGAACTACACCGTGGTGAATCTCATCGGGACTCTTATGTCTTACGAAGTAAGACGAGATAACTGATTGAAGATTCGAGCCATGATGAATCCCTCGGAGGCCAAGAAGAAAGCTTTGGCGTTCAACGCCAATTCGTCATCCTCCGAAAGTGATGAATCCGAGAACGAAATGGATTTGGGTGAAATGGCCCAAATGGCGAAGAAGTTCCAACGCTTCTTCCGCAAAGGTAAATTTCCCTCCAACAAACATTTTGAATCTACTAATGCTACTTCCTCTCTTTGTTATAAGTGTAATAAGCCAGGGCACATCAAGAGGGATTGTCCAATGCTAAACAACAAAGAAAAGTGGAAGGCACCAAAGTACCACAAGTCCAACAAGAACAAGAAAGACAAGAAGAAAGGACTCGTCGGTACCTTTGATGACTCAAGTGATGACTCATCAAGCGATTCCGATGATGAGAAGGGTGAGAGCGCCCACATGTGCTTCATGGCACTTGAAGACCCACTCTCGGATGAGAGTGATTCCGATACGGATAACACCGAGGTAACAATGGATGAACTTTGCATAGCTAATGAAGAACTATTTGCTAAATACCAATCTTTAATGCTTAGATATTCTAGCTTAAAGAAATCAAAAGTTAGCAAGTCATCCATTCCATGCATTATCAACAATGACACCATTGTTGATACTTTAACCCTTGAGAAAGCAAACTTAGCTTCTCAAAATGTCACATTGAGAAATGAGGTGAATTCCCTCAAATCTCAACTAGATCAAACACATCCCATGGATGATAGTGATCTAGTTACACGCCACACACAATTGGGATTAGAGAATGATTCTCTTAAAACCCAAGTGCACGAGCTCAAAGCACGGGTGTCCACCTTGGATACCAACTTTTCTTCTTTAAAGGAGAAATATGAGCTCATGTCCTCCCGTATTGTGAGATTCAATAAGGGACAAGGAAAATTGGATGATTTGCTTGCAAATCAATTTCCGGCCACACATCGTGTTGGCCTTGGATTTGTTAAAGCAAATGCATCTAATGATCGCACCTCCTATAGTGGTGTCACTATAGATTTTGTGAGGCCTTCCTCTGGTGCATCCACAAGTGGTGTCAAAGACACTATAGGTAGCAATCCTACCAAGAATGTCACCACATCACTTTCTCTACCTTTTGGCAAGAAACCCACTAAGGGTATAAACCAAAAGCAAGGCCATGCTTATATGTACACTAATACTCATCCACGTAGGAAACATCCTACTTCACAAGTGGATAATCATGACACATTTTATGCTCCGCACCCACGGACACGTACACAACCACACATGAGAAATACTCATGTACGTGCTCCCACACACACATATGCTCATACGCATCATTCTTTCATATATGCTAATTCTCCGCATGTCATGCATAATCAATATCCTTCATATAATATGCATGCTCCCAAGAATTCATATCATTCAAGAATGTACAATGCATATCCTCCACCTCATATATATGCTAGAAATCATGTTCCTAAGAAGCATGCACCACATAGAAATCCAACTCATATGCATGCAATTAGGAATAGGACTCCCAAGATGTACACTATTTGGGGTCCTAAGAACACTAGTCTAAATGTTAGGAATGCTTATGTTGATTCCTACTTTCATGATGTAATTAGAAATAGTAACTATGTTGGGAAGCGGAAGTCCACTTGGACTTGGCTTCCAAAGGGCTAAACCACTTGGACCCAACAAACATTGGGTACCATAAGCTTATGGTATATTATATAGGTACCCAAGAGAAAGAAAAAGAGCAATAAATGCCTTATTAGCTCTAAAGGGAAAGGATGGATTCTTGATAGCAGTTGCTCCAAACACATGACGGGAGATCCCTCATTGCTCTCCGAAGTGATTAGCATCAAATATGGTGCAACGGTCACTTTTGGAGGTAATCAAAAGGGAACCATCATTGGAGTAGGTATCGTTGGTAATCCTTCCAAACCCCTAATTACTAATGTTTATCTTGTTAGTGGTTTATGTCACAACCTCATTTCCATAAGTCAACTTTGTGACAAAGGTTACAAGGTTAACTTCGAAGAAGGATTGTGTACTATTGTTGATTGTGATTCAAATGTTTTATTTTCCGGTATTAGGCGTAAAAATATTTATTATTTAAGCTTGCCTAAAACCGTAGAACATTGCTTAGTTGCTAACACAAGTGAACAACTATTATGGCATCGCCGTTTTGGTCATGTTCACTTCAAGCACTTATATAAGTTAGCTAAGCATGATCTAGTCAAAGGTTTTCCTAAGATTGTTTTTAATAAGAAAAACTTTTGTGATTCATGTCAAAGAGGTAAACTAAGTAAATCTTCATTTAAGCTTAAAGAAGGGATTACTTCTAAGAGGCCCCTAGAACTTCTACATCTAGATTTGTTTGGGCCAACTAGAACCGCTTCTTTAGGTAATGCTCATTATGGACTAGTTGTCGTTGACGACTTTTCTAGATTTACATGGGTTTCATTCTTAACTAATAAGAATGAAGCTCATGAAGAGTTTACCAAATTTGCAAAGAAGATTCAGAATCTTTTAGGATCCACCATTATCACTATTCGTAGTGATCATGGAGGAGAATTTGAGAATGAGTCTTTTACTAGGTTTTGTGATGACTCCGGGATAACTCATAACTTTTCCTTTCCTCGTGCACCACCACAAAATGGTGTTGTAGAAAGAAAGAATAGGACTCTTATTGAGTGTGCTCGCACTATGCTCCATGATAGTCATTTAGGACTACAATTTTGGGCAGAAGCGGTGCACACGGCATGTTATGTGCTCAATAGAATCCTAGTGAGACCCCGAACAAACAAAACTTGTTTTGAGTTGTTTTACGATAAAAAGCCTCAAGTGAAATATTTTCGTGTCTTTGGTTCAAAATGTTTTATAAAGAACACCTTTGGTAATTTAGACAAATTTGAGCCAAGATCCGATGAAGGAATTTTTGTTGGATATTCCACACGTAGCAAAGCCTACCGGATATACAACAAAACTTCTTCAACGATTGAGGAATCACTTCACGTATCTTTTTATGAAAATTTTGATGTTCCTCATGTTGATGATGATAATGTAGATATTCTTTGTGATTCTCTTAATAATGTTAAGATTAATGATAATATTGTTGAAGCTAACACTTCTAACGAAGTTGTTGAAGTTGTTCCTAGTGATCCAGGTTTACCCAAAGCTTATCCAACCGTTCGCAACCATCCCCATAACCAAATCATTGGAGATATCGGTGTGGGTATTCGAACGAGATCAAGAATTAAAGAATTCTCCCATTGCGCATTCGTCTCTACCATTGAGTCAAAGAACATTCAAGAAGCTTGTGAGGATAGTTCTTGGATAGTGGCAATGGAAGAAGAACTAGCGCAATTCGAGAGAAATGAAGTTTGGGAACTTGTACCTCTTCCAAGTGGTCACCAAGCTATTGGGACCAAATGGATCTTCAAGAACAAGACGGATGAAAACGAGGTAATCACACGGAACAAAGCAAGGTTAGTAGCTCAAGGCTATCGGTAAGAGGAAGGTATTGATTTCGAAGAATCCTTTGCCCCCGTAGCTAGATTAGAAGCTATTAGGTTGCTTTTATCTTTTGCATCCCATAAGAATTTTAAATAATTTCAAATGGATGTTAAAAGTGCATTTTTAAATGGATTTGTAAATGAAGAAGTCTATGTTTCTCAACCTCCCGGTTTTATTCATGAGAAATTTCCAAACCATGTTTTCAAACTTAAAAAAACGTTGTATGGATTGAGACAAGCTCCTAGAGCTTGGTATGATCGCCTTAAGACCTTTCTTTTGAATTTAGGTTTTAAAATGGGAGAAGTTGATTCTACACTTTTCATTAAAGATTATGAAAATGACATTCTTTTGATTCAAGTTTATGTAGATGACATTATTTTCAGTTCTACTAACTTTCATCTTTGTCCAGAATTTTCCAAGTCTATGAAGGATGAATTTGAGATGAGCCACATGGGAGAGCTCACCTACTTCCTTGGATTGCAAATTCGACAAATGGAGAATGTCACTTTCATACATCAGACAAAGTACACAGGGGAGCTTATTAAGCGATTCGGGATGGAATCGTCTTCAAGCAAAAGGACTCCCATGAGTACTACTACTCATCTACACAAGGATGAAAGCGGAAAAGATGTAGACGTTCGTCTATATCGAGGTATGATCGGTAGCTTACTTTACTTAACCGCTAGTAGGCCCGATATCATGTTTTCCGTATGTATATGTGCTAGATATCAAGCAAGACCTAAGGAGTCACACTTGATTACGGTTAAACGAATATTTCGTTATCTCAATCAGTCCCTAGATTATGGGTTACTTTACCCTAAGTCTAGCACGTATGAGTTAATCTCATATATTGATGCCGACTTTGCCGGATGCAAGTCCGATAGGAAAAGTACTAGTGGCACATGCCATTTCTTAGGAAATTCCTTAGTTTCTTGGTTCTCTAAGAAACAGAATTTGGTATCATTGTCCACGACTGAAGCGGAATATATTGCCGCGGGTCTTGCATGTGCACAAGTTCTTTGGATGAGACACACTCTTAGTGACTATGGTGTCAATTGTGATACTTGCCCTATCATGGTTGATAATCAAAGTGCTATTTGTCTGTCCAAGAATCCGGTACACCACTCCCATACCAAACACATAGACGTGAGACACCATTTTATAAATGATCATGTAGCTAAGAAGGACATCATCTTAGAGTACATTGAAACCCAAAAACAAATTGCCGATATCTTCACTAAACCTCTTAAAGAAGATACATTTGTGAGGTTGCGTGGAGAATTGGGAATTATGGGTGAATCTGAAATCTAGAAGCTCAATTTTTCAAGATATAACTCCTTATTGAGCTCATGTATATTTGATTGTCTTTCTTCATGTGCTTTATTGTTTTATGAGATTAAGAAAGGCAATTGTGACTTATTTGATTTCATGAGTTTTCAAAGTTGATTGGAATAATTTGTGTTTCAATAGATTTATTGTTTTCATAATGATTTTAAGATGTATTTGTGATTAGAGTATAGGTCCTAGGGTGAGTGTTCTTATTCTCTGGAATTCTATCTCACTGTGCATTTTTGGACCAGGACAGACGACTGTGTTTCTTTTGACAGTCGACTGCCCTACTCTATATCCTTCATATGAAAATTGATATCTTTTGCACAGACGACTGTTGACTGTTTTACAGTTGACTGTTAATGTAACAGGCGACTGCAATTTAGTCATCAGGCGACTGTTCTCTCTGTCAATTTTTTACAGTGTTCTCTGTTTTTCTTGTGATATGTATTAATTCTCGATCAGCCGACTGTTGAGTATATGTCAGTCGACTGTCCAGCGGACAGGCGACTGCATTATACTTGCCAGTCGACTGCCCATCTCTCTGAGATTTAATTTTATCACTTCTTACAGTCGACTGACTTTTGTTCTCCAGTCGACTGTCTCATGTTGTGTCGGTTCATTTTATTTGATCCGAGCCGTCGATTCTTTGATCCAACGGCTCAGATTTATTTTCCCAAATTTATATTCAACCGACGCGATCATTTCCCCTCGACGATTCTCTCTCCTCTGTTAGCGTTCTTCCCGCTCGATTGATGCTCACTCGCCGTCAATCTCGCTCCCATTCGTTCGTAAAACTCGAGGAGTCGCTGCCTTTTATTCTGTCACTCAACGAGGTTAGGTCTCTTTCGTCTAACTCGTGTCTTCTTAGGGTTTGATCATTTTGTTTCCTGCCCTAGCCCCGCGCTCAGCTATGGATCCCTTCGATCTTTTCTTCCCTAAGGACTCTCTCGATTTCCTCAATGAGCCTGTTCCTTCACCAAAACCTGATCCAGCTCCCTCTTCGCCTCAATCTTCGGGAGAGCCTCTTCGTATCTCTGTCGATGACCCTATCCCATCCGTTCATGCTGATGTACAATCTTCTCGGGCTGCTGAGCCTCCTTCTCGGTCCACAGAGTTTCTACTTCGTCAGTTGGACGCTCGTCTCTGTGCTCTTGAAATGATGTCTGTCTCCCTTGATGAGAAGCTTTCGCTTTTGCTTAGGCTTCAGCTTATCTCGTGTAAGCATCTTGCTTGTCCTGTTCCTCCCGAGCTTCGTGACCTGTTTGCTACCTCTGAGAACACTTCTCCTGCTTGTGTTCCTCCTCCTCCTGGCTTCACACCAAAACCCCATGTGTCTCCGACCTATGTTGTCCAGACTCCACCTCTTGTTCCTGCTGGTTCATCTGTTGTACGTGTTTCGTCTTCCAAGAGGAAGTCTCCAGCTTTTCCTACTCGTCGCTCTGCTCGGCTTTTGTTTCGTTCTTCCGACCGTCCGTCGGACCCCTCAGTAATTCAGATCGACTGAGGCTGCTGCTGATGCTGTTCTGTTCACTCACCTGTAGACCTTGTTTTTATTTTGTAGGGTCTGTTTTTGCTTAGGTTGAGTGATTCTGATGTTATATGTTTTGTCATTGTATGATGGATGATGCTGTATGCCACACTTTATATATATATAGTCTTTGATGTCGTCATGATGTAGCTATTTTTTTGTTGTTGCTCATGATGTATCTTTTTGGGATGGCCATGTTGATGACCATCTGTTGATGTACTCAGCTGTTTTATATATATGATGTTGCATCTCTCTATTGTGTCACACTATGCTATATTGATTAACTTCTGTGTGATATATGATATAGTGTCTCTATATATGATTCACTCTTCTTGCTATGTTTTTGAGACAATACAAGAATTTGATATTGGATAATTCATGCTCTTTCCTTGATGTGATGAATATGTGAAAATTATTTTCGTTTCGAATATCTAAAATGTTGATATTGGACTTCAATTCCTTTACTCACATATGTATATGATGAGACTTTATGAGTTTTTGATTCGATATATCTTTATACTCCTTGATTGTTGTTAGTTCGTATTTTAGCACTATTATTGTTGTAGTTATTTGCTCCCACCTTTTTGGATAATGCCATAGGGGGAAAGAAATAGAAATAAACATACAAGATTCATAATGGATGTGCTAAGTATGTGTCCTAACCCTGGAATCTAAGATTTTCGTTGCCTTAGATTCAGGGGGAGTAAGATTACAATGAATAGGGATTTGTTAATTCCTAGATTTCTTGAATTAAATTCATTCTTATCTCACTCATTTGCTTCAATTGCTATATAGATGCTCTAATATTTGTTGACTAACTTGATTGGCATCTATGTAAGGGGAGTAAGTTTTCATTACGCACAACTATTTATCTTTTTGTTTATGTTTGTTTGTCATCATCAAAAAGGGGGAGAATGTTGAGTATTGGACTTCTCCCTACTTGGTGTTAATGATGAGCAAACATAAATACTTGTGACTAATCCCCTATTTTGCAGTTATTCCATTGTCTAAGCTTACTATGAAGATCAACTAGCAATGGATGACTCACAATCGTGATTGAAGGCAAATGATATGAATTGGATGATAGTAGATTGATGATTGAAGCTCCGTAAAGACTTCAAGCTCATACGATGGAAAGAAGAGATTATTCGTCAATGTAATTTTTTCTTTTATCTCTTCTAGTATGTAGCTTAGAAGTAGAACTATGATGGAGTACTCACACACATCTACTTTCGGTCATAGGACACCTCTAGACCTTTGTCCTTTGATCTCAATTCAATTCTCTTTTGTTTGTGCTAGGATTGTTTATAACAGCCGACTGCTTAACAGTTTACAGTCGCCTGTCTCAAAAACAGTCGACTGTGTTTTGTTCTACAGTCGACTGTTATGCACAGACTATTACAATGCAGTTTTTGGGTCCTCTCTGATTATCTCGCACAGTGCACTGTTGAACGTTTATCAGGTGCCTGTCTTAGCGACAGTCGACTGTGAATGGTTCATCAGTCGCCTGTCTCTCCTTGCCCAAACTCTGTTTGATCCGATTTCTACGGCCAGTCGACTTATGTTGTATATACAGTCGACTGTATATTGGATCAGTCGACTGTCTATGCTGCAACAGTTGCATGTCTGTAAGTCTAATCTTTGACTTAGCTCTCTGGAAATTTCTCCTGTCTGTGACAGTCGTCTGTTTAAGGTTATACAGTCTCATGTTCTGATTAACAGTCGACGGTGTTCCTTGCATCAGTCGTCTGTCCTGTATCTTGTGAGATTTCCAGTATTTCATCTAACTTACTCTTCTCTCGGCCAGTCGCCTGTCGAAGTATGTACAGTCGCCTGTTGATTTTACAGACGACTGTCTTGGCTTCATCAGTCGACTGTCCACGTGGTAAGTTACGGTTATGAATTCTCACCTACCCTTACTGACTGTGCAACAGTCGACTGTGGTCTGTTCAACAGTCGACTGTCGCGAGTTCAGATTATATCCGTTGAGATTTTTCTCACGGATTTCGATTGGGTTTTTGCCTAAACTGTTTTGTGGATTTGAGAAAGCTATAAATAGAGCTTCTACTGTTTCTTTGGAAGTTTACTCATTCATTGCAAAATCCTTCAAGCTTTCATTTCCAAAGATCAAAGCTTTCAAATCCAAAGCCCTAAGTATTTCCAAATCTGATTCTCTTGCTCTCCAACCTAGAACCAAAGATTGATCCTCTATGCATTTGGTGCAGTCAAGAGAAAGGGCTTTCCTCCTCTCTTCCAAGAGAGTTCATCAACACACATCACACTTCTCCTTCAAGTTCTACTTCAAGGCATAGGTGATTGTAAGTGTTGCTTTCAGATTTCATAACTTCATTATTTGAATTGTGCTCTTGGTTGTGAGAGTGGTTTTTGCTTGCTCCCTGGTTGTGGGAGTCAAGGACATCGATTGTATTCGATTGCACTTGTAGGGTTGCTACAAGTGGGTTTTTAAGGAAACTTCAAGTTAGGGTTCTAACTTGAGTATCTGGTGGTATCCGGGTGGTAGGGACGTAGGATTACCGGGAACAAGTCGGGAGTTGACTTGGGTAATCCGAACCCTTGAAACATAACTACGTTTGCATGTGTTTCTCTTTGGGTTGTTTTCTATTCCGCACTATTTGTTGGATTGCATTTTATTTGGCGTAAATTCCTATTAAATTTGCATAAACACTATTCAACCCCCCCTTCTAGTGTTTTCCCCATAGACAGGATCCTTACAAGATAAGGAGAGCGCTCATATCCTTCAAGCAAGGACCGCATGAAACCATATTTGAGGCATGGGAGCGCTTTAAAGATCTCCAACACCAATGCCCCCATCATAGTATTGAAGCATGGGAGCTTGTACATAGCTTTTACAATGGATTGCAACCGGGCACCAAGCAAATCATCGATGTAACAGCTAATGGAGCCATATTATCTAAGACGCTGGATGATGCTACAACCCTACTTGAGGAGATTGCCTTGAATAACCAACAATGGGACGACGAGAGGGGACATTCTTCATCCTCGTTGAAGCTGACAAGCATTTATGAGGCAAAGGCCGTAGCGGAACTCTCTACAAAGTTTGATTCTCTCCACAAGGTCATGGAGAGATTGGAGAAGTTGATAAGTGATCTGCATGGGACCCCCACCACATCTACACCGGGAGGAAGTATGGGCGATTGGCAAGACCAAGCCCATGTCATGTATGTTAGAAGAGAGCACGGAGAAGGAGCTATAGAGCAAGTCCAATATGTTGCAGGAAACACCGGTTATTGGGCAAACCCGGCCACGAGAAACCACCCGGGATTTTCATATGCTAATAATGATGGAGCCTTAAATCCACCACTGCAACAACCTCAAGCTCGGCCTCCACGACAACCGCAATATCCACCGAGAGGGCCTCAACAACAAAACTTCCAACCGAGGAAACAAGCGGGACCATATAGACCTCCAGGGTATAATCAAGGGTGGACAGCACCTAATCCACCACAAGCACCACTGAGGTCCAACCATGAAGCGAGGGTTGAAGAATTCATGGCGGTGCAAAAGAAGGTAAATGCTAGATTGACCGCTCAACAAGACTCTCTCAACACCGTAGTGGCAAAATTATCGGAGCAACTAGAATTGCTCAACAAAAAATACTCAACAAATGCCAGCTCAACCGGAGCAAAACCCATGGAGCAATACCGGCCACATCAATGCGGTGATGGCGGTAACTACTAGGGGTGGGAAGGACACTACTTCCGCCATGATTCAAACCATGGAGCCGTGGGAAGAAATTTTGGATGACAAGGAGCCAGGTAATAAGGAGGAGTGCTCGAAAGAGCCAAAAGATGGTGAAAATTTTGAAATTGTGAAGCCACGTGAGGAGCGCAACTATATGCCACCGGTACCCTTCCCACGTAGGTTGGCAAGAGCAAAGATTGAGAAGTGGCTCGCCAAATTTCTTGAGTACTTGCGGGGAGTGAGCTTAAATATCCCTTTCTTGGATGACATTGTAGAGATCCCGTCTTATGCCAAATTCCTAAAAGACTTGATTTCGGAAAAGAAGCGAAAGAAGAAGATAATGCTCGTCGAGCAAGGTACATGGTTCACCCGGAAGGAGAAGGAGCCTACAAAGTTTAGAGATCTCGGAAGCTTCCGCATCCCTTGAACGCTTGGAGGAGTCCCGCTACAAAAAGCTTTAGTAGATTTGGGAGCAAGCGTAAGCCTAATGCCCCTAACAATGTTTAAGAAATTGAATACGGTGACCGACCTAAAGCCGACGGATATGAGAATACAACTCGTGGCCGGTCGGGTCACTAGGCCGGTGGGAATTGCGAAGAATATACCGTTCCAATTACTGGGAGGAATTTGCTTGCCATGCGACTTCGTGATAATGGATATCAAGGAGGAGGGCGATACGTCACTAATTCTTGGACACCCCTTCTTGGCCACTGTCGGTGTGATAGTTGACGTGAGAGAAGGCACCTTATCTTTGAATTTCGGAAACATAGAGGTGGAACTTCACATTCCTAAGGCAATGAAGCACATGCCTTGGACGGAGGACGTCGATTACGTGGACCTCCTCGATGAGGTCATTGATGATGCTATATCGTATGCTATTGGTGCCTTACACAATGATGGCTTCGAAGAAGGCCAACCTTCCAGAGGTGGAGAAAAGTTGGGAGACCCACCGGATCATTCTATGATTGATGAAAAAGACGACGCTGATGTCATAAGGATTAGGGAGCTATGCAAGCTCTCCATGGCAAAGAATTTGAAGAAAGCTCCATCGGATAAGAAATTGGCACCACCGACAAAGAAAAGAACGTTAAAAGATTAAGCTTGGTGGACTCATCCTCCACTACCACCCATGATGAGGGGGAGCCGAGGAACGCCAATGAACAACAACAATTAAATCCAAGTGGCCTTCCCGGCAAATTTGACGCACGCATCTCACATGCGTCGAACATCGAGCATTAAACGAATATCTTAAGGGGTCGAGCTCAAGACCTTAAACGAGTGTTTGTCGGGAGGCAACCCGACAGTTTTAACTTATTTTTAGTTGAATCTTTCATTTTTATTTTTGTTTTAGATCTTTCTTAGTGTTTAGAGTCTAGAGTCGATAAAAATCCTGACAATGGGCTCTATTTTTAATGACAGGAGATGGAGAACGAGTAACCATTTGAATAGAGAATGGCCATGGCAAAGGGGAGCGCTCCAGGAGCACGCTCAGGCCTCAGGAGGAGGAAGAAACTGACGAGGAGACGAAAAACATAAAGTGCAGCA
Organism: Scilla litardierei; assembly: GCA_030789695.1. NCBI lineage: Eukaryota > Viridiplantae > Streptophyta > Magnoliopsida > Asparagales > Asparagaceae > Scilla > Scilla litardierei. The sequence goes on from CM061142.1 coordinate 176,139,694, forward strand.
AAAACAGAGAGCTAGAGCTGAAAACAGCATGCCACTCGACCGAGTGACTTAGTCGTTCGGCCGAGCAAATACCCTACTCGGCTGAGTAGGGTACTGATCAGAGAAGATCCTAAAACTACTCTCTGTAATTTATATGCCACTCGGTCGAGTGACTTAGTCACTCGCCCGAGGGAATCAGACACTTTCTTGTACTTTAAAGCTCTAAGAGGCCTTGCTACTCGGCCGAATGAACTTTGTCTACTCGACCGAGTAGGAAGATGTACTCGCCCGAGTCGCAACTTTAGCAGGCAATTTCGAACTTTTCTAAAAACTGTGCCATTCAGCCGAGTGAACGCGTCACTCGGCCAAGTGACTTAAGCTATTTATAAACCCAGCGCCCGCGGCCCAAATCCCTACACGCTGAAATTCCCCCAAATTCACCCGAACCTCTTCATCTTCCCCCTTGCCTCGCCCGAATCACGTTCACCATCGGCCGAGCCACACTGCCTCGTGACCCACGCCGTCCGCCATCGACCACCGACCGCCAACGCCCGTCGCCGGCGCCGCCGCCGCCGCTGTTGCACACCCCCAATTTCTCCCAAAAATCCTATTTTTCTCCATTTCTCCAATCCGTAAGCCCAGCCCCGCCCCAAATCGAAATTTATATATATATATATATATATATATATATATATATATATATCTCTCTCTCTCTCTCTCTCTCTCTCTCTCTCTCTCTCTCTCTCTCTCTCTCTCTCTCTCTCTCCCTCTCTATTATCTCCAATCTTCTCCCATATATATTGATATTCATTACTGATTATCTATTTGTGTTTCAGGCTAGCTTGGGGGAGATACAAGAGTCGATTTGGTGCTTCTCGGAGGAGGCGATTCCTCACATGCTTCCATTGCTTGCTCTCGCGTCGTGCTCAGGTATACTCGTTCCATATTTTCAGCACTTCGCATTTTTTTGGGTAGGCATTTTTTGCGGCTCACATGCCGCCCCATACTAGGTCACACACGCGGGCGCCCGCTTCCAAGTGGAAGAGGTCCGGTGATCCTGGCTCCTCTTCCGCTAAGGCGGACTCCCCTCCACCTAGTCCACCACCACCATCACCACCACTGTGCCGATGTCCATCCACCCCATTTCTGCTGTGAGCCCTGAGCATCCTGCCACTATTATTGAGAGTGGCGAGCCCTCTTTTACCTTCGCAGTGGAGACCCTATCCATTTTCTTATTCTCGACCCCTCAGGAGTCATTTTCTGCACACTTCACGGCCTCCCAGCCGTCGACACTTCCGTCTCCATTGCAGCTGTCTTCACCGAGAGTGTTGTGACGTCTGTCCCCATTTCTGTGTCACCGACCTCTCTGTCCTACTCGCCATCTGTCACCGTCTCAGCCTCTGCTACTGCTCCTTCTTCTTTGACCATTCCTGCATCTCAGCCTCCCACGGAGGCTGAGCGTATTTTTGTGAGCACAGCACCACAGCCCCACCAGGTAGTCTCACCAGCTATTTATGGTAGCCGTGCGAGGCAGCCCTGTTCCTCACCTGTTCGACCCTCTGCCCTACCTCCCTCCACACCATAGTTCAGCATGTCTGTGCTCTAGAGAGGGCAGTTAGTGGGATCAGAGGAGATTTTCGGGCTCTCTCTGCTACCGTCACTGCTGTACAGAGGCACGTCACTTTATTTCCTGGTATTCATGCTAGCCTGAACCAGAGTCTTGGGCATCTGTCACAGCCGCCACCTGCCACCACCCGTACCACTACCCAGCAGCCGCCACCACCACCTCCCCAACAGGACGGTGCTAGTGCTTCACCACCCACTTAGGCACACACTGGATGCCTCTCATACTTTTGTTGATGCTATTCTGGATATTTTCTGCCTGCTGATTTTGCACCCCCCCTACACATGTTTTGGTCACATTTTGCTCATACTTGTCTATATCATTTTGGGAGTGAGGAGGTATTTTTTGGGGACACTTATATTACGCCACCTTGATCTCTGCATGCACCACTTGCATCTTTGCATACATCATTTGCATACCCATCTCATTTTCTTTTATTTCCATCATGCATGCATCCTCACCCTCCCCACCCATATCTTTTTTCTCGGTGTGCCACACTTTGCACATTGAGGACACTGTGCAGTTTAGCTTGGGGGAGTGAGTGTCTCATGCACTTTTCATTTTCTTCACTTTTTCTTTTATTTTGCCCACATTTCTTTATTTTACACTTATTTTTCACCCACTTTTTCATTTTTTTCTCATGCATCACGTTTTCTTACTTTTTGTGTGCTACATATGTATAGTAGTTCTGATTTTTCTTTTATCCTTATTTCCTTTAGCCTTTTTGCTAGAGATGAATTTTCTGTGATGATGATGACATGGTTTTAGCTTATCTCTATATGCATATTATCTTGTCATGCCATCGTTTTTATTTCAGATATCATTTGCATGCTTGCTATGCATTCGAGATAGTAACCCACACCTTTGTTATATGAATGTGGATGAAATTCTTCTATTAGCCGAGTGTGATGATTAATATTGTACACTCTTCATAGAAAACACACCAAGCTTCACGCATTGATTGCCTTGGAGTACTGCTTTGTTGTCTAATATCACTTCTTATTGCATGAAAATTGTACGCTTAACTTTCAGGTTGATTGAATGTATGCTATGTTGATATGACAGGATTAGTTTACTTTCCGAGATCAGACTGAGTAGATTACATTACCTTGTTGAAAGTTGTCGTGCACATTCTATTGAGTGAACCGAGTGTTACATATTTTTCTTTCTCCACTTATCTTGAGCATCATTACTATACTTAGAATCATTGGTGAATCTCCCTTAAGCGAATCCTATATTGGCATATTCCCCCGCTACAAAAGTCCATGCTCCAACACCCCAAAATCAAAAAAAATTCATGTACATCTCTTTATCTTATGATTTGGGATCACAGTTGTATATATTGATATGAAAAAAAGAAAAAAAGGGAAAAAGGGAAAGAAAAAAGAAAAAAAGAAAAGAGAAAAGAAGTACATACATGATCCCACTTCATATTCTTTGTCTCTTTCATTCCTTCTTTATTCTTTTTATTTTTGGAGCTTCAAAAATGGTGAAGGTCTTATTGATTTATTTGATGCCACCACGATTATAGATAAGCTTGGGGGAGGATTCAATGATGTGTAAGAGAGTGGCTACTTGTCTGTGCATGACAACCTAAGCTAGGTAATTTTCTATACTCGGTGAGATTACTAAAAGTTTTACGAAGTCCAGGAATTGAAACTTAGCATGCATCTCATGAAAACCACTCCTTTCTATTCGTATTGCTTCGTATTGTGTGATATCTCTTATACTCCAAATAGAAAGCGATCAATTGAAAAGTGTATGGTCTATGATTATGTATATTATTTTAGATGCTTCAGACGATAATAATTCTAGAATGACTTCATATTTCGTATCGTTTTGATATTCTTGGGTTTCTATATTAAATGCATCCTTATATGATCATGATATCGAGATAAAAATCTTTGGCATGTTTTTTATTCGTCGTATGCTATTTGAGTAAGCAATTCCACGTCCTGAGAAAATGATCTAGCACCTCCCTCTTTGTTTTCTTTTCTATCTTCTTTTTCCTTTTTCCTTATTTTTACCCGCCGGGTTCGCCTTTTACTCATCTTCCTCGAGGACGAGTAAGAGGTAAGCTTGGGGAATTTTGATCGCTCCTTATTTTACACCTTTTTTCTGCATGTTTTCATGAAATTTCGATCACCCATATTGCATTTTCCACGATTATTCGACGATATTGCGTTGCTTTTCACTATTTCTCGTTTTTGTCGTATTTCAGGAGATATGGAGCAATCTGGAGCAAAAATGAGATCAAGGGACTTTCGCGCACACCGGAGCGTCGCCCACATCTTATTTGAGGAGTTAGAAGCACTAGAGGATGAGCGAAAGAGGAAGAAATTCAATAGAATCGACGAGGAGGTGAAGAGGAGAAGAAAACAGCCCAGAAGCAGCTTACTCGGCCGAACATAGAGTTCACTCGGCCGAGTAATGAGCTGCATTCGGCCGAGTGAAACAGATACGCATAGAAAAATTTCAAAGTTTCCTCGGCCGAGCAAGAAATTCTGCTCGACGGAGTGAGAAAGCTCATTCGCCCAAGTAGAACAGAGATTTTCTTCTGAGAAGCGGCCAAGGTACTGGAAATTTTGAGAAGCCTACTCGGCCGAGCAAGATTACTTCCTCGGCCGAGTAAAGAAGCCTACTCGCCCAAGTCAGTTAGAGAGACAGACCTCCGAAACCCCCAGATTCTCTATTTTATTATTGGGTCTGTCACTCGGCTGAGTGACATTGTTACTCGGCCGACTGATGCATTCCGACTGCTATACAGATTGCGATTTCTGGGCTGCGCAGGGGCAATTTTGTCAGGATTTTTTGGACGATTTTGGCTTGTATTTAAACCTAGTTTTATCCCTATTTTAGGAGAGACTTCTATTATTATTTTTTTACGGCTATTTTTTTGCAAATCTCAGTTGGAGATCATAGGCGACAATTTTGGTTTGTTCTTTCTTGCTAAAACTCTTATTTTTATGAATTACCTCCTCTCTACAATGAATTGTGCTATGATCTATTGCTTTATTTCTGAGATTTTCATGATGATTTGTGAGCAGTTTATTCGTTCTAGGGCATGGGGCTGAACCATATGGACCCGATCTTTGAATTGAGATGAATGAGTAGAATTGTAGCTAGGATTGAAGAAAGGTTAGGTTTTGATTGATTTATTGCGAGTTGCTAGGAATTTCCTTCAATTGGGATTTGCAAGAGATTGAATCCCAATTGATGGGAAGACCTAGATACTCGACTTAAGTTTATAACTGAAATTCTTTAGATTTGGTTTGCAAGAGATTGGACCAAAGCTAGGATTTTTATTATAAATTTATACTAATATTCGTTTGCAAGAGATTGGACGAATACGAACTATCATAACCTAGATCGTAGATCGAGTTTGCAAGAGAGTGGGCTCGAGTGCGATTGGACGATGATGTCGATCTTCACGCTAGTGGCTTACGTTAGAGTTTGCACGAGAGTGGGCCCTAATTTAGGTCGCTATAGACCGTCAATAGCGCGAGAGCGTGAGCTTGGTTCTACATTAAGTTGCGACTAGTTCAAAGTTTCCTCGGCCGAGTGAAACAGATACGCATAGAAAAATTTCAAAGTTTCCTCGGCCGAGCAAGAAAATCTGCTCGACGGAGTGAGAAAGCTCACTCGCCCGAGTAGAACAGAGATTTTCTTCCGAGAAGCGGCCAAGGTACTGGAAATTTTGAGAAGCCTACTCGGCCGAGCAAGATTACTTCCTCGGCCGAGTAAAGAAGCCTACTCGCCCAAGTCAGTTAGAGAGACAGACCTCCGAAACCCCCAGATTCTCTATTTTATTATTGGGTCTGTCACTCGGCTGAGTGACATTGTTACTCGGCCGACTGATGCATTCCGACTGCTATACAGATTGCGATTTCTGGGCTGCGCAGGGGAAATTTTGTCAGGATTTTTTGGACGATTTTGGCTTGTATTTAAACCTAGTTTTATCCCTAGTTTAGGAGAGACTTCTATTATTTTTTTTGACGGCTATTCTTTTTGTAAATCTCAGTTGGAGATCATAGGCGACAATTTTGGTTTGTTCTTTCTTGCTAAAACTCTTATTTTTATGAATTATCTCCTCTCTACAATGAATTGTGCTATGATCTATTGCTTTATTTCTGAGATTTTCATGATGATTTGTGAGTAGTTTATTCGTTCTAGGGCATGGGGATGAACCATATGGACCCGATCTTTGAATTGAGATGAATGAGTAGAATTGTAGCTAGGATTGAAGAAAGGTTAGATTTTGATTGATTTATTGTGAGTTGCTAGGAATTTCCTTCAATTGGGATTTGCAAGAGATTGAATCCCAATTGATGGGAAGACCTAAATACTCGACTTAAGTTTATAACTGAAATTCTTTAGATTTGGTTTGCAAGAGATTAGACCAAAGCTAGGATTTTTATTATAAATTTATACTAATATTCGTTTGCAAGACATTGGACGAATACGAACTATCATAACCTAGATCATAGATCGAGTTTGCACGAGAGTGGGCTCGAGTGCGATTGGACGATGATGTCGATCTTCACGCTAGTGGCTTACGTTAGAGTTTGCACAAGAGTGGGCCCTAATTTAGGTCGCTATAGACTGTCAATAGCACGAGAGCGTGAGCTTGGTTCTACATTAAGTTGCGACTAGTTCACCAACATTCAAGCCTTGCAACATTGATATTCATGATCCACAAGGATAAGTGACGGTCCGTAGTGGGGATTTCCTATCCCTAGATGCTTTTATTATATTGATATCTATTTGCTATTTGAACGATTGTGACATTACCATCAAAACTATTCTTATTCCATTAATAGCTAGGTGATCAAAGTAAGATACTGTCAATTGTCCTCCCTGTGTTTGATACCCGCTCGCCACTACGCCGTGCGCTTACGGTAAAACTACAGTCATTCTCCGGGGGAATATCCGGGCGCGATCAATATCCCTGAGAATGGGTCGCTATCCTCTGTACTAGTGACGACCAAATCCTTGCTCTCCGTGAGAAGTGGCTCTCCAGGTGGTGACGCACCGCAGCAAACCTCATGGGAAATAGATCCGGTGTCCTGCGAGAGATATGGTGTGTCAAAAATATACGATTCTAAAGAAATAGGAAGTGAAAATCGAGACTCAAAAGTGGAGTGGGAGTGAGTATGAAAATCTCCCTGAATAAGGGCAATATGCTCAAGTAGATGCTCAGCCCCAGAAAAAGTGGAGAGTGACGGTAAAGGTAGATGTGACTCGGGCTTCATGAAGTGGACCATCGTATCCAAACCCTCATACATAGACTCCTCGACGATATGCTCATGCTTCACCATCTGCCCGATGTCCTGAATGACATCATCGTGATTGACCACAGACCAAGGAAGAAGCATCGACAGAGATGGCTGTGGAGGTGGATATGGAGGGGACCACTCGTATGTGGTCGTGGTGTCCTCGTCCGCACGCATATTCTCCTCGCCGGTATGCATAAGCTCTGTAGTCTTCTCGGTGTTCTCGTAAGACTCATGTGGGGTATCCAAATCAAGATGAGAAGTCTCTCCCACAGATCCTAGAAAAATCACCACATCCTCCTAATCATCATCAAAAAATGCATCGTCATCCAAGTGGTAGTTTGGAAAAATGGGACATCGGCATGAGATGTGTCTATGGTGTCCGATGGAATGGTGGTCTCAACCATGAAAGTGGGTATATCCTCTCCTCTATCCTCTCTCCTCGGTGTAGGCTCGGTGATTGGTACCATAAAGTTTTGCAATATTTGGCCTTGGTTAAATATGGCACTTTCAAGGAGAGACTCAAGGATTGATTTTTCTTGTGTTGGTGGAGGGATATAAGGTTGAGGAAATGGATGGGAGGTGTTTGGGCTAATGTTGTGGAATAATATTTGGCCTTGGTTTAGAATGAGACTCTCAGGCGTAAATGTGCAATCAATAAACACGTGCCCTGCCATCCCACAAATTTCACAAACCACAAATGAATAAGGATCATAGCCTCCCATCTGAGTATCGAAATTTGGTCTCCACATGGTAATAGCAAAGATTCCTGGACAACAAAAATAAGAAAACTAGAGAGGAGCGTCAATAGTACAAGAGAACAACAAAAAGATAATATAATGGTGGGGGAAAAATTTCTTGGTTATTGTATTTTTTTTTAATTCGTAGTCTAACACACCCAAGCTAAGCTAATATCAAACCGAAAGCCTCCCTGGCAACGGCGCCAAAAACTTGACCGGCGCCCCGTTCACGGTTTGGGCGCGGAATCGTTTTACCGCAAGTCCACGGTGTAACGACTGGTTTTCATGTATTTGGATTATCTATATTATATATATATGTTTTGGTGGATTTCCTCCTCATGTGTGGTTTTCTTCTCCGTAGCTTTCATTTCGATCGTTTCGTCGTGATTTTCTTGCTTCTTCCTTAGAATCGTTGATCTTGGAGTAAGTCACTCATGACGACCTTCAAATCGCTCATATTTTAGAGTTAGAGTGATCTTATAAGCCGTAGGAATCTTCCCGAAGCTTTGCGCTTCGATTCGGCACTTTTAGTGCACTTTAGTTAGTTCAAGAAGGGGGACCAACCGACTAGATTGAGATCTAGTCGGTCAGGAACTCTACTGGAACCGACTAGTTCAGTGAATCAATTGTACAGGAGTTACTGTTTACTTTTAGTCGGTCTAAGAACAATCACCGACCGACTAGATGCGCAACTAGTCGGTCAGAACTTGCTCTCAGATAGACTAGTTTCTGTCAGTAAATTTCACCTAAGTTACTGTTTATCGTTAGTCGGTCCATGAACACTCACCGACTGACTAGGTTGCAAACTAGTCGGTCGACGGGCCTTCACAGACAGACTAATTCATTACCCAGATTTTTCCCTACTTTCGATGTTTGGATTTAGTCGGTCACAGTCGGTCGACCGACCGACTAGTTGTTAAACTAGTCGGTCAACAACCCTTCCTTGACCGACTAATCGCTGTCGTAAACCTAGGATTTGTCCAGCCGCCGGCTGTGCCTATTTAAACCCCCCAAACGTTTTTCTTTTCTTCTTTCATTTCTCCTGAGCCTCCTTCTTCCCCAAATCATCATCCATCTAACCCTAGCCTTCCTCCTTCTTCAAGAGCCTCTCCCCCTCTCCATTTAGGCCGGCCACCACCTCTAGGTCGCCGAAAAACCCCCAAAATCCCCCAAAATCCCATTTCTCCAGAATTTCTCCCCTTTTCCAGATCTGAACCCTAGTTTCCCGGATCGTTCTTCCGTCGCCGTGCTTGCTCGATATCGTTCTTCCGCTTCCTAAGGTAGTGATCGATCCTTTAATGTTCTCATAACCCGTTTTGTGATTTTTGTGAAACCCTAATAAAAATGGATGTTGTTTGATGGTTGTTTCTCCTTAACAGCGACTTTCCCCGTAGATTAGCGTTTGTGAGACGAACCTTCGTGATCGTCATCCTCGGTGCTAGGCAAGTGAAACTTGCCACTTAGGGTTTTGGGCCATGTCTTAGGCCATTTGCTTGTTGTAGGCGTAAAAGAGACTAGGCGACGAAATGATACTCGCCTAGGCGCAATTTTAGGAACTAGCTTGTCAACGAAGCTAGATCCATCATTTATCGTGTTGCACAACTACCATGTCATGTTTAATTTCCATTAACGGTACGCGAATTAATTGTCATGTCATTGCATTCCTTAAGTGTTCCTGTGATTGCGTAGCTCCGCTACACCTTGTGAATTGATTGAGGCTAGGTGCACCCCTATGCCAAATGAAATACGCTTCTGGTTTGTGATCCAGGAAACGGGCTCTTGTGCGGGGCAACCCTGGCTCATTTACTGAGCATCGTGTACAGTGACCCTGGCTCGTTTACACGTGGGTTTTGGGGTAAGATTTAAGCAGCCATTCAACTGGGAGTCTGCCTGATCAGCAACTGCAGTTGTAAGGCGTAAACTCTGGGTTCTGGGGTAGTGTTAAGCGGCCAATCAGTGTGAATGTCAAACAGTTCAGCTGTAAGGCGTAAACATCTACAAACAACTTGAAACGTGACTAGTGAAAAGATTGAGATTGTTAGTAGCTTGGCTACTCTTGACATGCCCTGAAAATTGTTCTCTTGTACTTGTGGTTTCACCATGTCTTACTTGTGCACTCATACCATAACTGCCATGTCATGCATACTATAACTGCTAGGTTGTTAGTTTGCCTTCCTTTTCAGTTTCCTTGCCCAAGTCTTTTAGACTTGCTGACATGTGCCCCTTTACTCTTTTGGGTGACACATGTTAGATCCTGAGCCTGAGTTCGTTGTTGAGGACGAGGTGTTTGCAGACGCCGAGCCCGAGCCTGTGTTTGACGAGGACTTCGTGGACACGGGCGATCAATCGTAGGGACTGTTGTGTTGTTGTTTAGACTGTTTTGTTGTCGATGCGTGACACCAATGCTCTGTTTATGTTTGTCCTTGTTGGCCTTGTTCTAGGCCTTTAGACTGTTTCTTTTAGCCTGGTGGCTTTTCTGGATGTTGAACTTGAATTTTAATGTTGGACAAATTCTGAGATTTAAGATTTTATTTCTGTCTCTCCTTGTGTTATTATTGTTGTTCCGTTTGTGGTTACATGGACCTGCTTATGCTTTATTGATGCTTATCGGGTTTGGGGCTTCACAGCTCCACTCCCGTGCGGACCTTTTCACGTCTCGCCTCCATTTTAGGGAAGCGGGGCGTGACAGGTTTTGTTGGTGGCCCATGCAGGTCCTTTTCTGTAACTGCGATTGTCGGAATAACGATAATAATATTAGAATGTCCAATAAACTAAGTTCAACGTCCGAGTCATAAGCTATGAGTCTAATCTGCTTCGTTTTCTGTGTCATTAGATGGCAGGAAGGCGATTCACCCGTGGCGGTGGTAGTGGTGCGCCCCCTCATGACGAGGAGACTGAGCGGAAACCCACCAATGGAGAGATGATGCGGATGATGCTTCAGATGATGCAGGTGCAGCAGGGCGTGCTCCTGCAAGTCCAGAATGCTCCAGTTGTTCGAGCTGGTCGGGCAATCCAGGATGCCCCTCGCTCCGAGCCTAGAGTGAATCAATTTCGGGAGCTGGGTCCCGCATATTTTGATGGGTCTAAGGGTCCTCTGGCTGCCGATGAGTGGATTCGGAACATTGAGGATAACTTGAAGATGGCCAAGATCACCCCGGCTGGATGGGTTGATTTGGCAAAAGAGGCAACTCAAGGATAATGCTCGGAACTGGTGGGATGCAGAAGAGAAGATGCTAGTGGAGCCGATAGCTTGGGCTACCTTTAAGTCCAGGTTTGATGAGGAGTTCTTTCTGAAGGCTGCTATGAAGGAGATACTGCAGCGTTTTATTGATCTGAAGCAGGGGAGCTCGTCGGTGGACCAGTACCACCAAGAGTTCACTAGGCTGAGTCGGTTCGCACCAAAGATGGTGCAGGATGCTGATGAGAGGTCTCAGAGGTTCCTGCAGGGACTTGCTTTGGAGCTTCAGAGTTCTGTGTCTTCCTCTGATCTGGACTCTTATCAGAAGGTTCTGGTCGCTGCGAGGAGGCAGGAGCTGAACCTGAGTCAGAGGAGAGGACATGTTTCTGGTGCTGGGAAGAGGCCTATGGAGCAGGCCAGGGTGGTGGTTAGGCCTGGTTTCAAGCCTAATCATCCGGTGCAGTTCAAGAGGCTAGGAGGGCCTAGTCAGAAGACTTGCCATTTCTGCGGCAAGCCTGGCCACATCAAGGATCAGTGTAGGAAATTTCTGGGCCAGTGTTTGGTTTGTGGTGATGCTTCTCATGTCGCGAAGGATTTTCGGCATGCGAATTAGTTGCGGAGGGCACCGTTGCAGCACAGCCGTTGCAGCAGAGAGTGCATGTTCCTGCTAGACGTGGAGCAGCTCTTGTTCCACAGAGGCAGGCTTTTCAACAGGCTTTTTCGCCGAGGAGGCAGGCTTTTCTGATGACCGCTGTGGAGAGCGAGGTTATGGATGAGGTTATCACAGGTAACTCTCCTTCTAGCTGTTCCTTTCTTATTTGGCCTTGTTTGTTAGATTATGTTGTTTGCTTGAACATGATTGTTTGCTAGACTAGGGCTTGATTGTTAGACTGTTTGTAGGTGTGATTTTGGTGTGCACATTTCCTGCCCGAGTCCTCTTTGACTCTGGAGCATCGATGTGCATTATTTCTCGGAGCTTCGTGGAGAAGCATTCCTTGTCGATGTCCCCTCTTTCCAAGAGTTGGAATATCGTCACAGGAAATGGCATGGTCTCGGTGCATCTTGGTTGCAATTCTTGCTCGTTGGTGGTTTGTGGACATGAGCTTTACGCTGATTTCATTGTCCACGACATCATCAACTATGATGCGGTCCTTGGGATGGATTGGCTTACGAGCTTCTTTGCGACGATCGACTGTCGGAGGAAGAAGGTGGTGTTCGAGATTCCTGGACATCCAGTTTTTGAGTTCAGCCGAGGTAACAGCTCGCTTGGTCCTGGCAGATTTCGGGCCAGACCGGTGGAGATTGTGGCTATGCAGATTGAGCTGGAGAGGCCAGCAGTTGTGCGGGACTTTGATGACGTCTTCCCCGAGGAGATGTCTGGATTTCCACCTAATCGAGCTCTAGAATTTTCTATTGATCTTGTTCCTGGAGCACAACCCATTTTGAAGGCGCCATATCGTATGGCACCCGCTGAGTTGGAGGAATTGCGGAAGCAGCTGGATAAGCTTTTGCAGAAGGGTTATATCAACCCTAGTGTGTCTCCGTGGGGAGCACCGGTGCTGCTGGTGAGGAAGAAGGATGGTTCGCATCGCATGTGCGTGGACTATCGGGAGCTGAATGCGGTAACCATCAAGAATAAATACCAGTTACCTCGCATCGATGATATTTTTGATCAGCTTGGAGGTTCGAGGGTGTTTTCGAAGTTGGATCTGAGGAGTGGTTATCATCAGCTGAAGGTGAAGAAGGGAGATATTCTGAAGACAGCGTTCAGGACAAAGTATGGACACTACGAGTTTGTGGTTAGGCCTTTCGGTGTAACCAATGCACCCGCAGTTTTCATGAATCTGATGAATCTGATTTTCTACGACTTTTTAGATCAGTTTGTTGTTATCTTTATTGACGATATTCTGATCTATTCAAAGTCGGAGGAGGAGCATGCCTCGCACTTGAGGACGGTATTGGAGATTTTGAGGAAGCATCGGATGTATGCTAAGTTTTCGAAGTGTGAGTTTTGGCTGGACAGAGTTGCTTTTCTCGGGCATGTGGTGACTGGTGATGGTATTTCAGTGGATCCCGAGAAGATTAGGGCCATCAGGGAGTGGCCTGTTCCGCAGTCAGCGTCTGAGATCCGGAGTTTCCTGGGGCTTGCTGGTTACTATCGGCGCTTCATTAAGGACTTTTCCCGTATTGCTGAGCCGATGACCAGATTGACGAAGAAGGATGTACCTTTTGTTTGGTCGGGTGATGGTGAGAATGCCTTTGGTGTTCTGAGGGAGAGATTGACGACTGTCCCTATTCTTGTTGTGCCTAATCGTAGCGGTGGATTTAAGATCTTTTGCGATGCTTCTGGCAAGGGCCTCGGTTGTGTGTTGCATCAGCACGGGCATGTTGTGGCGTATGCTTCGCGTCAGCTCAAGACTCATGAGAAGAATTACCCGACGCATGACTTGGAGTTGGCTGCTGTCGTGTTTGCACTCAAGATTTGGAGGCACTTCCTGCTGAGTGAGAAAGTGAAGATCTTCACCGATCACAAAAGCTTGAAGTATATTTTCACTCAGAAGGAGCTCAACATGCGACAGCGTCGATGGTAGGAGCTCATGGCGGATTATGAGATTGATCTGCAGTATCACCCTGGCAAGGTGAATGTGGTTCCTGATGCGCTGAGTAGGCGTCCAGCAGTGATGATGTTGACTTCGCAGTGGAGATTACAGCAGGATTTTTGAGAGTCTGGTGTTGAGATTGTTCTTCCTGGGGAGGCTTCTTCGTTGATGTGTATTGTAACGGCCTGTATTTTTCCAATACATTTAAATTAAGTATTTAAAGTAATTTCATTTTAATTGTATTTTTATAATGGTTTGTTAGGAGTTTTAACTGATTCCAAAAATTTCCTATAAAAAATATTTTGGAGTACCAGACTAGTTATGGAGTATTTTAGCAAGATCAGATTTCATCAAATACCTCTAAAAGATCTGATAAAAATTCATTTTCAGATATTGCAGTTTTGGGTCAATGAATTTATTTTCTATACAAACGTTTTCAAAACGATTTCAAACTTCTGCAGTAGCATCCTATGATCATTTAGGCCGCCCCACATTAATTTCGTAATTTTCTGATATCGTTTCAATAGAGAACCCACAGACCCGCTTCCTAAACGTTTTGGCCTAAAACTAGTATTCCCGTAGCCCAAACCCTGAAACGGACTTCGTATTCGCGATCCTCGCGACGATACGATCCCGTGGGTATGTTTTCGTAATTTTTCGGACACGTTTACTAGTAGGGGCAAAATCGTAATTTTGTTTTTATATTTTACTAATTACCTAAGTTACCTATCACCTACACGTAAGCACCCATGTGATTCACGTCGCTGCCCATTTTCTAAAGTTAGTCAATAACCCAACAACTCTAATTAAAACTCACCTAATTACATTTAATACCATTGACTAATAACCTATATAAACAACCCCTAATTCTTTTCTCCACAGGCCCAAAACAAAACCACTGCCCTCATCAGTCTCTCTCCCCCAGCCTCTCGTTCCCTTCATGCAAGGCCCGTACGCACGCGAGGCACCCCGACTCTCCGACCTACATCGCCGCCAAACTGCTCCCCCCTCCGTCAGTCCTCCACCTTCGACACCGCCTGACGAAGCCCCGAAGCTCGCTCCGACTTCGCTTTCACATGACCGGAGCACCGCCACCGCAAGCTCCCGAGAGCCACTGCCACCTGAGCTCGGAGCCCCGACGAGCTCCGCCGAAGCACCAAGCCCCCACCGCTCGCCTGCACCCTCCGCCTTGGCCCCTCGCTCCGCCCTCGCCACGCTGCTAACCGACGTACCCCCGCCTGACGCCGCCGTCGACTCCGCCGTGCCTCCGCGTTGATCGCCTCCCTCCGGAGCTCCGAGCTCCCTCACACCGCCGGCGCCCTTGACTGCACCGATCACCGTCGTTGCCTCGCAGCACCGCCGAGATCCCACGTCAACCCGCTGACGCCGCCGTCTGCCGATGCCTCACGCCGCCTCGGTCGCCGCCCGAAGCCCCGCCGACGAGCCCCCCTCCCACGGCAGCAGCAGGTATCGGGGATGATCGGGGATACGAAAGTTTGCCAGTGGCAAACTTGTAAATATTAAAAACAATTCGTAATTTTCGTAATTTTAATTAATTAATAATAGGATTTAATTGTGTAAAACCCATAACTAATTATACAGGGGGCCAGAAAAATGTGGGGATAGCCCCAGAAAATCAGAAACGACATTTCGGACCCAATGGCGCTAGTCTCACTGCGATCAGACGCCTACTTATTCCGGAATGATTTTTCGAACTTAAACATTTAATAGGTATAATTCTTTCTAAAAATCGTAACTCGCTGATTTTACATACACAAATATGTGATAAAATTATATGTGATAATAGACTTCGAGACGGTCGTTTCGACTATTCATTTATGTAATTCCGACTTGTATTGCTTCCGTAAGAAATTACGGAAAATACAGGTCACTTATGTATTTTAGGGTTTTAAGCTATTTCTAAGTTTTTAAAAAATTATAAAAAATTACAGAAGCTTCTGAAAATTCTTCCCTCTTGCAGTAAAATCTAAATAATTATTTTAGGTTTATATAAAAATTTTAAATATTTTCCGACACCGTTTTAACGAGTTTAAAAATCAAACTAACCTAATTATTAAATAGGAAAAAGTCGTGTTTTTTTTCTAAAATAAGTATTTTGTGTTGCAGGTACAACTCTGGTGTACCAACTTCTGAGGAAGCCCTAGATCCTCTTCCGACTTACTACAACGGTATTAATTTTTGTAAGTCACGATAGGTTCTAACCTTAGAAATCTAGCCACTGTGCTCGTACGAACTTGTAGCACCGCACTACTACGTGCTCGAAGCACGGAAACATACGCCACTTACTTGTGTTGGACTTGACTTGGAACATTTCGTGGAACAATCATGTACAGAACTTGTACTTGACACATCACCGGGTTTTGGGGTAACTCATAGTTTGTGAGAGTACGGGAGTGACTAGAGTTTGGTCTACATGTCCTGTCGCCTGTGTTTCGGCGCCATGTCCTGCTGCCTGCGTTTCGGCAAACCATACTGCTGCCTGGGTATCGGCATTCGTCTGGGTAGCACCCAGGCAAGAGACGAACTGAACGGTCACATATTGTACTCTCCGACTTGAGTCACGTAGTTTTAGCAGAGCTTGCACGGTTACTTCTTTACAGTCATGCACTTTACTTTCTGCACTTGTACAGACACTACACCGTACTTTACTTTACCTCTGCTTGTCATACTTGTACAGTACTCCTTTTCTTTGTTAAGAATCTTTGTGACTTACCTTCGGTTCCACTTGTGGCACCGACAGACGAAGATCTCGTTGAGGATATTGCTCCAGAGTACGAGGAGCCTGTGTACGACCCAGAGACCGCGGAGTTTTAGTTACTTTTCTGTTGGAGTGTGTATTGTACTATGTATTTCAGTTTCTGCATTCCTTTCAGTATTTCCTTTCATGTATTGGTGTGAGAGAGTGATGGTTGTTGTTGTACTTTAATTCGGACTGTAATAATGTCTGTAAGATGGTTTGAGTGTTGTTGGTACATCTCTGCGTTGTGATTATGCTGATTTCACTGGTAAACTGCGGAACCTGCAAATAAACCGAATAAGTAACGGGCCCCTGAAAGCGGGTCGTTACAAGTTTGGCGGCCCACGCAGGTCCATGCAAAATACCTCGTGAACAGTGTAGTAAAACCAGGATGTATCGTGTACGATACTCGACTAAGCTGACATTTTTCTATGAATGCAGGTTTGACACTCGAAGGATGGATGGAGACCCTTCAGAGAACCCTAATGGAGTTGACCTATCCGGTCTTAATAAGAAGTCATTAACAAAACCTAAATTTTGATAGGATTAACTAGTTGTTAATAAAAATCTTTCTGTATCGGTGGCGCTCGTATGAATGATAATCTTCCTTCAATGGACCATGATATCGGTCAATGTGCTTGGCTAAAGTCTGTTGGATCGACCTAGCTAGACTAGGCATAAGTGATCCTGGCTTAGTCACTTCCCTGGCCGTGTCCGCTGGACCGCAAGGACGTGAATCATGATTATGTGACGTCATCGATCTTATTCACTACCAACCTTCCTTTATCTTGATGACCTTTCAATTGACCTTCTTAGAATCTTCTATCTCTAGTTTACTTGAACCCTAGCCACGTTTATTCTAAGGAGGGTAGCGTTCGAATTTTTCGATCATCAGAAGTTCGAGCTCCTGAGCAGAAGCAGATCGAAGGACGTTCAGAAGTACTCGAGGATTATGCTGGAGATTTTGAGACGAGCCAAATGTAGCGTGCAAGTATAGGCTGTTATGTTTTTGAAACTCGTATTTCTTTTCTAACCCTGCTCCCATCTTGTACCCGATTTTTCCACGTGTTGGAATTCCTTCCCGCCTACCACCTCCCCTCATTATTGCCTTTGTCCTCATCCTTGTCTCGAGCCCCATTTCCGCCTACCCTACACTATCTACCCATGACTTTCGGCGCCCCCTATTTATTTCCTTTGTCCGCTTCCCCACCTCGATCCCCGTTCCCGCCTAACACCGACGACTTTCGGTGCCCCCTTCTCTTTTTAACCCCTCTTCTCCTTCCTTCCCAAGCCACCCCGTGGTTCCCTTTTCGCTCAGACATCGCCCCTCCTCCTCCCGGCCTCTTCCCCAAGCGAGCTCGCCACTTCACCCAAAGATCCGCCAGTTTCCGCTCCACCCCATCCCGGAGATCGCCGACATGGATCGTCAGCCAGTCGCAGCCCTCGCCGCCATGGACCCGCGGCCGCCGATGGCCCCTCGACATTCTGTTTTGGGATTCTTGGCCTTAGCAACTGTAACGACTGCTTTTCTTGTATCTGATTATAATATAATATAATATGTGTTTTGGTGGATTTTCTCCTCTTGTGTGGTTTTCGTCTCCGTAGATTTCATTTTCGATCGATTCGTCGTATTTTCTCGCTTCTTCCTTAGGATCGTCGATTTCGAAGTGTGTCACTCGTGACGGACTTCATAACGGTCGTATCTAACTATTAGATCAAGCCTAGGAGTCTTAGGAATCGATCCCGGGGCCCCGCGCTCCGTATCGGTACTTTTCTGTGCTCATTAGCCGGTGTAAGAAGGGCCACCGACCGACTAGATGACGATCCAGTCGGTCGGCAATCCTTCTTGGACCGACTAGTTAGCTTTCTAAATTTCTCAGGAGTTACTGTTTATCGTTAGTCGGTCTAAGAACGTTGGTTGACCGACTAGGTTGCAAACTAGTCGGTCAGCAATGCTTCTTGCACCGACTAACTCATCAAATTATTTTTGTATCAGTTACTGTTCACTCTTAGTCGGTCTAAGAACGTTCATCGACCGACTAGATGCCAAACTAGTCGGTCAGTACTTGTTCATGGACCGACTAACTCTAGAATCCTATTTTCGCTCAGGAGTTACTGTTTGCACTTAGTCGGTCTGCGTTGGTCGACCGACCGACTAGTTGCCAAACTAGTCGGTCAGTGGTTGCTCTTTGACCGACTAACCAGTGTTAAAACCCTAATTTCTGGGCAGCCGCCAGCCCATCCTATTTAAACCCAACCCATTCGACTTCTTCTTCTCCAACACGACCCAAAACCCTAAAAACTTCCCCCTTCAGCCCCCATCTTCCTCCAAGCTCCATTTCTCCATTCCAAGCCCTAGAATCATCATCCAATCCATCCATCTACTCTATCTACCTCTCATCTTCCCTAAAATCTCACTCAAATCCATCAAATCCCCAAATCCCCCAAAACCCTAGTTTCCCCAAACTTCTCCAATCTTCTCCAGATTTGATCCTAGGGTTCCCCGGAGTGTTTCTCCCATCTCCTCTCGGTAAGAAATCGATCTACCGTTGTTTTCTCAACCTATTTATATTTTTATAAAAGCCCTAATTAATTTCATGTGTTTGATGTTTGTTTCCCCCTTAGCAGCGATTTCCCCCGTAGCTAGCATCCGTGTGACGAAGTAGTCGCCATCCCCGGTGCTAGGCAAGTGAAACTTGCCACTTAGGGTTTAGGCCATGTTTCAGGCCATTTGCTTGTTGTAGGCGTAAAAGAGGCTAGGTGACGAAATGATACTCGCCTAGGCGCAAATTGGGGAATTAGCTTGACAACGAAGCTAATTCCGACTTTTAGCATGTTGCACAATTACCATGTCATGTTTACTTTCAATTAACGGTACGCGAATATGTTCATGTCATTGCATTTTGCCTGTCACGTTTAATTTAAATTAACGGTACGCAAATATCTGTTTATGTCATTGTATAGTGATTATTCATCGTGATTGCGTAGCACACGCTACAATATTATATTCCTGGCTCGTGTTCCAGAAGCGAGCTTAGTGAGTTGGAAACCCCAACGCTCGACACATATGGGTGGGGTAAGAGATAAGCGGCCTGAGCCCCGAGTTGGCCTGATCCGCCACTCCGGCCAGCAGGTGGACTCTCTAGTGCACAAGTGATTAATAGTGGTAGAGATAAGCGGCCTGAGCCACGAGCTGGCCAGCAGGTGGACTCTCTATGCACTAAGTGTTTACCAGTGACAAGTGATTAATAGTGGTAGAGATAAGCGGCCTGAGCCACGAGCTGGCCAGCAGGTGGACTCTCTATGCACTAAGTGATAAGTGATAAGTGATAAGTGATAAGTGTTAAATGATAAGTGATTAGTGATTTGGTAGCTTTTGCTACATTGTGCATGCTTGCCACTCTTTTAAACTGTTGCATCATACTTAACTGCCATGTCATTGCTTAATACTACAAGTGCTAGGTTGTTAGTTACTTTCAGTTTCCTTGCCCAAGTCTTTTAGACTTGCTGACATGTGCCCCTTTACTCTTTTGGGTGACACATGTTAGATCCTGAGACCGAGTACCTCGTTGAGGACGAGGTGTTTGCTGACGCCGAGCCCGAGCTTGTGTTTGACGGGGAGTACGTGGACACTGGGGACCAGTCCTAGTGTCTTCGTTGTGCTTTACTTTTATTAGACAGTTGTTTTGTTATCGGTGCGTAGCACCTATACTTTGTTGTTGTCGTTGCTTTTGTTGGCCTTGTTCTGGGCCTTTAGACTCTTTTCTTTTAGCCTGGTGGCTTTTCTGGATGTTGGACTCTTTGTTGATGTTGGACAATTTGTGAGATGTGGAATTTTATTTCAGCCTCGCCTTGTGTTATTATTGTTATTCTGTTGTGGTTACAGTGACCTGTTTATGTATTGTGGACGCTTATCGGGTTTGGGGCTTCACAGCTCCACTCCCGTGCGGACCTTTTCACGTCTCGCCTCCATTTTAGGGAAGCGGGTCGTGACAGGTTTTAGTGGTGGCCCATGCAGGTCTCCTTCTGTAACTGCGATTTTTGGAATATCGATAATAATATTAGAATGTCCAATAAACTAAGTTCGACGTTCGAGTCATAAGCTATGAGTCTAATCTGATTTGTTTTCCATGTCACTAGATGGCAGGAAGGAGTTTCACCCGTGGTGGGGGTAGTGGTGCGCTCCCTCATGATGAGGAGCCTGAGCGGGAACCCACCAGCGGTGAGATGATGCGGATGATGCTGCAGATGATGCAAGTGCAGCAGGGCGTGCTTTTGCAAGTCCAGAATGCTCCACTTGGTCGAGCTGCCCGGGCTCTTCCGGATGCCCCTCGCTCTGAGCCAGGAGCGAAGCAATTTCGGGAGCTGGGTCCCGCATATTTTGATGGTTCTGAAGGTCCTCTGGCTGCCGATGAATGGATTCGGAACATCGAGGACAATCTGAAGATGGCCAAGATCACCCCGGCTGGAGGCGAAGAGGCAGCTGAAGGATAACGCCAGGAATTGGTGGGATGCGGAAGAGAAGTTGTTGGTGGAGCCGATAGCTTGGGCTACCTTCAAGGCTAGGTTTGAGGGTGAGTTCTTCCCGAAGGCTGCCAAGGAGAAGATGCTGCAGCGTTTTATCGATTTGAAGCAGGGGAACTCGTCGGTGGACATGTATCACCAAGAGTTCATGAGGCTGAGTCAGTTTACACCAAAGATGGTGCAGGACGCTGAGGAGAGAGCTCAGAGGTTCCTGCAGGGGCTTGCTTCGGAGCTCCAGAGTTTTGTGACCTCCTCTGACCGGGAATCTTATAGAAGGTTCTGGTAGCAGCCAAGAGGCAGGAGCTGCTCGTGAACCAGAGGAAGGGGTCGGTTGTTGGTGCTGGGAAGAGGCCTGTGGAGCAGGCGAGAGCTGTGGTTAGGCCTGGATTCAGGCCGAACCAGCCTGTTCAGTTTAAGAGGCCAGTAGGGCCTGCTCGGAGGACTTGCCATTTTTGTGGCAAGGAGGGCCATGTCAAGGAATCGTGTAGGAGGTTCTTGGGGCAATGTATCGCCTGCGGAGATCCCGCCCATGATCTCAGGGAGTGCCCGAGGTTGAAGCAGCCTTGGAAGGCACCTATTGCAGCCCAGCCGTTGCAGCAGCGAGCGTCTGTTCCTGCTGGACGTGGAGCAGCTCTTGTTCCGCAGAGGCAGGCTTTTCAGCAGGCTGCTCCGCCGAGGAGGCAGGCTTTTCTGATGACCGCTGCGGAGAGCGAGGCTGTGGATGAGGTTATCGCAGGTAATCCTCATTCTAGCTATTACTTTCCTATTTGGTCTTGATTGCTCGATTATGTTGTTTGCTTGAACATGGTTGTTTGCTAGATTAGGGTTTGATTGTTAATTGCTTGATTAGGTGTGATTTTGGTTTGCACATTTCCTGCACGAGTCCTCTTTGACTCTGGTGCATCGATGTGCATTATTTTTCGGAGCTTCGTGGAGAGGCATTCCTTGTCGACGTCCCCTCTCCCCAAGAGTTGGAATATCGTTACAGGGAATGGTGTGGTCTCGGTGCATCGTGGTTGCAATTCTTGCTCGTTGGTGGTCTGTGGACATGAGCTTTTCGCTGATTTCATTGTCCACGACATCATCAACTATGATGCGGTTCTTGGGATGGACTGGCTTGCGAGCTTCTATGCTACGATCGACTGTCGGAGGAAGAAGGTGGTGTTCGAGATTCCCGGACATCCAGTATTTGAGTTCAGTCGTGGTAGCAGTTCGCTTGGTCCTGTCAGATTTCAAGCCAGGCCGGTGGAGGCTGTGGCTATGCAGATGGAGCTGGAGTGGCCAGCTGTGGTGCGTGATTTTGGCGACGTCTTCCCCGAGGAGATGTCTGGTTTGCCGCCTGATCGGGCTCTGGAATTTTCTATCGATCTTGTTCCAGGTGCGCAGCCGATTTCGAAGGCGCCGTATCGTATGGCACCTGCAGAGTTGGAGGAGTTGCGGAAGCAGTTGGATGAGCTGTTGCTGAAGGGTTATATTAATCCTAGCGTGTCTCCGTGGGGAGCACCGGTGTTGTTGGTTAAGAAGAAGGATGGTTCGCGTCGCATGTGCGTGGACTATCGGGAGTTGAATGCGGTGACCATTAAGAATAAATACACGTTGCCTCGCATCGATGATATTTTTGATCAGCTTGGAGGTTCGAGGGTGTTTTCTAAATTGGATTTGAGGAGTGGTTACCATCAGTTGAAGGTGAAGAAGGGAGATGTTCCGAAGACAGCGTTCAGGACGAAGTATGGACACTATGAGTTTGTGGTTATGCCTTTCGGCGTAACTAACGCGCCCGCAGTTTTCATGAATCTGATGAACCTGATTTTCTACGACTTTTTGGATAAGTTTGTCGTTATCTTTATTGACGACATTCTGATCTATTCGAAGTCGGAGGAAGAGCATGCCTCGCACTTAAGGACGGTGTTGGAGATTTTGAGGAAGCATCGGTTGTATGCTAAGTTTTCAAAGTGCGAGTTTTGGTTGGATAGAGTTGCTTTTCTCGGGCATGTGGTGACTGGAGATGGTATCTCAGTGGATCCTGAGAAGATTCGGGCCATCAGGGAGTGTCCTGTTCCGTCGTCAGCGTCTGAGATTCGGAGTTTTCTCGGACTTGCTGGTTATTATCGGCGATTCATTAAGGACTTTTCTCGTATTGCTGAGCCAATGACCAGGTTGACGCGGAAGGATGTTGCTTATGTTTGGTCGGGTGATTGTGAGAGTGCTTTTGGTGTTCTGAAGGAGAGGTTGACGACTGCCCCTATTCTTGTTGTGCCTGATCGCAGCGGTGGATTTGAGATCTTTTGCGATGCTTCTGGCAAGGGTCTCAGTTGTATGTTGCATCAGCACGGGCATGTTGTGGCGTATGCGTCTCGTCAGCTTAAGGTTCATGAGAAGAATTATCCGACGCATGATTTGGAGTTGGCTGCCGTTGTGTTTGCTCTTAAGATTTGGAGGCACTTCCTGCTGAGTGAGAAAGTGAAGATTTTCACCGATCACAAAAGCTTGAAGTATATTTTCACTCAGAAGGAGCTTAAAATGCGACAGCGTCGATGGTTGGAGCTTATGGCGGATTATGATATTGATTTGCAGTTTCACCCTGGCAAGGTGAATGTGGTTCCAGATGCTTTGAGTAGGCTTCCAGCGGTGATGATTTTGACCTCGCAGTGGAGATTGCAGCAGGATTTTTGCGAGTCTGGTGTGGAGATTGTTCTTCCTGGGGAGGCTTCTTCGTTGATGTACATGCAGGTACAGTCGATGATCGTGGATCGGACTAAGGCTGGCCAGGCTGAGGATCCGAAGCTGGTGAAGATTCGGGAGATGGTGGAAGCCGGTCTGCGGACTGACTTTTTGATTCATGAGGATGGCTCGCTGAGGTTTGGAGACAGGTTGTGTGTGCCTGCTGGGGATATCAGAGAGGAGCTGATGGTGGAGGCACACAGTTCGCCGTATTCTGTGCATCCTGGTGGCACCAAGATGTACCAGGATCTTCGTCTGAATTATTGGTGGCATGGCATGAAGAGGAGCGTGGCTCGGAGTGTAGCCAAGTGTTTGGTTTGCCAGCAAGTGAAGGCGGAGCATCAGCGTTCGGCCGGGTTGCTACAACCGCTTCCGATTCCGGAGTGGAAGTGGCAGCACATCACTATGGATTTCGTGACTGGACTACCTCGGAGTCCGAAGCAGAATGACGTGATTTGGGTGATCGTAGATCGGTTGACCAAATCTGTGCATTTTATTCCGTTCCGAGTGGGACAGTCCACTGAGGCGCTAGCAAGGAGATATAAGGAGGTAAAATTCTTTTACTCTCCGTTTTTATTTCCTTTTCCTAGCTTAGATAGTGATGTAACGTGAATCGTGCAGGAAGTTGTGCGACTTCACGGAGTCCCCGTGAGTATCGTGTCTGACAGAGACACGAGGTTCACATCTCAGTTCTGGCAGAGTTTGCAGCAGAGCTTGGGTACGCGTCTGAGTTTCAGCACGGCGTACCATCCGCAGACGGATGGCCAGTCCGAGAGGACGATTCAGATTTTGGAAGACATGCTGAGGGCGTGCATGTTGGATTTCAAGGGTTCGTGGGAGGACCATCTACACTTGGTGGAGTTCTCTTACAACAACAGCTTCCAGGCGAGTATTGGCATGGCGCCTTTCGCCGCTCTTTATGGGAGGAAATGTCGATCGCCATTGAGTTGGGATGACGTTGGTGATCGGGAGTTGTTGGGACCTGAGATGATCGTGGAGGCCGTGGATATCGTCAGGAATATTCGGGAGAGGTTGAGAATTGCTCAGGACCGTTTTAAGCATTGGGCGGATGCTAAACGTCGTCCTTTGGAGTTTCAGCCGTGCGACCATGTGTTCTTGAAGATTTCCCCGAATCGTGTTGTGATTCGTTTCGGGAAGCGCGGAAAGTTGAGCCCGCGATACATTGGACCGTTTGACGTTTTGGAGAGGGTTGGCGAGGTAGCTTATCGCTTGGCCTTGCCGCCGTTTTTGGAAGGAGTTCACAATGTTTTCCATGTGTCGCAGCTTCGTCGATACATTAGCGATCCGTCTCATGCGGTGGATTTTTCGGAGATTACCGTTCGCCCCGATTTGACGTATGACCAGCATCCAGGGCAGATTCTGGACAGGCGTCAGAAATCGCTTCGGAACAAGATTGTCAATCTTGTGAGGGTGATGTGGCGACACGGTTCACCTGGAGAGTCTACTTGGGAGAATGAGGATGAGATGCGAGGGCGTTTCCCACTTTTGTTTCCGGACTCGTGAGTTTTTGGAAATTCCGAGGACGGAATTTTTCTTAAGTTGGGGAGGATGTAACGACTGCTTTTCTTGTATCTGATTATAATATAATATAATATGTGTTTTGGTGGATTTTCTCCTCTTGTGTGGTTTTCGTCTCCGTAGATTTCATTTTCGATCGATTCGTCGTATTTTCTCGCTTCTTCCTTAGGATCGTCGATTTCGAAGTGTGTCACTCGTGACGGACTTCATAACGGTCGTATCTAACTATTAGATCAAGCCTAGGAGTCTTAGGAATCAATCCCGGGGCCCCGCGCTCCGTATCGGTACTTTTCTGTGCTCATTAGCCGGTGTAAGAAGGGCCACCGACCGACTAGATGACGATCCAGTCGGTCGGCAATCCTTCTTGGACCGACTAGTTAGCTTTCTAAATTTCTCAGGAGTTACTGTTTATCGTTAGTCGGTCTAAGAACGTTGGTTGACCGACTAGGTTGCAAACTAGTCGGTCAGCAATGCTTCTTGCACCGACTAACTCATCAAATTATTTTTGTATCAGTTACTGTTCACTCTTAGTCGGTCTAAGAACGTTCATCGACCGACTAGATGCCAAACTAGTCGGTCAGTACTTGTTCATGGACCGACTAACTCTAGAATCCTATTTTCGTTCAGGAGTTACTGTTTGCACTTAGTCGGTCTGCGTTGGTCGACCGACCGACTAGTTGCCAAACTAGTCGGTCAGTGGTTGCTCTTTGACCGACTAACCAGTGTTAAAACCCTAATTTCTGGGCAGCCGCCAGCCCATCCTATTTAAACCCAACCCATTCGACTTCTTCTTCTCCAACACGACCCAAAACCCTAAAAACTTCCCTCTTCAGCCCCCATCTTCCTCCAAGCTCCATTTCTCCATTCCAAGCCCTAGAATCATCATCCAATCCATCCATCTACTCTATCTACCTCTCATCTTCCCTAAAATCTCACTCAAATCCATCAAATCCCCAAATCCCCCAAAACCCTAGTTTCCCCAAACTTCTCCAATCTTCTCCAGATTTGATCCTAGGGTTCCCCGGAGTGTTTCTCCCATCTCCTCTTGGTAAGAAATCGATCTACCGTTGTTTTCTCAACCTATTTATATTTTTATAAAAGCCCTAATTAATTTCATGTGTTTGATGTTTGTTTCCCCCTTAGCAACGATTTCCCCCGTAGCTAGCATCCGTGTGACGAAGTAGTCGCCATCCCCGGTGCTAGGCAAGTGAAACTTGCCACTTAGGGTTTAGGCCATGTTTCAGGCCATTTGCTTGTTGTAGGCGTAAAAGAGGCTAGGCGACGAAATGATACTCGCCTAGGCGCAAATTGGGGAATTAGCTTGACAACGAAGCTAATTCCGACTTTTAGCATGTTGCACAATTACCATGTCATGTTTACTTTCAATTAACGGTACGCGAATATGTTCATGTCATTGCATTTTGCCTGTCACGTTTAATTTAAATTAACGGTACGCAAATATCTGTTTATGTCATTGTATAGTGATTATTCATCGTGATTGCGTAGCACACGCTACAATATTATATTCCTGGCTCGTGTTCCAGAAGCGAGCTTAGTGAGTTGGAAACCCCAACGCTCGACACATATGGGTGGGGTAAGAGATAAGCGGCCTGAGCCCCGAGTTGGCCTGATCCGCCACTCCGGCCAGCAGGTGGACTCTCTAGTGCACAAGTGATTAATAGTGGTAGAGATAAGCGGCCTGAGCCACGAGCTGGCCAGCAGGTGGACTCTCTATGCACTAAGTGTTTACCAGTGACAAGTGATTAATAGTGGTAGAGATAAGCGGCCTGAGCCACGAGCTGGCCAGCAGGTGGACTCTCTATGCACTAAGTGATAAGTGATAAGTGATAAGTGATAAGTGTTAAATGATAAGTGATTAGTGATTTGGTAGCTTTTGCTACATTGTGCATGCTTGCCACTCTTTTAAATTGTTGCATCATACTTAACTGCCATGTCATTGCTTAATACTACAAGTGCTAGGTTGTTAGTAACTTGCAGTTTCCTTGCCCAAGTCTTTTAGACTTACTGACATGTGCCTCTTTACTCTTTTGGGTGACACATGTTAGATCCTGAGCCCGAGTACCTCGTTGAGGACGAGGTGTTTGCTGACGCCGAGCCCGAGCTTGTGTTTGACGGGGAGTACGTGGACACTGGGGACCAGTCCTAGTGTCTTCGTTGTGCTTTACTTTTATTAGACAGTTGTTTTGTTATCGGTGCGTAGCACCTATACTTTGTTGTTGTCGTTGCTTTTGTTGGCCTTGTTCTGGGCCTTTAGACTCTTTTCTTTTAGCCTGGTGGCTTTTCTGGATGTTGGACTCTTTGTTGATGTTGGACAATTTGTGAGATGTGGAATTTTATTTCAGCCTCGCCTTGTGTTATTATTGTTATTCTGTTGTGGTTACAGGGACCTGTTTATGTATTGTGGACGCTTATCGGGTTTGGGGCTTCACAGCTCCACTCCCGTGCGGACCTTTTCACGTCTCGCCTCCATTTTAGGGAAGCGGGTCGTGACAGCAACAGTCCTCGCCGTCGCCCTCGCTGTTGCCGTATGGTCGGGATATTGGGAACCCGCCGCTCTTGGCATTATTTCGAGCTCCTTTTTCTGGTTCTTCCCCCTTGAGCTGCCCAGCTTCGAGTGCTTCTTAGGGGTGCTCCTTAGTGCTTGTAGGATCCTGAGTTTTTGGTCGTTGAACTGCTTAGGGCTAATGGTGTTTACCGTAGATGTCGACCTATGGTATTGGCAAGCAGTATCCTTAGGATTGGGTATTGGCATACTTTTGGGCTTAGGCATTGAAGTTGGATGTCGGTCTTGTGCTTGGATTTGGGAGACGGCTAGGATGTTGGTTTCTTGTTGGATGTTATGGAGACTGCTGGGACAAGTGGTAGTGATGATCTTGACTTTCGAGAGTTGGCCTTATACTTGTCTGTATGTGTTGATCTGGGTAATGGCTTGTAATCTGGTAGCGTGGCAGATGAAGCCCTTTGTGTTCGGCTGGTTAAGTTGTAACCGTAAGGACGCACTAGGTTTATCCCTTACGTTTTTGTATGTTATGGCGATGATTTACATGATTGAGACCATGTAATCATCGTTTATATATTCTAGACGTTCCGTTCTTCTCTTTGGTGTGCTTGCTATTGACTTTTCACCTGATCAGGTCCCAAGTTCAGATGTCATCCTCATCGTCATTATCATTTCCGAGTAATACCATTATTTTATGTTTTGCCTACTTGATGAATCTGAAGTAGCTATGGTGATAATAATAAATTGGTGACATCCCATATTTTCTTATCACATTTCATGTTATTTACAACCTGATTTATAAAGATTACTATCTTTTCAATCATTTATTTGCTTGAGCTTCTTTTTAATATCAATTATTTATTTCAAAAATATTTTTAAATTCCGAGGACGGAATTATTTTTCAGGAGGGTAGAATGTAACGGCCTGTATTTTTCCAATACATTTAAATTAAGTATTTAAAGTAATTTCATTTTAATTGTATTTTTATAATGGTTTGTTAGGAGTTTTAACTGATTCCAAAAATTTCCTATAAAAATATTTTGGAGTACCAGACTAGTTATGGAGTATTTTAGCAAGATCAGATTTCATCAAATACCTCTAAAAGATCTGATAAAAATTCATTTTCAGATATTGCAGTTTTGGGTCAATGAATTTATTTTCTATACAAACGTTTTCAAAACGATTTCAAACTTCTGCAGTAGCATCCTATGATCATTTAGGGCGCCCCACATTAATTTCGTAATTTTCTGATATCGTTTCAATAGAGAACCCACAGACCCGCTTCCTAAACGTTTTGGCCTAAAACTAGTATTCCCGTAGCCCAAACCCTGAAACGGACTTCGTATTCGCGATCCTCGCGACGATACGATCCCGTGGGTATGTTTTTGTAATTTTTCGAACACGTTTACTAGTAGGGGCAAAATCGTAATTTTGTTTTTGTATTTTACTAATTACCTAAGTTACCTATCACCTACACGTAAGCACCCATGTGATTCACGTCGCTGCCCATTTTCTAAAGTTAGTCAATAACCCAATAACTCTAATTAAAACTCACCTAATTACATTTAATACCATTGACTAATAACCTATATAAACAACCCCTAATTCTTTTCTCCCCAGGCCCAAAACAAAACCCATGCCCTCATCAGTCTCTCTCCCCCAGCCTCTCGTTCCCTTCATGCAAGGCCCGTACGCACGCGAGGCACCCCGACTCTCCGACCTACATCGCCGCCAAGCTGCTCCCCCCTCCGTCAGTCCTCCACTTTCGACACCGCCTGACGAAGCCCCGAAGCTCGCTCCGACTTCGCTTTCACATGACCGGAGCACCGCCACCGCAAGCTCCCGAGAGCCGCTGCCACCTGAGCTCGGAGCCCCGACGAGCTCCGCCGAAGCACCAAGCCCCCACCGATCGCCTGCACCCTCCGCCTTGGCCCCTCGCTCCGCCCTCGCCACGCTGCTAACCGACGTACCCCCGCCTGACGCCGCCGTCGACTCCGTCGTGCCTCCGCGTCGATCGCCTCCCTCCGGAGCTCCGAGCTCCCTCACACCGCCGGCGCCCTTGACTGCACCGATCGCCGTCGTTGCCTCGTAGCGCCGCCGAGATCCCACGTCAACCCGCTGACGCCGCCGTCTGCCGACGCCTCACGCCGCCTCGGTCGCCGCCCGAAGCCCCGCCGACAAGCCCCCCTCCCACGGCAGCAGCAGGTATCGGGGATGATCGGGGATACGAAAGTTTGCCAGTGGCAAACTTGTAAATATTAAAAACAATTCGTAATTTTCGTAATTTTAATTAATTAATAATAGGATTTAATTGTGTAAACCCCATAACTAATTATACAGGGGCCAGAAAAATGTGTGGATAGCCCCAGAAAATCAGAAACGACATTTCGGACCCAATGGCGCTAGTCTCACTGCGATCAGACGCCTACTTATTCCGGAATGATTTTTCGAACTTAAACATTTAATAGGTATAATTCTTTCTAAAAATCGTAACTCGCTGATTTTACGTACACAAATATGTGATAAAATTATATGTGATAATAGACTTCGAGACGGTCGTTTCGACTATTCATTTATGTAATTCCGACTTGTATTGCTTCCGTAAGAAATTACGGAAAATACAGGTCACTTATGTATTTTAGGGTTTTAAGCTATTTCTAAGTTTTTAAGAAATTATAAAAAATTACAGAAGCTTCTGAAAATTCTTCCCTCTTGCAGTAAAATCTAAATAATTATTTTAGGTTTATATAAAAATTTTAAATATTTTCCGACACCGTTTTAACGAGATTAAAAATCAAACTAACCTAATTATTAAATAGGAAAAAGTCGTGTTTTTTTTTCTAAAATAAGTATTTTGTGTTGCAGGTACAGACTCTGGTGTACCAACTTCTGAGGAAGCCCTAGATCCTCTTCCGACTTACTACAACGGTATTAATTTTGGTAAGTCACGATAGGTTCTAACCTTAGAAATCTAGCCACTGTGCTCGTACGAACTTGTAGCACCGCACTACTACGTGCTTGAAGCACGGAAACATACGCCACTTACTTGTGTTGGACTTGACTTGGAACATTTCGTGGAACAATCATGTACAGAAATTGTACTTGACACATCACCGGGTTTTGGGGTAACTCATAGTTTGTGAGAGTACGGGAGTGACTAGAGTTTGGTCTACCTGTCCTGTCGCCTGTGTTTCGACGCCCTGTCCTGCTGCCTGCGTTTCGGCAAACCATACTGCTGCCTGGGTACCGGCATTCGTCTGGGTAGCACCCAGGCAAGAGACGAACTTAACGGCCACATATTGTACTCTCCGACTTGAGTCACGTAGTTTTAGCAGAGCTTGCACGGTTACTTCTTTACAGTCATGCACTTTACTTTTTGCACTTGTACAGACACTACACCGTACTTTACTTTACCTCTGCTTGTCATACTTGTACAGTACTCCTTTTCTTTGTTTAGAATCTTTGTGACTTACCTTCGGTTCCACTTGTGGCACCGACAAACGAAGATCTGGTTGAGGATATTGCTCCAGAGTACGAGGAGCCTGTGTACGACCCAGAGACCGCGGAGTTTTAGTTACTTTTCTGTTGGAGTGTGTATTGTACTATGTATTTCCGTTTCTGCATTCCTTTCAGTATTTCCTTTCATGTATTGGTGTGAGTGTGTGATGGTTGTTGTTGTACTTTAATTCGGACTGTAATAATGTCTGTAAGCTGGTTTGAGTGTTGTTGGTACATCTCTGCGTTGTGACTATGCTGATTTCACTGGTAAACTGCGGAACCTGCAAATAAACCGAATAAGTAACGGGCCCCTGAAAGCGGGTCGTTACATGTATGCAGATTCATTCGACGATCGTGGATCAGATCAAGGCTGGCCAGGCTGAGGATCCGAAGCTGGTGAAGATTCGGGAGCAGGTGGAAGCTGGTCTGCGGACTGACTTTTTGATTCATGAGGATGGCTCGCTGAGGTTTGGAGCTAGGTTGTGTGTGCCAGCTGGGGATATTAGAGAGGAGTTGATGGTGGAGGCACACAATTCGCCGTATTCTGTGCATCCTGGTGGGACCAAGATGTACCAGGATCTTGGTCTAAACTTTTGGTGGCATGGTATGAAGAGGAGCATGGTTCGGAGTGTAGCCAAGTGCTTGGTTTGCCAGCAAGTGAAGGCGGAGCATCAGTGTACTGCAGGGTTGCTACAACCGCTACCGATTCCGGAGTGGAAATGGCAACACATCACTATGGATTTCGTGACTGGACTACCTCAGAGTCCGAAGCAGAATGATGCGATTTGGGTGATCGTAGATCGATTGACCAAATCCGCGCACTTTATTCCATTCCGAGTGGGACAGTCCAGTGAGGCGCTAGCGAGGAGATATATGGAGGTAAATTCTTTTACTCTCCGTTTCTATTTCCTTTTTCTAGTTTAGATAGTGATGTAACGTGAATCGTGCAGGAGGTCGTACAACTTCACGGAGTCCCCGTGAGTATCGTGTCGGACAGAGACACGAGGTTCACATCTCAGTTCTGGCAGAGTTTGCAGAAGAGTTTGGGTACGCGTCTGAGTTTCAGCATGGTGTACCATCCGCAGACGGATGGCCAGTCCGAGAGGACGATTCAGATCTTGGAGGACATGCTGAGGGCGTGCATGTTGGATTTCAAGGGTTCGTGGGAGGACCATCTACATCTGGTGGAGTTCTCTTACAACAACAGCTTCCAGGCGAGTATTGGCATGGCGCCTTTTGCCGCGCTGTATGGGAGGAAATGTCGATCGTCGTTGAGTTGGGATGACGTTGGTGATCGGGTGCTGTTGGGACCTGAGATGATTGTGGAGGCCGTGGATGTTGTCAGGAACATTCGGGAGAGGTTGAGGATTGCACAGGACCATTTTAAGCATTGGGCTGATGCTAAACGTCGTCCTTTGGAGTTTCAGCCAGGCGACCATGTGTTCTTGAAGATTTCCCCGAATCGTGGTGTGATTCACTTTGGGAAGCGAGGGAAGTTGAGCCCGCGATACATTGGACCGTTTGACATTCTGGAGAAAGTTGGCGAGGTAGCCTACCGCTTAGCCTTGCCGCCATCTTTGGAAGGAGTTCACAATGTTTTCCATGTGTCGCAGCTTCGTCGATACATTAGCGACCCATCTCATGCTGTGGATTTCTCGGAGATTACCGTTCACCCTGATATGACGTATGACCAGCAACCAGTGCTGATTCTGGACAGGCGTCAGAAGTCACTTCAGAACAAGGTTGTCAATCTTGTGAGGGTGATGTGGCGACACGGCTCGCCAGGAGAGTCTACTTGGGAGAATGAGGATGAGATGCGAGAGCGCTACCCACTTTTGTTTCCGGACACGTGAGTGTTGGGAAATTCCGAGGACGGAATTTTTTTTAAGTTGGGGAGGATGTAACGACTGGTTTTCATGTATTTGGATTATCTATATTATATATATATGTTTTGGTGAATTTCCTCCTCATGTGTGGTTTTCTTCTCCGTAGCTTTCATTTCGATCGTTTCGTCGTGATTTTCTAGCTTCTTCCTTAGAATTGTTGATCTTGGAGTAAGTCACTCATGACGAACTTCAAATCGCTCATATTTTAGAGTTAGAGTGATCCTAAAAGCCGTAGGAATCTTCCCGAAGCTTCGCGCTTCGATTCGGCACTTTTAGTGCACTTTAGTTGGTTCAAGAAGGGGGACCAACCGACTAGATTGAGATCTAGTCGGTAGGGAACTCTACTGGAACCGACTAGTTCATTGAATCAATTGTACAGGAGTTACTGTTTACTTTTAGTCGGTCTAAGAACAATCACCGACCGACTAGATGCGCAACTAGTCGGTCAGAACTTGCTCTCAGACCAACTAGTTTCTGTCAGTAAATTTCACCTAAGTTACCGTTTATCGTTAGTCGGTCCATGAACACTCACCGACCGACTAGGTTGCAAACTAGTCGGTCGACGGGCCTTCACAGACAGACTAATTCATTACCCAGATTTTTCCCTACTTTCGATGTTTGGATTTAGTCGGTCACAGTTGGTCGACCGACCGACTAGTTGTTAAACTAGTCGGTCAACAACCCTTCCTTGACCGACTAATCGCTGTCGTAAACCTAGGGTTTGCCCAGCCACCGGCTGTGCCTATTTAAACCCCCCAAACATTTTTCTTTTCTTCTTTCATTTCTCCTGAGCCTCCTTCTTCCCCAAATCATCATCCATCTAACCCTAGCCTTCCTCCTTCTTCAAGAGCCTCTCCCCCTCTCCATTTAGGCCGGCCACCACCTCTAGGTCGCCGGAAATCCCCCAAAACCCCCAAAATCCCATTTCTCCATAATTTCTCCCCATTTCCAGATCTGAACCCTAGTTTCCCGGATCGTTCTTCTGTCTCCGTGCTTGCTTGATATCGTTCTTCCGCTTCCTAAGATAGTGATCGATTTTTTGATGTTCTCATAACCCGTTTTATGATTTTTGTGAAACCCTAATAAAAATGGATGTTGTTTGATGGTTGTTTCTCCTTAACAGTGACTTTCCCCGTAGATTAGCGTTTGTGAGACGAACCTTCGTGATCGTCATCCTCGGTGCTAGGCAAGTGAAACTTGCCACTTAGGGTTTTGGGCCATGTCTTAGGCCATTTGCTTGTTGTAGGCGTAAAAGAGACTAGGCGACGAAATGATACTCGCCTAGGCGCAATTTTAGGAACTAGCTTGACAACGAAGCTAGATCCGTCATTTATCATGTTGCACAACTACCATGTCATGTTTAATTTCCATTAACGGTACGCGAATTAATTGTCATGTCATTGCATTCCTTAAGTGTTCCCGTGATTGCGTAGCTCCGCTACACCTTGTGAAATGATTGAGGCTAGGTGCACCCCATATGCCAAATGAAATACGCTTCTGGTTTGTGATCCAGGAAACGAGCTCTTGTGCGGGGCAACCCTGGCTCATTTACTGAGCATCGTGTACAGGGACCCTGGCTCGTTTACACGTGGGTTTTGGGGTAAGAGTTAAGCGGCCATTCAACTGGGAGTTTGCCCGATCAGCAACTGCAGTTGTAAGGCGTAAACTCTGGGTTCTGGAGTAGTGTTAAGCGGCCAATCAGTGTGAATGTCAAACAGTTCAGCTGTAAGGCGTAAACATCTACAAACAACTTGAAACGTGACTAGTGAAAAGATTGAGATTGTTAGTAGCTTGGCTACTCTTGACATGCCCTGAAAATTGTTCTCTTGTACTTGTGGTTTCACCATGTCTTACTTGTGCACTCATACCATAACTGCCATGTCATGCATACTATAACTGCTAGGTTGTTAGTTTGCCTTCCTTTTCAGTTTCCTTGCCCAAGTCTTTTAGACTTGCTGACATGTGCCCCTTTACTCTTTTGGGTGACACATGTTAGATCATGAGCCTGAGTTCGTTGTTGAGGACGAGGTGTTTGCAAACGCCGAGCCCGAGCCTGTGTTTGACGAGGACTTCGTGGACATGGGCGATCAATCGTAGGGACTGTTGTATTGTTGTTTAGACTGTTTTGTTGTCGGTGCGTGGCACCAATGCTCTGTTTATGTTTGTCCTTGTTGGCCTTGTTCTGGGCCTTTAGACTCTTTCTTTTAGCCTGGTGGCTTTTCTGGATGTTGAACTTGAATTTTAATGTTGGTCAAATTCTGAGATTTGAGATTTTATTTCTGTCTCTCCTTGTGTTATTATTGTTGTTCTGTTTGTGGTTACAGGGACATGCTTATGCTTTATTGACGCTTATCGGGTTTGGGGCTTCATAGCTCCACTCCCGTGCGGACCTTTTCACATCTCGCCTCCATTTTAGGGAAGCGGGGCGTGACACACGGTTAGTGTAGGGTGCGGGTTTATCGAACTCAGGGAGGTGGATGGCTTGAATGGCTACTAGCCTCGCCTAGGTTATGTGAGAGCTACGTGGATAATATGAGTGGAAGTGAAGAAATAAATGAAAGAAACAAAAAAGACAAGAAATGAATCTCTGCTAACACGGGCTAGAGCACTCATGACACTTGGCATTCGACTTGACCCAGGGTGAGACATTGCCCCAAAAGGTGGTACCTAGTGCTCCATGGGCCCGATATTCCGGTCGATGCCCAGGATGATACGCCAGGTCTACCCGGTTTTGGACGGTGGGCATTCCCATGTCCATTAACATCGACCGCAACCGGTAGCATTACGGCCACAATGATAACTCCCAATATTTCGTCCAAGCCGTTCCCATACGCGAGGACTCGATGTCAACATTAGGTGTGTGAGCTGTGGCTAGGGGATCAAACGCCAGTTTTATTTCCCTTTGGCCCGACGGTCAGATGCGATCTTTCTCCTGCCAATGACAATAAAACACCCCCGCGTAACCCTAATGGCCTAATAGGTCGAATGTGATTTCTAGCAATACATCAAAACGGATCTTGACAGGACAAGCATCCGGACGCCAACCCCCAACACATCTAGTGTGTTGCCACACAAATTGGACTCAGATTGCTAGAAATCCACATTGACACATTCCATCAAACACTTGCCATGTAGTCAACTCAAATGAAATAACCCAAGCATCAATCCTACTCTAACCCATATTAGAGTTCATCAAACACTACTCAATGGTGAAGAACATAAAGCAAGCAATAAAAGGGACAAACAAACATTCACCATCAAGCAAAATGAAAACAACACAAAGCAATGGAAATAAGAAAAAAGATACTTATCTTGCATTTGAATCCTTCAATCCATTACAAGAATTATTGAAAGATAAACCATAATCTAAACTAATTTAAAGCTCCCATGAAAGGGGATGAAAACACTGGAAAAATAGGGGAGAACCTCCCACAAGTCGTGCACAATCTCATGTTTATAGGCTCCCCCAAACCCCTAACGGTTCGGGTCCAAAAACCCACTAAAACTGTTGAAAATGGGCCACCCGATCGGTTGGAAGTTCAACCAATCCGGTGGAAGCAAACAGAGACTAAAATCTTCTGAAAATGACCAGAACCGATCGGGTGAAGGTTCACCCGATCGGTTAAAGTTAAAATTCCAGACAGCTCCCAATTTCCGCACCCAGCTGCCCTCAGAAAATTCCAGAAAAATGTAGAAAAATCGGATTTGGGCATGCGACCTATCGTTGGAAAGCTAACAACGATGCCGATAGAAAAATAAGAGATCACCCAAACTCCCACTGGAATGATAGCATATCTTCAATGAATGAGTAGCAGTACACGAAAGGGGAAGAAAAGACCACCCGATCGGTTGAAATGTCAACCGATCGGATGAGTTCTTCCCCAAGATGATCCGAGGGGATGAACCGATCAGTTGGGTGGCTCTCTGAAAGACAGAGAGCACTGCAGCATCCATCCGGTCACTGAACCGATCGGGTGGGATCTGCTCCTTTGCTGCTCCTCGTCAGGTCATTCACCCGATCAGTTGAAGCTCCAAATCATCAAATCCTCGTCTTTAGCCATTGGATCTTCGCCGTATAAGCGCTCCTTGGTCCCGACATGCAATGTTGATCCCAGAAGACACCGAAATGCTGACATTTGCCTGAAATACAATCAATACACCCACTAATCAATATGAACCAAAAAGTGATATATACAACATGGAATGAGATGAAATGCATATGAAAACACGATAAAGAGCGTGTGCAAAAGGTGAAATATGAACACACATCAGTTTACAAGAAAAATTTTCATAATAAAAGGCATAGAAATGGATACATGGCTTCTTGGGATAGTCCCATTCGAACCATGCTTTCAAACGGATCTGAAATCGGCTCAATCGGAGCTGTTGAGCTCAAGAAATAGACCAAAAGGCCAGAACTGAGCTTTTGTCCAGTTTTGGCCCAGCCCAACCCAGATTGGGTGGGCAGGTCCAACCCGCTAGGCGGGCTGAACCTGCCTGCAATGGGGCTTAGACCGCGGGCAGGTCCAGCCTGCTAGGCTGGCTGGACCTGCCTGCCAGGCGGGTGGGTCAGACCTGCCCACAGCTGGTCTGAGCCCGCCCGCCCAGCAGACAGGTCAGACCCGCCCGCCCAGTTCAAGTCGGGCACAAAAACGAGTAGGGCCGGTCCTGAAGCTATTGGGGCCCAGGGAAAGTTAAAAATTTGGTCCCTTTAAATATAATTTTTTAAAAAAAATCTTGAAATTTTAACAGAGAAGGGATAGTGAGAACATGTATATTCGTTTGAATGAGATAGAGATAAGAAAATAAGGTCAGTTCAGTTGGAATCAAATTTTTCTTTTTTTATTCAACAGAAAGCAAGAAAGAGCCTGCGACCTCGAACCATCGACCTCTAGGGAGGAACGACACATGCCACTGCACCAATTGGTGCTTCGTCCGAAGAAAACTACATCATATCCGAAGGTGAATCTCTATTATAATCCATGACCATAAGAAGTAACTTTATGCAAAGTTGATAATTTCATTCGAAAAAGAAATATTAATTTACGGAAATTTATTTGAGGAAAGAAAAACTTCGACATTTTTTTGCAAATTAGCGAAACCCCCCGTTCACTCTTTTGCACATTTTGTGTAATATTCACTGCTCATTTATTTCTTTATTCGAAAAAAATTATGATCGAGTTAGTAGCATTAAATGCTACCTAAGTGTGTGACAGTGCAAGCTATCAACTAAGGAACCATCTTTAATAAGTCAACATCCATAACAATTAGGCAACCATCTTTATATAATATCAATTGCCGGATATTAAAGACGAATGTTTCATGTAAAATTTTATCTCTATGTTAATAAATGTACTCGCAGCCATGCATGTCCATGTTGGTGTATTTTAACTAAAATAAAACTGCCTAACACGAACCTAACTCAAATACAGGATAAATTTGAATTACAAGAAAGAAGGCACCCTTAAGTGCGAAATTAATGAGATTGAAGTACCTTTGAACATAAAACAAAGCCTTTGAGACTGATGACCTAAATGGCCCCCTGGCCTTAGGCCCTAGGCGGATGCCCTAGGTCAGTGCCAGGCATGAAAACAGGTGCCCAGTTAGTCGGTGGGCCCCATCTGCAGGGCCCACAGTTCAGAAACCCTAAGGGTTAATGACGGCTGCATTTTTCAGCCAATTCGTGATTTTTGGCTCAACTTTGAGCAATTTTTTGAGGGGTCAAACGAAGTCGGATTGGAGCGCTGTTTGTTTCTATGCGTTCACCTTTCATAGCTCTTTGATTTGATAGGTAGTATCACTTGCAAAACTCAATGGTGAGGGTGAGAAAATTAGTTAAAGTTTAGCCTTAGTATTAGGCAAAACTAATTCAAATTTTATCACCTAATTTTAATTAATCCCACATTGGTCGTGAGACGAGCAGGGGGTCCGGCCGCCTATATAAATATGGGCTGACACCCCTTGGAAAAAATGCACCAAGTCTCCGAATCGAGTAGCTCCGAAAAGTTTTGAGCATGCTCGATCCGAGACGAAATTATTCTTTCCTCCAATAATACTTCCGTTCCTTCGTTCATGTCCTAGCAAGACGACGAGGAGGATTGGATTTGATCCAAAGTCTAAGACCAGGATCACTCTCAAATGAAACTTTCTTTAGCGAGTGATTGGCTCGGAGGCGTGATGTCGGCTCGCTTCGGGAGGACCAGTTTCAGACGCGCTGAGGCTGCTTGCTTCGGGGAGCTAAAGTTGTTGCCAAAACGACGCTTTTTCTGCGGAAGCGAAGTTCTGGGTATGTTAAAAATGCTTTCATATTTATATTGTTGAATTTAGTTTTAGATCTATCTTTGGGGCTGGTCAGACCCACCACAAGATAATAGATTTCCTGCTTGGGTCACGATATTCTTAGGGCGTTTTTATTAAATCATTTAATAAATTTATTTTTCTGCTGATGTTTATATTTATATCGTCCGTCCGACATAGGAAGGGCATAAATTTATGTCCTAAGGGTCCCTAAAAACCCAACATGTACATCATGAATGCTCAAAATTCAAGTCTTGACACATGGCAAAGGCATGCTCTCGAAGAAGCGACTTTACCCCTTTGGGTTCTGGGAGAGGAAACTGTCATTTCAGACCCATATCTTCAAACCTAACAGAGGCATAACACACCAACAAGAACTGAGTTCGGCATCATCCTTAGATGACATTTCCTCTACCTAAGTGCATCAATAACTCAATCAAGCAAGGTTAATCGAGGTATTGTGACATTTCAGCGTCTTCTCCAAATTTGTTTCTTCGCCTCTACACACCGGCCTCGAAAAGCAGTACGGGCTAGTCTTGTCGAGGTAGAAGACGATCCGACATTGTAGATGATACTCTAGCAGTGGCTCACCAGTAAGGGGGGCCTGCCTGAATTAGACAAACGATGCCTGTCTGGGTTTATGTGAGCCCTTTAGGTCGTGTGACCACCTGAGATGAGCCCGACCAGACCCTCGAAGTCGTCAGCATGCTCACTCAACAAAACTACTCAACAAGGACGACCCCCACGAGCTCGGCCTATTAAACTCAATAGCCTGATCACTCGCCTGTCTGTCACGATCAGCCCCTACAATCATGGAAGTGCGATATCAGGTGGATGGGCTGCCTTTATTCTTTCCGAGCCACATAACGGTCAGCTTTATCCAGGAAACCGTGCGGCCTGTCTCATCAGACAATGCACGATCAGCTTTATCAAGGGAGACATGCACCTACTGTGTCAGGCGACATGCAGTCGCCTTTGTCGGGGGCAGTTGCGACAGCCACTCCATGTCTCGATGGGACCCTTGATGGGTTTTGTTATGAAGAGATGTGAGGGGGTCTGCTCATGTGGTCAAGCCATCCCACGAACCTATAAATAGCGCGAAAACCATCTAGGGCAGATATGCCTAATGTGATACTTGAAATCTCTATCTACAAACCCTAGCTTTCCATACTCTGAAACCCTATTGACGGCTATTTGCCTCCGCTTGATGCTAACTTAAGCATCGGAGGCAAATCAACCCCCCCCCCCCCCCCCCCCCCCCCCCCCCAAAACAGTTCATCTGACACATGTTTAATCTATTTCAGGCCACAGCGAAGGATCTCACTCTTAAGTAAGGTGAAACCAACCTAACTGGGTTCAACTGTTGCATGAATACTCGCCTCCGAGGCTCGATCTGGGTCATTCGAGATTCTTGATATCAACAAAAACCAACATGCATGATTACATATTCTAAGTATTATAGCCTTCAAATTTGAACACTGCTTATTCATCTCCGAGTGCAATACACAAACAAGGGTTTGAATGATTAAGTATCTCATTTACCTATTCTTTACTATGTTTATGTTTTGTGTGCCTGGTCTCTGAAAGCTGCTGAACTAATTTCCTATTTGTGTCTTCACTTTTTTTGTAGGATACAATATTGCGTCTTCACTTTCAAGCATATAAACTAGGCATTTATATAAATGTAGTTACAATGAATCAAACACAAATCTGAAGTCAGGGGTGCATGTTTCTTTGGTTCTTTGCGCAGGAAATTAAGCAGCTCGTATTGAGACATTTCGTCATTGCCTGACCGAGTCTTCTACGTGTGAAAATCAACACAAAAATACCAAAAGATTTCATCGTGTGTTGGATTGTCATGACTCATGACTCTTGCCGCTGCATCTGCTTGATCTTATCCTCTATGTGACCAGCCACTGGGAAAATGTCAACAGCCCTTGCGTTTTAACTAAATGAAAATTGAGATTTTATATATTTCGATCTTATTTCATTATTAAAGGAGAAGCTTCTGTCATATTATACTTGTCTTTTCTTGTGTCTTTGTTTAAAATGATAGTGTTATGAGATGTTGCATGGCGAAAAAATTATTTTCATTGTTATCTTTTTTCCCCTTCAAATTAATCAGATATGCAACTGAAAAAAACGATGATGTCACTATTGTTGGGGTGTCTGGGACCACCTGAGTTGGGATCTTATGCCTTCATGATAGGTTTATCAAGAACAATCGCCGCATGAAATTCCAATATCGTTGAACCAACGGTTAAAGCTAATGACTTTCTCTACAAAATATGTAACCCAACATTATATATGAAAAGTAGCGTAAAACAAAACAAAAATACAACACATGCTACCAATATTTATATTGTTTCATCCAATACCTGGTTGTGTATCCAATTGGAGAAATGACAGATGCAATAATAATCTTGGATTATATGGTCTGTATTTGTTTGAAAGGAAAATATCAAACTAGCTAAGAATTCAGCAATAAAAATAATGAAGAAAACATTGTTTTTTGCTCTCAAACAACCCTATATTATCATCTCAGTTTGCCCTTTGTATTTCTACATGTAACCACAAACTTTAATAGGAAATTCATACTAATAATCTAGCCAAAGCTATTGGGGATCCTGTACGTGGCAAGTAAACACTATAGAGGGTGAATAGTACTATCCAATAAAAACTTGAATTTATAATTTTCCCTCTAAGTTAAGTTTCCAATGAGAGTTACCCCACTTGGAACTTAAGCAACACAATCTCATATATTTGCAAGAAAAGATATGCAGTAGAAATGTAAGCATAATATGCAAATAAAGAGATGGAGATAAGAGACAATGAGTGCAAGTGCAAACACACAGAAAATATGATGGTTCACCCAACCCCTGAGCTAGTCCAATCACAAGCAACCACTTGAAGTTTCAATAATCACACACCCAAGGAGTCGATTACAACTTGCATCACAGCTTGCAAACTAGCCTGACAACTAGAGGACTTCTCAACTTGCCTCACAACTTGCGGACTTCCCAACTTGCCTCACAACTTGCGGATTCCAACCAATTACCACTAAGTGTGGTTTTCCAGTTACAAGACAAATTCTGAATACACCAAGCAATTACAACGATGAAAACTTATCACCTCACAGTTGAGGATTTTCACAAACTTGCTTTTGTGAAGATTACAATTTGCATATTACATTTGCTTGAAGCTCAAAGTGTATTGTGAGGTTAAGGCTAATCTCTTCAATCTAAAATAGGAAAGATGAAGCTTTTGGAAATAAAGAGTGAGTTAGTTTTGATCATAACATTAGAGGAAGAAAGCTCTAGATGATCAAAACTAAATAGCCAAGAAATTTGCTTAAAAACATTTGGAAGATTTTGAATACAATTGGCCAAAAAGAACTTTTTTCTTGAGGGCTTTTAGAGCTTTGAAAACTTAACTTTTTACACAAAAATAGATCATTCATAACATAATTTGTTCAGAAACAATCCCTCGATATATAGGACAAGTATCAGGTCAACCAGATTACCCAAACTGCCCTTACAATGGCTAAAACGGGTAGTAAAAAGTTGCTGTTGCAAGCCAAATAATTAGTACTAATCGACTACTGTACACTGACTGGTCGACTAGTTAGAAACTAGTCGACTGGTCAATGTACATTGGTCGACCAGTAAAGCATGTCATAGGAGATGATAGCGCTAGGTATAAATTGGTCTACCATAGTTATGTCGCTAGTGAC
This sequence comes from Scilla litardierei, assembly GCA_030789695.1. NCBI lineage: Eukaryota > Viridiplantae > Streptophyta > Magnoliopsida > Asparagales > Asparagaceae > Scilla > Scilla litardierei. The sequence continues at coordinate 176,182,565 of CM061142.1, forward strand.
TATAGTACACCAACTGGTCGACTAGTCCTTATACACTGGTCAATTAGTTGGAAACTAGCCGATTAATCGATGTACACGGCTTGACTAGTCTTTGTACACTGGTCGACTGGTTCATGTACATTGGTCAACCAGTTGTTAGCCAATGGTTTCTAGATTTGATTGGTTAACTAGTCACATGTTCTAGTTGACTAGTTAACATATAACATCATTTTTTTAACCTTCTAACACTTAGGAATGTTATTTAAAATATTTTAATAATTTTCCTAAGTGTGTGAGAGCTTCAATACAAGGATAACACTTACATCAAAATACATATATTCTTCATTTGAAGTCTCTTAGATGTAGATTCTTTGAATTCATGGATTTGTCTTTGATTCTTGATCTCTTTAAGCTCAGTGCCTTAATTGAGCTCCATGATTGCTCTTCAGTGCCTTCAATACTTTGTTTCCATGAGTCTTGTGATCATCCTTGTGATTAAGTGCTCATTGTCACTTCCTTCCCTAAATCCACAACTTATTAGTGCATACAATAGTTTGTACATCATCAAAACGAACCAAGGGATGAGTCAATATCCCAATATTCTCCCCATTTTTTATAATTTCAAACCATGATACATAAAATTTAAATTGAAATGAAATTAAATACATACTCGCCCTACAAAGATTCATAATATTATAAATAAACAATTTAGAGCTTCCCTACATCTATGCATCTAAGAAATATGCATACATAATCATTTATTCTTTGTGAATCATATGTGTAACACAACTGTGATACTAAGTATGTATACCACATGTAACATAACCATCGTAACATATTTTATGTTTCTACGTCCTCTCTCTCTCTTTATTGTTACCAAAAAGGGTGATACAAGCTGATTTGGTTCTCCGAAATTAACAATCTCAAAAAAGATAGAAAACATGAAATTTCTCATTAAGCATGTAACACGAGTCAAAATAATCAAATTACATGGCATATATGTGAAGTTTGATCTAATCCATACAACGTATGTGCATGCGTAAGTATATCAGCATCAAAATATATCGTGCATATATGAATAGAGTGACTTGATATCTAAATAGGTCATGGATGCATTACCGAGTCATATCCAAATAAAAGTACTACATGATACTTGCAAGCATATCATAACAAGTCTTATATGGCAAATCATGAATAAATATACATACTATATGTCTGCGTATATAAATTCATGATGCAAATCGCAATCTTATATTTAATCAATATCCAAATGATGCATCATGAATCTAACATATGAACAAATTATCATATATCAACATTTATCTAATGAATTCAACTAAATTGGAGTATATCTACTTAAACAAGTATGTTATAAAAGCACAATGATCAACCACATGTATATCATAATGTTTCATATATCACTTTTATCATAAATCATAGGAATTATTAAAACATATGATGAGATGGAATTATGATCCATTATGAAATATTTGTGTCACACTATCTAATCTTCATGCCATATGATGAATATGTGATACAATATGACATTGTGTGATAGAGCATATATGACGTACGTCATTGAGTGTATGTATTAAATATATTTCATGATAATCATCACATATGTCAAGAATGGTTCAAACTTCAATAAATATGTTTGCATAAGCAAAAATATAATCAAGGTGAAGTATGAACCATTGAGCATAATCAATGTGCCAAGAAAGAGTCAAAGAATATAAGACAAATCAAACATGAATCTCTTATGACACAATCTTCTCATAAGAGTAATGAGATAAGCACGTGTTATATATATCCATACTCACAATACCACATGTTATATATATAAGTATAGGTGGCACAAATATGTCAAGACAATGTGAAAGAGTTTATAATATACAATAGTGGCATGTATGTCATAATGCAAATGGTCTCATTCATATGAAACATTTTAAATGGACATGGCTTGTGACAATGTGATGCACTAGGAGACATCATATAACATGTACATATATTATGGAAAGCCTATCATGACATGAATCAAAGTACAATTAATTTTATCATAATAAGCATGTGACATGTCATCATAGACGAATTGCATAAAGGATATGAATAAATCAATACTTTCATATGGAACATTCATAAAAATTCTAAGCAAGCACATGTACAAGTGGGTGGCTGACGGCGTAAGCGAACGGTGGTGGGCGGTCGTGAGAAGCCGAAGAGGACAGATTCAGGCAACGGTCGTTGTCGTGCGTCGTAGCAAAAAAGCAGCGATCTGAGGAGTCAAAGGAAACTTGCAGTAGCTAAAGGGGTTCAATAGGAATCCAATGGTTATGGAGTGGTCACTGGAAGTGGTCGGAGATAGCCGTGCACCGGCATTGAAGAACAGCGCATAGATCTGTCAAAAATAACTGCTAGGGCTTGGTTTCAATGGGTTTTCGAGGAGATCGAGATGAGAGAAGTGAGCAAGGAGGGATGTAGATGATTGGGGGGTTCGAGTGGAGTCCAACGGTTCTTGGGTGTTCGTCATAGGTGGCCGGAGGTGGCCAGGCGACGGGTTTTCCCGGCGATGGCATAGATCTATCAAAACTGCCGTTAAAGCGAGTTCGAGAAGTGTTTCAAGGAGCTAGAGATGAGGGAAGAGGGAAAGGAAAATTCCAGATGATAGGGGGGTCAAAGGGGAGTCAAGTGGAGGCGGCGTTGGCGACTGGAGGTGGCCAGAGGGCGGCCGGTCGACGGGTTTTCCGGCGGTGCGCCTGCTGCCAATAACAGTTCGGCCTCGGCTTTTTATGGAGGTTTTAGAGAGAGAAAGGAGAGAAGAGAGAAGAGGTGAAGGAGGATGAGGGATGGCCAGAGTTGAGGGGCTGCTGGTAGCAACTGGTGGCAACAGGGTGGCACAAAGGAGAGGAAGAAGTCGGCCAAGAAATGGGTTCATGCGGTTAGGACATGGGTTGTTTTAAAAGATGATGATGTTGCTATTCAACTCATGAAGGGGTGTGTAAGTGGGGTGATGATTATGAGAGAGAGGGAGTGAGGGGGTGTACAAAGTGGAAAAATGTTGGGTGAGGGTAGTGGCTAAAATCAAATTTTATGATACGTTCAAATCCCCTAAGCTTTGATTAGCAATTTGAATTTGAATTTGGTTAGGCTTAATGGGCTTAGAAATCGATTGGTGATTTGGGTGGGCTAGTGGTGTCAGAAAATTACGAAAAAAATATCGGGACGACCGGGACGAAGGGAGGCTCGGGGGTACGGTGGTCAATCATGTGTTCGGTCCACGAAAAACGAACTAAAAATAAAAAGATCCGGCGACTAAGTCTAAAGCTACGACGATCCTGCAATCAAACCTGATTTGTGGGAGAACGACCCGTGAAATGAAGTTCACTAAAAATCCCAAAAATAACTACTCTTTCATACAGTTACAACAGAATATCACATCGTATAGTCCGGATCCAAGAAGAGGCCAAATAAAATACGCACACAAAAAGAGTCGTACGCATCGAAAATACGAACGGTCGGGAAGCGGTCATTACATTCTACCCACCTTAGAAATGATTCCGTCCTCGGAATCACTTGTACTAATAGTAATAATATGTATATACTCTTATGCCTACAACTCCCATATCTACACATAATGATCGCTAACTTCAATCATCGTTCCTCAAATAATCCATCATAACTCGTCTATTCACCGAATAAAGCTACAACTATTATCACCTCCTAGCAGCTAACTATAAACCCACATTACCGTCTACAAATAAACAATCATCTCGTCCTCAATATATATTCTCCATCATATCGACTCGTAAATCTATTCTCCAAAATCAAAGAACCATCAAGCCACATCTTATCCTTACCCATATCATCTAATCTCCTAACCATACCAAATCCGTCTACCTAACCATCCATTCATATCGACGCGTCGTGTTTCTTCTAACGTCTTCTCATGCCCACCTAACAATCAGGTCTTGATGCTTTACTCCTCATTTCATGATCACCCTAAACATACTATACCTTCATAGCTACTCCTATCTACCACTCGCCCAAGTTTCAGGCTAATAAGTTCTCATCTCCCCGCAAATAATTTCATCCAACCAGAATTCTCCATTGAGTCTGCCACACATTGGTATTATAAATATGTCTTGGACACCTCATTCTTTTTATCCAAAGAAATCTAATCTAATATCCTTGTGTTCCAAAATCAATTAATTATCGCTACAACATATCTCATCTCACTTTATGCCTACCCGCAAACATAATCCTATAACGATAATAACTAGTACTAACAATATCGTAACAAGAAAAAAATCACTCCCAAAGAGGGAAAGAGAAGATAAGAATGTTTAAAAACATGTGGAAAAACGTGTGGAGTTGTGGTATTGGTTGGGGAAGATATGGAGTTGTGATTTTGTGTGCTAGTCTCAAAACTTTAAATATTTGGTTTAAAAGAAAACAAAAGTTTTGATACAATCACATGCAGCTAAAGTTAAGCTATACTATCATACAGAAGACTAAATCTAAGGAATTTCCTGCTATGACGCTATCCACACCTATATGAATACCATCATTCACATAACTCCATACGTATACCATGGACGCCATTGAGTATACCTACATGACATAAGGGACAATCATTAAGATCCTAAGGATAGCACCCTCATACAGGTCCACACACTCTACCTATATACATGCACCACGACGACATCACAAACTAAAGGGCCCACTACTAAGTGGAGATGTCACATGCAACTACAAGTACTAATGTCTACACAAAAGAAGGGAAACCGAAGCCAAGAGTGTAACGAAATAAGATCGGAAGGAACGAGTTCAAATAAGACGAGATAAAGAAGCTTGTTGGGTGGGACAAAAATATTGCTCAAAATAATTAAATAGATGAAAAAAGAATTACGTGTAAAATATGGTATCAGATACTTTTATACTTATAAAAATATGTAGAAAAAGTGAGCAGATGGTAGAAAATTACAACTTGGAAAAAGAGTTAGACGAAGGAATGAAGAGTATGGTGAGGTGGCGATTGTTTTGCAAATGAAAATAGGTTTTTACAAAGATTTTTGAAATGAGAGCATGATGAACATAGAACTGATATATATAAAAATAAATTGAATTCTATTTAGCTTAGAAAAATATTCTGAAAGTGCGTATGGTAACTGGTTAAAAATAAATTTCGTAGTTTTTAAAAAAGGTGATATATTGAATTTTCAAAATGATAACAAGGTTTTAAAACTGAAATACGAAAGATACCGATTTGAAATAAGTACGAGATAGTAACTTAAAAATTACTACCAAGAAGGTTTCAAAATCCGTGAAAGAATTTTAACTCAACTGAAAGTAAGGAATTTAAATATTTAATAAGCATTTTCAAAGAAGTTAAACTGAGAGAAGAATTTAATAATGAATTTCGAAAATACTATTAAAGGAAGCATGATTTGCAATGGCGAGATTCGAAGAATTATCGATAATTGTCATGAAGCGACCACGTGAATCGAGGGCAAAGAATATGATCACATGATGAATATGTCTAGGATATGATTCATGAAAAGCTGTGATGGAGTTCTAGTCGATAACGTAGAAATGTAATGATGGGAAGGATGCTAGAATTCAGAGATTCTACTTATCGGGCCGTCTAAAGATCAAGAGAACTTAGCACTAAGACTCCCTAATGGGCTAAACTGTAATAGAGATCTCCGGGAAGGGTCCTAAGAGGATCAAGGTTACGTTCTGCTGGGCCTGAAGTTGGTGGACCCGAGCGAACGACTAAAAGGACTCAAGTGATCTAACATGGTCAAAGCCGAGTGAGAGACTACTAGGGTATCCTAAGACAAGTATGACTAAATCTTAACCAAGGCACCTGACTATCAAACCGGGACGTCTACTTAAGTCTTCCTACCATATAGGACAAGGAAATCCTAATGTAGACTCGTACATGTTAAACTGGATATTAAATGAATGCAGTACTCTTATTGTTCCGAACTTTTTACGTGACCTGCATGGGTCACCACTAAAACCTATCACGTCCCGCTTCCCAAAAAGACGGAAGCGAAACGTGACTAAGGTCCGCTTGGGCCGGAGCTGTAAGATCGGACCAAATAAGCGTCTGTAGGGGTACCATTTCTAAAAAATTCAGGTTCTTGCATTTATAAAATTCGGAACAACAGAAAGTACAGAAAGAAAGTTGCATTCATTAATATAAAGAGATAATATCCAGCGAGTACAAAAGTCTAAAAAGAATAGCCTAAGCATGGCAACAAACTGCAGAAAATGAAACTAATGGTGCGAAGCACCCAACCTAGGCAGAAAGTAAAGTGGTGCTACGCACCCAATTAAAAGTAGTAACCTCTGTAAGACAGCGACAGAAAAGACCTTTAAGTCTGGTCCACGTCAGGGAGGTACTCCGTTATGTCGACGTCCTCTGGCTCCACGTACTCCGGTATGTCCGACTCGTCCATGTACTCTGGCTCAACACCTGACGTACAGCACCCAAGAGAAAAGGAACTGTACGTCAGGTAAAGTCTACAAGAAGGCTTAGACTCTACTACAAGTGTAATGTAATTAAGAGCAATATTTTACTGGTTGATTAACATGCTGGGGTTATGACATGGCAGTTATACTATACAGAAAGTAAAAAACGGTGCAGGAAGAGTAAACAGGTCAGACAGTAGCCGTAGTGTGTGCTACCGGCTACAGGACTAAGCTAGTCGGGACAGGACAAGACAAGGCAAGACACGTGTGACTCGAAGGGTTCATGCCTTACGGTTTGAGGGTGGCCAGACCCTCTCCCCGTGCGACCGCTCAACCCTACCACAAACCTAAGTGCTCAGGACAAGACAATACAGGGATCACTCTCGCTGGAAGAGCATCCGAAATGCTCGGAGGCTTTTTGTGTAACAAGGATCACTCTCGCTTGGAGAGCATCCGAAACGTCTGGAGGCTTTTATTATAACAGGGATCACTCTCGCATGGAGAGCATCCGAAACGCCCGCAGGATTTTTGTAACACAGAGACCACTCTCGGGTGGAGAGCATCCGAAATGCCCACAGGCTTTTTGTAACACAGGGACCATGACATGACAAGTAACAAGGAGTTATTCATTATAGGGTGGTCCATACACACGCACACATAGGTGGAACCTATGGTAGCAGTTGTTGTTGTTGTTGATTCTAGGGGGTCCACACGCACGCACAAACAGAATAGCCCTAAGGTGTTAGTTGTTGTTGTTGTTTGTGTTCAGACTTCGTCGTCAAGTCTAAGCTGTCAAGGGGGTCCTGAATGCTATCATTTTACGTCTGGTTCTCTTTAAACGTACTCTAACATTCTAAGAAGGAGATGGCCTAAACGTGGACGTAAGAGTACAAGTGTAAACACTTGCCTACGGTGGCGAGTGCATCGTCTGTCCGGAGCGTCCCGTCGAAGTGATGCGTCAGCGAGGGTCCGTCTCAAACAGGTCAACGGCGGTGTCAGGACACGTTTTTTATCATTCATATTAGAGTTCATTTCTAGGTTCAATGAGGCTATCCTAGCAGTCAAAGTCACGTTTTCGTTTCGGTTCAGCCTAATCGACGATCTATCCTAAGTGCACAAAAATTCAGTCCTTCGTCGATGTCTAATATTTTGCAACGTTTTAAAGGAGCAGAAATGAAATTTAGTTATTTTTGACAATTTTTAGATTAGGTTTTTGTTTTTCTACTGTGGGGTTTCTTTCTATGCGTTAGAGGACTAACCTTTTGAAGTCGATCAAAAGGCGGATGTCGGTTCTGAACGGCGTTGGATCGGCATCGTCTGCAACATCTCGGCCATGGGTAGCACAGAAAAACCCTTCTGGACAGCGAGGTGGAGGCACGAACAGTGAGCAAGCGACGATCTCTCTCCCTTTGCGGGTAGCGCAATGGATCTTCACGACGGCGGCAACGTCGGGTAAAAACACGTGAGTTTGGCGACGTGTAGGAACTCATATGATCCAAGGGGGCTGCCGGGGGTTGAAGTGGATCAGTGGGGATTGCTTGGACGGGTGGGTGGCTGACAACATCAGCGCACAGCGGGGGGCGGCCATGAGAAGTCGAAGAGGACAGATTCGCACAACGGTCGTTGTCACGCGTCGCAGCAGAAAAACAGCGGTTTGAGGAGTCAAAGGGAACTTGTAATAGTTAAAAGGGTTCAATATGGATCCAATGGTGGTGGAGTGGTTACCGAAAGGGGTCGGAGATGGTCGTGCACCTGTGTTGAAGAATAGCGCATAGATCTGTCAAAAACAGCCGCTAGGGCTTGGTTTCAACAGGTTTTCGAGGAGATCGAGATGAGAGAAGTGATCAAAGAGGGATGTAGATGATAGGGGGGTTCGATTGGAGTCCAACAGTGGTAGGGTGGTCGTCGTAGGTAGCTGGAGGTGGCCGGGCGACGGGTTTTCCCGGCTATGGCGCAGATCTGTCAAAACTGTTGTTAAGGCGAGTTCGAGAGGTGTTTCGAGAAGGTAGAGATGAGGGAAGAGGGAAAGTGAAATTGCAGATGATAGAGGGGGTCAAAGGGGAGTCAAGTGGAGGTGGCGTTGGTGGCTGGAGGTGGTTGGAGGGCGGTCGGCTGGCGGGGTTTTCGGCGGTGCGCTTGCTACCAATAACAGTTCGGCCTAGGCTTTTTATGGAGGTTTTAGAGAGAGAAAGGAGAGGAGAGAGAAGAGGGGAAGGAGGAGGAGGGATGGCCAAAGTTGAGGGGCTGTTGGTAGCGGCCGGCGGCAACGGAGAGGTGCAAGGGAGAGGAAGAAGTCGGCCAAGAAATGGGTTCATGCGGTTAGGGCATGGGTTGTTTTAAAAGATGATGTTGTTGCTATTCAACTCATGAAGGGGTGTGTAAGTGGGGTGATGACTAGGAGAGAGAGTGAGTGATGGGGTGTACAAAATGGGAAGATGTTGGGTGAGGGTAGTGGCTGAAATAAAATTTCATGATACGTACAAATCCCTAAGATTTGATTAGGAATTTGAATTTGAATTTGGTTAGGCTTAATGGGCTTCGAAATCGATTAGTGATTTGGGTGGGCTAGGGGTGTTAGAAAATTACGAAAAAAATATCGGGACGACCGTGACGAAGAGAGGCTTGGGGGTGATCACTCCATATTTTACACCTTTTTTCTGCATGTTTGCATGCCGTTTTGATCGCTCATATCGCGTTTTTCACGATTATTCGACACTATTGCGATGCTTTTCACTATTTCTTGTTTTTGTCGTATTTCAGGAGATATGGAGCGATTTCGAGTGATTTTGAGATCAAGAGGATTTGCACCCACTCCGGAGTGTCACCCACAGCTCTTTTGAGGGCCATTCAGCAATGGAAGACGAGTGGAAGAAGAAAGAACTTCATAGGAGCGACGAGGAAGAGAAACGATAAAGATTGGGCATCTACAGCATGTCACTCGGCCGAGTGAAGCACTCACTCGACCGAGCAGAGAAGCTCTCTCGGCCGACCAGCCCGGACACGCACAACAGAAGAATATCGGCGTGCACTCGGCCGAGTGACGATAGACCACTCGGCCGAGTATGAAGATCCCCTTGCCCGAGTGGCACGGGAAAATCCATCCAAAAAGAGGCCGACTTACTGGAATTTTACAGTCGATCTGAGAACGCCACTCGGCCAAGCATGGAATGCCCCTCGGCCGAGCGAGTAAAGCCACTCGACCGAGTCACCTCCGAAGACTGACCCCCGAAAATCCCCGACTTACTGGAAATGTACAGGGTTTGTCACTCGGCCGAGTGACATTTGTCACTCAGCCGAGTGAGCCGTTCCGCCTGCTGCATAAAGTGCGATTTCTAGGTTGCGCAGGGGCATTTTGGTCACGATTTTCTGGGCGATTTTGAAGGGTATTTAAACCCAGTTTTTGCCCTAATTAGAGAGGATTTTTTAGAGCTTTTTGGCAGCCTTTTTGAGAGCTTTTTATATCATTAGATTTAGCTTTTCTCTTGGAGATTAAAAGGCTACTTTTGTTGGATGCTATTGGATTCTCATTGGTTTGTCCATTCTCTTATCCAAAACCCTATTTTTGTTAACAATTTCTCTATTGCAATGAATTGTGTTGATTTTATTGTTGATTTTCTTAAGTATTGCATGATGATTAGTGAGTAGTGCCTTCGTCTTTGGGCATAGGGATGAACCCTATAGACCCTATTTCTAAATTGTGATGAATTGGTGAAATTCTTGCTAGAATTGATTAGGGTTAGGTTAGGATTGATTAATTACGGATAGCTAGGGATTCATATCGATTGGGATTTACAAGAGATTGGGTCCCAATTGATAAGAAGCCCAAGAAATTCGATTTAGATTTACGATTGGATTTCTCTAGAATTGGTTTGCAAGAGATTGGACCAAAGCTAGGATTTTTAATCGTGTTTCTATACCAATATCCGTTTGCAAGATATTGGACGGGTAGGAACTATCTCAACCTAGGTCGTAGCTCGAGTTTGCACGAGAGTGGGCTCGAGATACGATTGAATGATGACGTTGTTCTTCACGCTAGCGGCTTAGGTTAGGGTTTGCAAGAGATTGGGCCCTACCCTAGGTTTGCTATAGACCGGCAATAGCGCGAGAGCGTGAGCTAGGTTCTACATTTAGTTGCGACTAGTTCACCTAAGATTCAAGTCTAGCAATGATGAAACCTTTGAATCTCAACGATGAGAGACGGTCCGTAGAGGGGATTCCCTATCCCTAGGCGCTTTATTTTATTGATATTTCTATCGACATTTAAACGATTGTGACCATTTCATCCCAAATTATTCTCGACCATTTTGATAGCTAGGTGATCGAAAGGAGACACTGTCATTGTTCCTCCCTGAATTCAATACCCGCTCGCCACTACATCGTGCGCTTACGGTAAGACTACAAGTCGCTTGTCCAGGGTGTGTGTACTCCCGGGGCGCGAGCAAGTTTTTGGCGCCGTTGCCGGGGAGTACACATTTGACGGTTTTTGATTTTGATCACCCGGTTATCTCTTACCATCTATCTATCTTTCTTTCTTTCTTTTTCCTTTTTGACTCTGTTTGCTGTCCAATTTACTTTCTCTCCCAGAATTCTCCATGACATGTTGACAGGAACATGGGGGACGCAATGTTGATGACTGAGTCAAGCCTGGGAGATGATGACTCCTTTGCGAGCCTTCTTAAAGAACTTGTTGATGGGGTTCATGCCACAGTGGCGTTCGCCGTTGACATCGAGGACCCCATTGAACAACAATTTGCTATTTTTGTGATGGACCAAATCTCCCCGTGTCACGCCCCGCTTCCCAAAAATATGGAGGTGAGACGTGAGTAGGTCCGCTCAGACTTGAAGCTGCAAAGCTGCAAGTCCGATAAGCGTCAATTAACTTTAAATGGCAGGTCCTTGCAATGCGATCGAAACAAAGATAATAATAAAGGGAAATGAGACAAAAGCAAATCTCAGAATATCCATAAATAAGTTTCAACATCACAGAAAAAGCCATCAGGCTTAAAAGAAAAGAATTTACAAGGCCCCAGCATGGCCAACAAAAGTACAACGTACAAAGTAAAGGTGACACGCACTGACAACTAACAGAAATCCTAAAACAAAAGGAAGCTCAGCAAGGCCGCTAAGAAAGGTCACCGATATCCACAAAACTCCTCTTGGGCAGACATGGACTCAGGCTCAGCGTCAGCAACAACCACGTACTCAGCTACGGTCTCTGGCTCAGGGTCTAACATGTGACACCCAAAAGAGCAAGGGGCATATGTCAGCAAGTCTACAAGAGACTTGTGCAAGGAAACTGAAAGTAAAGTGAACAACCTAGCAGTTCTAGCATGATGCAATGACATGGCAGTTAAAGTATGAGTGCAACAAGTAAAGTAAGGTACAACAAGCAACTAGTATGGCATGGCAAGAGTAGCGAACTACTATCATTTACAAGTCACGTTTTCATGTCGTGCACAGAGTTCACGCCTTACAGCTAGAGTGGCTGATCAGGCCAGCTCCTAAGCTGAGTGGTCGCTCAACCCTACCCCACCACGTGTATCGAGCCATGGCCTTACCCCCGAACGTGAATGCTCGCTTCTGGATCACGAGCCAGGAAGTGTTTTTCATGATGGCATAGGGGTGCACCTAGCCTGGACAAGCAAGTAAAAGTATGTAGCGTGTGCTACGAATGCAACATTCAATGCATGGATGACATGGCATGGCAAGTAGCAAGGCGTACAGGTAAGGAATTTAAACATGGCAGATATAAATGCATGAATGACATGGCAGGGTGACAGATCTAGCTTCGTTGTCAAGCTAGATCTTAAAGTTGCGTCTAGACAGCTATCATTTCACTGTCTAGTCTCTTTTACACTAAAAGTAAGGAAGTGACCTAAAACATGGCCCTACGCAAAAGTTGGCAAGTTTCACTTGCATGCAAGTCAAACGTCTAAGAAACATCGTCCAAAGAGTCCAAGTCACAAATAACCTACGTGCACAAGTCCATCGACATACAGTCCCATTTTATTAATCTTGATTAGTGAATTTAAAACATTTAAAACATCAATTTTAGTCTTGATTAACAGGCAATAAGTTAGGGGTCCTAGGGGTGCAAAGCGTTACCTCAACACGATGCGAAAGCTACACTGGCGTCGGGTAGCGACGCCAGGGGTTGGAATAAAAGAACGCGCTCCAAGTCCAGATTCCAAAATAGATTCCTCGCTCGAATGATCTGGGCAGTAACCGGAGCGACGAACCAAGATTCTAAAGCTAGCACGTGCGACGATGGGCTACAACATGTCGCAACGTCAAAATAGTCCAACGGCGAAGAAGAAGCACTTGGGTGGGACCCACAGCAGTTCAAGGGGCCAATGGGGGACCCACAATACCTCTGGAGAACTTGGGGGGCCCACGGTGGCAAGCGGTGCGGAATCTGTGACGTGGCGACGAACGTCGCTCAGTCGGACACGGGTCGGTGCGGAGAAATCCCTCGGTCAGACACTGCGGTGGCACTGTGCAGTGCTACGAGGTCGGTCACAGCGGCGGGTACGGAGAAAGTCCTCGGTCAGACACTTGGGGCGGGTCGGTCGGGCGCTTGGGCGAGGCTTGCAACGTTGCAAGCGCTGCAACGAAGCGGGCGATGCGGAGAAGCGGGTGAGCGCTTCGGTCGGACACAGCGGATGCGGGGGTCGGTGCGGGCTTGCAAAGCGGATGCGGAGCAGGGGTCGGTGCGGGCGGAGTCCTCGGTCAGACCGAGGGAAGCTCTCGGTCGTGCAGGGGCTTTGGTCGGGCGGCTGTGCGATGCGGAGCGGCGCTTGGTGCGGGCGGCCTCTCGGTCAGACCGAGAGAACGGGGCTGAATTTGTCGGTCGTGCACAGGCGGCTGCTGCAACGTTGCGACGAATCGTCGCAAGCGAGTTTTTGGATTTTAGGAGCGGCTAGGGTTAATTTCTTGCGAAAATGAGTCTTCCTAGGGGTTGTTTATATAGTAGGGAGGGGTTGACTTGGTCTAGGGCTAATCCTAATAGGGTTAGGATTTTAAAAATCATTTAAAACTCATTCCTACTCACACAAGGCTAGGGTGCGGCCAAGATGAGCTAGGATTTGGCTCAAAAATAGTTTGAAGTATAATAATCTAATAAAATTTTTATTTGGCTAAAAATATTTTAAAACTTAGTTATTAAAAATATTTAAAACTTTGTTAAAAATGTAAAAGTGATCAAATAAACTTCAAAAATTGTAAAATAAATATTGGTGTGATCGGGACGACGAGAGAAAGAAAACTAAGAAGACGGATCTCAATTTCGACGTCGGACGATGAAACTAAAAATAGAAACGCCTCACGTCAAAAGTGAAAATCACAACGTCTCTTCGAATAAGATTAAATCGTGAGAAAACGACCCGAGAAATGTCGTTCCAAATTAGTGCCACAATTTAATACTCTCAGAGACGTTCACAACGACATATCACACCAAAGTGTTCACAAACAAACAAAGTCTAAAACATATACATGCACGGTCAACAGCACGTGCACGAAGAAGATATGATCGAAAAGCGGTCGTTACACCCCGGAAGGGACTATAGAAGGCAACATCAGAGTTGGTGCGAGGGATGGCAAGTTATATTTTGAAAATGGCAGAGCGTCCGTCGAAGAGTATTACTCTTCTGAGGGATCCATTGAGAATGCCAAGATTTAGGGAAGCACACTCTACGACCCTCACTCTTATATTTATGAACCTACTGACATATCTCTTGATCTTAGTTTGGACCGGAGCACAGTGGTAGTCCCATCGATGCCCATGCAGAGTTGTGCAGCGTCTATTCCGATGCACTGTCCTCACCGAGAAGTGAATCTGAGTCTGCATGAGGAAGCCCACTCGAAGAGCAGGAACTAAACTCAGATGTTGCGGAAGAGGTCAAGCTTTCGCAAGGAGGGGAAATGGAAGGTACATCACCACCTGAGGTAGAGCTTAAACAATTACCGCCAAATCTAAGGTACGCATTCTTGGGTATTAAATTGACCTATCCGGTTATTGTTAATGCCCACCTCAACCATGATCAACTAGAAAGACTCTTAGATGTCCTTCGGAGTCACAAGGATGTGCTTGGCTACACCATCTCTGATCTTAACGGAATAAGCCCTAGGCTTTGCATGCATGGAATCCACTTGGAAAACACCGAAGCCACCTCCATAGTGCCTCAAAGGCGGTTGAACCCTAACATGAAGGAGGTGGTTAAGAAAGAGATTCTTAAATTACTTGAAGCCAGTATTATCTATCCTATCTCTGACAGCCGGTGGGTTAGCCCCGTTCATGTCGTCCCTAAAAATGGAGGGATGACCATTATAAAAAACGAAAAGGGGGAACCCATTTCTACGCGTACCGTCACTGGATGGCGGATATGTATTGATTATAGGAAATTAAACAAAGCCACCCGGAAAGACCATTACCCATTGCCCTTCATCGATCAAATGCTTCAGTGTCTTGCTAAACATAAATACTTCTGTTATTTGGATGGCTATTCGGGATTCTTTCAAATCCCCTTGCATGAAGACGACCAAGAGAAGACCACCTTCACATGTCCTTATGGCACATATGCCTACCGTAGAATGCCCTTTGGTCTTTGTAATTCTCCCGCTACCTTTCAAAGGTGTATGACATCCATTTTTTCTGATTACATTGAAAATATTATGGAAGTTTTCATGGATGATTTTTCTGTTTATGGAAGTGAGTTTGATTCTTGTTTGGCTAACCTCACTAAAGTTCTTAAAAGATGCCAACAAAATAATCTGACTCTTAATTGGGAAAAATGTCATTTTATGGTCACCGAATGGATAATACTTGGGCATCTTGTGTCCTCTAGAGGAATTGAGGTTGATAAGGCGAAAGTTGAGGTAATCAAAAAACTCCCTCCTCCTATTAATGTAAAGGGCATTAGAGGCTTCCTTGGTCATGCGGGGTTTTACCGCCGCTTTATCAATGACTTTGCCCTAATAGCCTGACCCCTTACTTCCTTACTTGCTAAAGATGCCCCCTTTGTCTTTTCAGGAGAGTGCTTGCGAGCATTTAATACGTTAAAGGAAGCGCTTATTTCCGCCTCCATCATACAACCGCCGGATTGGAGCCTTCCCTTCGAGCATATGTGTGATGCAAGTGACCAAGCCATTGGAGCGGTGCTAGGACAAAGGAAAGACAAAAAGCTTCATGCTATATTCTATGCTAGCAAAACATTGGATGATGCGCATGAAAATTATACTACCACCGAGAAAGAGCTTTTAGCGGTTGTTTACTCCATCGAGAAGTTTCGTTCCTACCTCCTTGGATCCAAAGTTATTGTCCACACCGACCATGCGGCATTGAAGTATCTTCTAAGTAAAAAAGAGGCCAAGCCAATATTAATAAGATGGATACTTTTGTTGCAAGAGTTTGACTTGGAGATTAGAGACAAAAAGGGCACAGACAATGTTGTAGCGGACCACTTGTCTAGGCTTGTTTGTGACAAGGAGGATGAGAGTTGGCAATCGATGACACCTTTGTCGACGAGAGGCTATTCGATGTAAGACCCAGAGAGGTGCATTGGTATGCAGATTTCGTTAATTATTTGGCTTGTGGGATAAAACCATGCGGAATGCCCACGCAACAAAAGAGGAGATTTATGTACGAAGTCTGAAGCTATTTTTGGAAAGATCCGTATCTCTTCAAGATTTGCAAAGATGGTGTTATTTGGAGATGTGTTTCCAAGGAGGAGGCCACGTCAATCATCTCGCATTGCCATAGTATGCCATGCGGGGGACATCACGCCTCATCTAAGACCACCGCTAAGATATTGCAATGCGGATTCTTTTGGGCGACTATGTTCAAGGATACGCATGACTTCTTCAAGGGATGTGATCGATGCCAACGGACCGGGAATATATCAAGGCGAAACGAGATGCCGATGAGGCCCATTCTAGAAATTGAGCTATTTGATTGTTGGGGAGTGGACTTCATGGGACCTTTTCCGTCGAGCAAGGGAAACAAGTCTATCTTATTAGCCGTGGACTACGTCTCTAAATGGGTGGAAGCCATTGCGACCCCTACTAATGATGCGAGGGTGGTGTCCAAGTTTTTCAAGCAAAACATCTTCCCACGCTTTGGAGTGCCTCGTACTTTGATAAGCGATGGGGAAAGCCACTTTATAGAAAACAAATTTGAAGACATGTTGAAAAGATATGGGGTGAATCATAGAGTTGGCATGGCATACCACCCTCAGACGAGTGGCCAAGTGGAGGTGTCGAATCGAGAAATCAAGCAAATTCTAGAAAAGACCGTCGATAGATCTAGAAAGGATTGGTCGATGAAATTGAACGATGCACTATGGGCTTATCGAACGGCCTTTCGCACTCCCATTAGCACTACCCCGTACCGACTTGTTTATGGGAAAGCTTGTCACTTGCTGGTAGAGTTGGAGCACCGCGCATATTGGGCTATTAAGACATTCAATTACGACTACAAGAGTGCAGCGGTGAGGCGACTCTTAGACATTAATGAGCTCGATGAGATTAGACGTGATGCTTATGAGAGCTAAAGGATTTATAAGGAAAGGACTAAAATCCTCCACGACGCATGCATCACCGTTACAGACTTTAAGGTCGGAGATAAAGTCCTCCTATTCAATTCCCAACCCCGACATTTTCGCGGAAAGCTGAGATCGCGATGGTCCGGACCATTCACTATTAAGCACATACAACCGGGGGGAGCCTTTGAATTGGAAGGGAAATACGGAACCACATTCAAGGTTAATGGATAACGGCTCAAGCATTATTCGGAAGGAGTCCCCCTCCGGTGAAGTGAATCGCGTATATCTACTGAAGGGACGTCCCCACGATCTTTCGTATCTCCTCGATGAAGTGATTAAAGAAGCCATTCCCCACTCTATTGGCGCTCTCCATGATGATGGCTTTGAGGAAGGCCAACCTTCTAGCGATGAAGAGAAGTTAGAGGACCCTCCAGATAGCTCCACGGCCGATGATGAAGGCGACGCTGATGTCGCAAGAATACGGGAGCTTTGCAAGCTCTCAACAGCCAAGAATCCGAAGAAAGCTCCACCGGATAGAATTTTGATGTCACCTGCCAAGAAGAAGATAGGAACGAGCTCTAGCTCGGGGGACTTATCCCCCAACATTACCCATGATGAGGGGGGCGCCAAGGAAGACCAATGATCATCATGACCCAAATCCAAGTGGCCTTCCTGTCAAATTTGACGGGCGTATCTCGTATGCGCCCAACATCACGAGCTAAATGAATATCTAAAGGGGTCGAGCTCATGACCTTAAACGAGCGCTTGTCAGGAGGCAACCCGACGGTTTTTGCATTGTGTTTTTTTATTTGATTTTCATTTTTGGTTTAGATTTTTATTAGTGTTTAGAGTCTAGTGTCTATGAAAATCATGACAACGGGTCCTAATTTTCATGACCGGAGATGGAGAAAGAGAGATCACTCATATGGAGGATGACCGAGGCAAGGGAGAGCGCTCCAGGAATGCGCTCAGGCCTTAGGAGGAGGAAGAAACTGACTGGAGGAAGAAAAACAGAGACTGGAGCGAAAACAGAGAGTCGATGCAGAAAACAGCACGTCACTCGGCCGAGTAACATCTGCCACTCGGCCGAGCAAAGACTCCATTCGGCCGAGTGGAGCACCAATCAGGGAAGTTTCTGTAACCAACTCTCTGTCACTTTCTGTAAGTTTTAGTCTTAATTGCCACTCGGGCGAGTGACTTGTCACTCGGCCAAGTGAAACAGATACCCTCCCAGTTCTATAAGATTGCCCAGTGGCAGAGCCACTCGGCCAAGTGGAGTTTCTCCATTCGGCCGAGTGAATCAAAGCCACTCGGCTGAGTCGTAAGTAGCGAAGATATTTTGAAGAATTTTTAACTTTAAGCCACTTGGTCGAGTGAAATCATCACTCGGCCAAGCCGTAACCAACCTATATATAACCGACTACGGGCTGCGTGAAAATCGAAACGCAAAATTTCCCAAATCCTCGCCCTGTCGCTTCGCATCCCTTCGCCCGATTCACCGCCTTCCTCGCCCGAGCCGGCCACCACCCGCCGGCGACTGACCCCCAGTCGACCACCGACGACCGGCCGAGCAGCTCGCTGCCGACCATCGTCGGCGCCGCCGCCATTTCTCCGTAATTCCTCGTTTTTCCCCCAAATCCAATTTCCTCGCCTTTTTCTCCAATCCGCACTCGTTTTAGCCCGATTTTGAAATTAATTTCCATATCTATCTATTATCCCCTATCTCCCCCTTGTATATTGAGTATTATTCGCTGATTTGATGTTTGATTTGCAGGCTAGCTTGGGGGAGCATTGGGGAGCTTTTGGACGCACTCAGAGCTTCGCGGAGGAGGCATCTCTTCGCATACACTGCTGATTGCTCTCGCGGTGTGTTCAGGTATACTCGTTCCATTATTTCGCACGTCGCATTACTTATTAGGGTGAGCACACTTCGCGGTGCATATTCCGCCGTGCACTAGGCCACGTACACGGGGAGCCGCTTTGAAGCGGAAGAGGACCGATGATCCTGGTCCCTCTTCCGCTAGGGAGGACTCCCCTCCACCTAGCCCACCGCCACCTACACAGCCGATCCCTGCCGATCCCGTTCCACCACCCGCTCCTGTCGTCGGGCCGATGGGGATTACGTTTCGAAATGACGCACACTGCGCCAGATTCGAGCGTATCTTCCATTGCTCGATAGCACCCTCTAGGTTTGCACACCTAGCCGACCTAGACCGCCTAGAGGAACTTAAGGGGCTTCTCATGTTGTACGACAACATGGGATGGCGTGATTTTCTGTCAGTGTCAGCGGATACTTACATTCGCCCGACACTTGAGGTCCTTAGTTCCATTGACCGGACCCCTGGAGGATGCTCCTTCCATCTGATGGATCGAGAGTGCGCTATCACTCTCGACATGCTTAGAGCATTTTTCCAGTGGCCCGCCGTACCTGACCCTGACCACGCCTACGCTCCCACGCACATCCCACCCCCGTCGTTCGACACCCACACCTTCTGGACACGGATCACGGGATCCCCACTCGCCTATGACCCTAGTAGGGCCAAGGCCTCAGCCATCCTCCACCCCTGCCTCTGCATTGCACAGCGTCTTATGGCGATTACTTTTCTCGCGAGGTACGAGCCCGGGACGCTATCTACGCCAGAGCTCTACATGCTCTATGCGATGACTCGCCCTAGGGTTCTAGATATGGGTAGTGACGATTTGGTACCCGCCGTCGAGATCGATATTGCCAGTTGGTTTTTGGACCGCATTATCATTTCGGTGAGCGCTCGCTCACCTATCTGTTGCGGCGGTCTGATCACCATTTTGGCCCTTATGACCGGCGTAGACCTACCTGACGACTTGCGTCGACCTCTGGGCCCCACTACACTTTCTATAGATATTATGGCCCAGATGAAGATGCTTTGTCACCACGGCCATCAGCACTGGGTGTGGTTACACGGTCCCTTCAGCGCTGATTACATGGTTCTCCCGAGCCCCTCATGGACACATATTGGACTGGCTCACGGGGACTGGATTCCAGCGATGGATCTCCTTATCCCTGCCGCCTACGTTCTTGAGCCCGAGGATGCTGAGCAGGCACCCCCTGCACCACCTATCGACCCCGTGATCCCTCAGCCTGCACATGCACTGTCTGCACCTCCCGACACCTCCGTCAACACGTCTGTTAGTGTCGGGAGCACTTTAGCTGAGTCGTCCACCACCACTACCACTGTGCCTATTTCCGTCGAGCCCATTACCACACTGAGCCCCGAGCGTCCACCCACCATTCTTGAGAGCGACGAGCCTTCCTTTTTCACTGCCATGAAGAACCTCTCCCGATTGCTGTTCTCGACTCCTAGGGAGTCATCTTTTATGCCCTTCACGACCTCCCCAGTCGTCGACCTTTCAGTCTCCACCGCCCCTGTCTTTACCGAGATCGTCGTGACTTCTTTCCCCACGTCTGCGTCACTGACCTCTCTCGTCGCCTCGTTGTCTGTTTTCACTTCCTCTTTCGCTGCTGCTACTTTTGCTTTGACACAGCCTGCGTCCCAGCCTCACACTGAGGCTGGACATCACATAGTGAGCACAGCACCACTACCCCACTTCCCTGTTGGACCCGTCCTCTACACTGCCCGCGTGAGACAGCCCCGCACTTCACCTGTTAGACCTGCGCGTCCCTCTGCTCCACCACCCCCGACACCCTAGTTCAAAGCATTCGTGCTCTTGAGGGGGCTGTTAGTGGACTTAGAGGGGACTTTAGGGCTCTCTCCACCACAGTTAGTTCCGTGCAGACCCGCGTCGCCATCCTTCCCAGTATTCAGGCTTGCCTGAACCAGATTCTGGCGCGTCTGCACCCACCACCGACACCCACCCAGCAGCTACCACGCCCTCCACCACCACCACCACCTCCGCTACAGGACGGTGCTGGTGCACCACCACTAGCCTAGGCACATACTGGATGCCTTCTATATTTCTTCTGTTTTGCTGGTTGTTTTTGGAGCCTGATGATTTTTGATCCCCTCCTCCACATACTATTTTGGTACTTATTTGGTCATATCTTTTTATCTCTTTTTGGGAGTGACGGAGAGTCTCTTTGGGGACACTTTTATCTGCACCATTCTGACCTCTGCATGCATCATCTACATTCACATCATATTTTCATTTTTCTTTTTCTTTCTTTTTCATCATGCATGCATCCTCATCCACCCCACCTATTTCACGTCTCTTAGTGTGCCACACTTTGCACATTGAGGACACTGTGCACTTTAGCTTGGGGGAGTGAGTTCTCACACTTTTTGCTTTTCGTCACCTTTTCTTTGTTTTTGCGCCATTTTCACTCACTTTTTCGTTTTTTATCATGCATCACGTTTTCTTATCTTTTTTGAGTGTGCCGAATTGTACATAGTAGTCTCTATTTTTCTTTTATCCTTATTTCTTTCATCTTTTGCTAGAGATGACTTTTCTGTGATGATGATGACGTGGTGTTAGCTTATCTCTGTATGCATGCTATTTTGTCATGTCCTATCTTTTGTTTCAGATATCATATGCTATGCCCTGCCTTGCATTTGAGATAGTAACCCGCCTTTTCGTATATGAATATGGAAGAAATTCTGTTATTAGCTGAAGTCTGATAATTCATATGTATGCTTATCGTAGAAAACACACCAAGCTTCACGCATTGATTGCTTATATCTGGAGTACTGCTTTCCTTTCTTATATCACTTCTTATTGCATGAAAAATGTACGCCTCACTTTCAGGTTGAATGAATGAATGTTAGGTTGATATAACTGGACTAGTTTACTTTCTGAGATTAAACTGAGGAGACTACATTACTCTGCTGAAGTTGTTGTGCACATCTTATAGAGTGAACCGAGTGATACATTTATTTCATTCTCCACATATCTTGAGCATTATTTCTCTACTTAAAATTCATTGGTGAATCTCCATTTAGCAAGTCTATTATTGGCATTTCCCCCGCTATTAATTTTCATGCTCCAATTCCCCAAAATCAAAAATATATATACATGTATATCCTTCTCTCTTTTGATTTGGGATCGCTTGTGTATGTATGTTTATTAAAAAAAGGAAAAAAAAGAGGTGAGAAGAAAAGGAAAAAAGAGAGAAAAGAAGTTTATATATGATCCCATCTCACATTCTTTCTCTCTTTCTTCCCTCTTTTGTTTTTATTCTATCATGGAGCTTCAGAAATAGGGAATATGTTTATTGATTTATCTTATGCCACCACGCTTATGGATAAGCTTGGGGGAGGTGATCCAATGATGTGTGAGAGAGTGACTACCTGACTGTGCATGACAACCTAAGCTAGGTAATTTTCTATACTTGGTAAGATCACTAGCAGTTTTACGAAATCCAGGAGTTGACACTTAGCATACATTTCATGAAAACCATGCTTTTCTATTCTTACTACTCCATACTGTGTGATATCTCTTATACTCCAAATAGAAAGCATTCAATTGAAAAGTGTATGGTCTATGATTATGTATACCGCTTTAGATGTTTCAGACGATGTTAATTCTAGAATGATTCCGTATCTCATATTGTTTTGCTATTCTTGGGTCTCCTATTTCGAATGCATCGTTATACTATGATATCGGGATAAAAGTCTTTGGCATGTGTTCTATATTCGATGAATGCTATATGAGTAAGCAAAACCCACGTCTTGAGAAAAATGATCTAGCACCGCCTTCTTCGCTTTCTATTCTATTTTTTCATTTTTTTCTCCTTTCTTTTCGTTTTCCTTCTTTTTCATGGTTTTGCCCGCTGGGTTTGCTTTTTACTCATCTTCCTCGAGGACGAGTAAGAGGTAAGCTTGGGGGATTTTGATCACTCCATATTTTACACCTTTTTTATGCATGTTTGCATGCCGTTTTGATCGCTCATATCGCGTTTTCACGATTATTCGACACTATTGCGATGCTTTCACTATTTCTTGTTTTTGTCGTATTTTAGGAGATATGGAGCGATTTGAAGTGATTTTGAGATCAAGAGGATTTACATCCACTCCGGAGTGTCACCCATAGCTCTTTTGAGGGCCATTCAGCAGTGGAAGACGAGTGGAAGAAGAAAGAACTTCGTAGGAGCGACGAGGAGGAGAAACGATAAAGATTGGGCATCTACAGCATGTCACTCGGTCGAGTGAAGCACTCACTCGGCCGAACAGAGAAGCTCACTCGGCCGACCAGCCCGGACACGCACAACAGAAGAATATCGGTGTGCACTCGGCCGAGTGACGATAGACCACTCGACCGAGTATGAAGATCCCCTCGCCTGAGTGGCACGGGAAGATCCATCCAAAAAGAGGCCGACTTACTGGAATTTTACAGTCGATCTGAGAAAGCCACTCGGCCGAGCATGGAATGCCCCTCGGCCGAGCGAGTAAAACCACTCGGCCGAGTCACCTCCGAAGACTGACCCCCGAAAATCCCCGACTTACTGGAAATGTACAGGGTTTGTCACTCGGCCGAGTGACATTTGTCACTCAGCCGAGTGACATTTGTCACTCGGCCGAGTGAGCCGTTCTGCCTGCTGCGTAAAGTGCGATTTCTGTGCTGCGCAGGGGCATTTTGGTCACGATTTTCTGGGTGATTTTGAACGGTATTTAAACCCAGTTTTTGCCCTAATTAGAGAGGATTTTTTAGAGCTTTTTGGCAGCCTTTTTAGAGCTTTTTAGATCATTAGATTTAGCTTTTCTCTTGGAGATTAAAAGGCTACTTTTGTTGGATGCTATTGGATTCTCATTGGTTTGTCCATTCTCTTATCAAAAACCCTATTTTTGTTAACAATTTCTCTATTGCAATGAATTGTGTTGATTTTATTATTGATTTTCTTAAGTATTGCATGATGATTAGTGAGTAGTGCCTTCATCTTAGGGCGTAGGGATGAACCCTATAGACCTTATTTCTAAATTGTGATGAATTGGTGAAATTCTTGCTAGAATTGATTAGGGTTAAGTTGGGATTGATTAATTACGGATAGCTAGGGATTCATATCGATTGGG
>CM061142.1:176807059-177164201 GCA_030789695.1 Scilla litardierei
TAGGGTGATTGTCTCTCATATGGTTGACACACAAAAACCCACAAATACTCATGATGAATTAATTTCATAATTCAATTTATGAAATTATTAATTTATTTGGGGAAATTGCACTCAAACCCATGTTCTATGGTAGTTATGTAACTAATTACCCCCTAATGTATGAAACTAGTAGTGAGACCCCCGGAGTTAACCCCAAAATGCTGGTGGGGTCTTAGGGAAACTTACCATTTCTTAGTCAATCAATATATGGGGTCACAGTGCTAGTCCTGGGGGGTGGTGGTTCTCAGTGTTAGTTACATAGATAGTGGGTTATTAGTCACACATCATTCCCCCATAGAGCAAGATGCCTGAGTGCAATTTACCCATTTATTTATATACCATTGAATGATCTTGGATGTTATATTAACTAAAGAATAATTTCAACATATACAGTACCATGCCCAGCTGCACACTGGTCTGTATTCCCCTCAACTTCAGAATCAATCCTGCAAAACATTGCACATGAAAAACATAGTAAATGAGTAATATAGAAAAACTGAAAGACATAATAAATAAGTCAACACCAACCTCAAAGACCATAAACGCTTAAAGAAATAGATTAAATTAGAATCAGATGCAACTGAATAAGTCTAACCTTTCTAGATCATATCCACCAACTCCTAACACAAAATCCATGTCAACAGTACCAAATTTTGCTTGCTTTATTTGTGCCATCCCGTTTATATGCTGCAAGATTAGAAATATATATATATATAATATCAAATGCAGCACTCTCAGCATCATAAAATGCATCACCTCAACATCTGCAAACTAAATCCAACCTTAATCCTCTTAGTTAATACTTCCAATTCAGCCTCGCTGACCAAATCTATCTGCCAATACAAGACGAAGAATAGCAGAGCATACAAAATAGTTTAAATTTGCTATGAATTTAACTTTAACAAACACTAGGATAGACAACAATTAATAGCATTCAGATCAACACAGGAAGAATAAAACAACTAGTTGGTTAGATGGTGTATATGTATGCATGCCTTATTCAATATGATACGATCCGCATATGCAATTTGTTCTACTGTCTCATTCACCACCCACCTAGGCTTCACTTCATCTAGATGTTGGGTAGCATGCTTACAGTCTACCATAGTAACTACACCATCAAGTTTTATATGTTGAGCAACCAGTTCATCTGAATTAAATGTTTCAATGACAGGAGAAGGCTTCGCAAGACCTGCAGAGAGCAGCAACATCCAAACATTAGTAATGTTTAATGTTCTGTAGAATGACTCAAAAAGAGAGCTAACTGCATCGAAGAAGCCTCCACATTGCAATTATAAATTTTAAAAATAAAATAGAAGAGGTGCATCCAGTTGAGGATTACAATTTACAAGAATGATAACCGCAATGGAACTACTGTGCCAGAATGGCTATTGGAAAGAACATAAAATGAATCAGGACGTCCGGTAATTAGGGATTATTAAATTATAATTATTTAACTTTATTGGTCAAACGATTCAATGCCCAAGGCCAGCAGTGGACACTGGAAATTTTTTCAGTGTAGGTGTAATTGAATTAACTATTTTTTTGGTGATCTATGACGTGTCTTTAAAAAATTGATCACAACTTACAGTCTGATTTTGTGAAAGTCCTTCAAATAGGTGTTGACATGAATTTAGGAATGGGCAAAACCACACCTATCATCTTTGAATTAAGAACTAAGATCATTAATGACAATAACAATGTGATGTCTCTAGTTTAAAACAAAATCAGGCTACAAGTCTTTATTGATAGTAGTAATGATTAATAATAATAATAATCTAAGATTCCTTGGCCAAATTAGTAATGTGCTATAATCCTTAAGTATTTAAATACATTCTATAGTGTTAGCATGTGATTTTGTTAATTTTTAAGCAAAAAAGTTATTTTTATTTGTTAATTAGCTCTACCTATTTTAACCTTCCTATCACTAAGATTCGCTCCAAGTACAAACAAGGAAAAGAAAAAAATGGGGTTTTTGTTAATCTTTTGAGTAAAAATGTAATTATCTCAACCTATTTTAATATTTAAATCATTTAACATTTATTCTAAAAGGGAAAAGAAAAGAAAAATGGGAAACGAAATATCTAGTGTTAGGGGTTGAACCCAAGACCTTGTGAGTATAAACTAAATCACTAAGCACTACGCATCAATGGACAACTTAGTTTATAGTGGAACAAAACTTACTTATTGTTTGCTTAATAACTTTAAACTCCTTAAAGCATTAACTCAGTGGGGATGGGCACATTGAAATGCATGCGTAAAAACATAATTTCACAACTTTGTAGCTAAGCATTTTTACTTATATTTTAAAAGAATGTGTATCTTGATTCTTTAGATGATTTACTTATTTAAAAAGTACGATTTTTATTATCTAACAATTATCTAATGAAGATGTGTCATTGAAAATTGAGTGTAATCAACTACATATTTAATGAAAACAATAACATTAAAGTTGCATTGAATTAAACTTTAATTAAAAATGTTATGTTAGATCATGTTATATTAGTCCATGACATTCTAATCTCAATTGAGGAGGGGTGAGATGTAATCATAATAGCAAATGTGTCAATCTTGGGAATTATGAGTTTTTGGCCATGTTATGACTAAATGTTCGTAATACCACGTATTATTACATATAAATTCTAGAAATTAAAATTCAATTTTTCCATATTTCTAAAATATTTTTTCTATTTTCATTTTCCTCTTTTTCTGGTTTTTTCTTCTTTCCTTCTTTATTCTCCCACGGCCCATGGCCCAGCCCAAACCTTATCTTTTTCCTTCTCCATTTTATTTTCCCCTTCAGCCCGACAAGCCCAACGATCCAATTTCCTTTCTTTAATTCCACAAACCCAGCATTTCCTTTCGCATTCCCCCTCAGCTCACACCCGACTTCTCTCTCTCATCTCCTCTTAACCTTAACACACTCGCACCCACGTGAGAGTTTCGCGACGCCACCCTTCGTTGTTTTTCTCTCTCCCTCTCATGATAGCTCCTCTGCAATCCACCGACCCACACTCACATTTGAGTGTCTCTATCCACCAACCTCTCATAACTGATGCCGTTTTTCTTCTCTCCACGTGACGACACACATCAACCCCCTTTCTCGGGTGATCACCGCTCGCCATCACATCTATCACTCTTCTATGCGGTAGCCGACCTCACAGGCCCCCCGATACACGCTCCGTCCCCTCTAAGCTCCCATTTCCCAATAAATGCTCCTTTGGTTTAGGCTTTTAATTTGACAAGAAAAATTGTTTTCTTATCTCAAACTTAGAATTTCTTGATTTTGGGTTCGGAATTTTGGTTTTGGGTTTGGTTTTCCTTCAGTCTTCGTCCCCTCCCCTCCCTTCGGCATGCAGCCGTAGCCATAGCCGCTCAACGGCACGATGACAAGGCTCGGTGACGTGACGTCGATGAACAGTAAATTCGCTTTAATTTCTAAATTTGGTTTTAAATTGGTGGGGATTCTTTTTCCCTCTTTATGGCCATGATGTAACTGAGTCTTAGGGCTTTGCCCTGATTCCTAGGATGAGGGATTTGCTCATGTTTGGCTGTCCTTGAAGGCTTGCCTTGCTCATGTGGGGGTTTTTCCCATTGATACTTGCTACTCCCCTGAAGTCACAGCCTTTTGGCCCTGTTTTTGGCTTTTGTCGTGGGCTACTTGCCTTATTTCAATTGGTTTGTTAGATATGATAGCTTCAAGTTTTGTTGGAACTTGGACATTTGGTTTCTCAATCAGGAAAATATTTTGGAACTTAAGGTTAGCTTTACACGTGCCCATTTTGATGACACTGAAAATCATCTCTTGATGATATTGTGATAATGGGAAGCATGTGAATATGGTTTTGACCCTTAGAGATCGAGGATGAGGCTTTCTCTGAGATCACAAGTTGACCCTCCCACATGATCTATTATGGAATTACTTTTTATGTGTGCAAATTATTACATAGTACTTCTAACCTTGATTAAGATATAGGTTAAGTTAGGTTATGTTAAATATGTTCTTGAAGTAAATCGTTATTCCCATGTACGATATATTGTAGATTAATTGGACTCGTTGAATAGCAATTCCTATGTGGCATATTGTTGAAAAATAGGCTTGTTGGTTTGTTGGCTCTTAAACTGCTGGAAATCATGAACTTAGAATGAAATTGGAATACATATCACACCAGCCATATATGCTAATAATAATGTAGCCCCTTAGACTTATTGAGAGACGTGTTCTCTTTTTTACTTCTATATAATGCATGCTAGAGTAATCACCCACAATAAAGAAACTTGTTGATAACCCTACTAATATATGATCACACTTGTTACAACTTTATGACAGGAAACTCAGGAAACAACTTGACAACTTGACTTTAGAATTTCACCTAACACAACACAAACATTGACATTGAAAATATATAACCTTAAACAACCACTTGACATTTAGACTCATTGGGTTTTAAGGTAACTTATATTAGAGGAAGTACGGGAACAACTGAAACCATGCTTTTGATTATAACGGATAGAATTATACCGCTAAATCTGATATCTAACCAGGTCTCTTTCATGCATTCGTTTGGACCCAAACTAGTATCGCCGGATTAATTTTGAGTCACCTTCATGTTTCTGTTTGGACTCCGCCTGGATGAGCACCTACGTGATACAAGGTAGTCTTCGGGTTCTTTATTGTACTCTCATATATAAGTCACGGCTTAAGATTGATATAGTTGTTACATTCACCTGGATTAGAACATTTTTAACATAGACTTAAACTGTAAATTGATTTACATTCATATCTTTAGTTTATCATGTTGTCACATTATATATACTCTGTTTCCTATTTCATTTGATTCATGCACATATACCCTATTTAAATTCTGAATTTTAGAATTATTATGAATTTACGCTGACCTAACGGTCCCATGTCTTTATTGCACCATTGGTGCTGGTCAGGTGTACGAGGAGACTCCGGTTTACGAGGAGTCTGACTTTGTGGTGTAGGATGCAGACTTTTGAGAGATTAGGTTATAAGTGGCTTCTTTATGTTTTCTTTTTAGTATTTGAGAACATTGTATCTTTTATATCATATCGCCTTTTGTACTCTTCATGTTTGTAAGGATAAATTTCACTAAGAGTATTTTGGTACATTTCTGCTCCTTGCCTATATTGTTTTCAACATGCTTTACTTGCTTAAACAGTCACATTTCTCGGGGTGCAAGGGGTGACAATGTCTCATGAATGCAGGCAATATGGGTTGAACGTGAATTGAAGCCTTAAGCAACCAAAAATCATTTCTCGCTCCGCAAATCTGATTCAACAGGCCACATTATACTAGCATGAAATGTTTGCATGAATTCAATCCCTGAAGCTTATTCTTAGAGGGCAGATTAATACTATGTGTACTTTCGTTAAATTGGTCCTTCTAGTTAATTACTTAGCAGTAAGTTCACAAAAAATTGTGGAAAATCCATAGAAATATTCCAAATGACTTGAACACAATTTGGGAAGATCCATTTGATGTACAAATGTTAGAACCCCATATTTAGTTTGGAATTATTGCCAAATAAATGCATGTCCATAATAACTTGAGTCATATTTTGTGCAAGTGCATTTACATACTTGACGGTGATCTTATTGGACACGACATACAAAGGAGTTATTATGAAACATAGAAGGTGATTGAATGCATCCTGATTTGAATTTTTCTAAAGTTATGTATTTTGTTCATCTAAATGTATAAAGACCAAGATCCTTATTGCATAGATTACAAATTGCTGATGTTTTTGAATTATTATATACACCAATGATCTAAATACCATGTGAAGGATGCATTCTTATGCAAGCATATGTATCTATCCTATTTGAATATGAAGCATTGTTTTCATAAATAAATGGTAAGCAATGGTGGTGCCAAATTGAACCTGACCTGACAGGTCAAAACTATACCTGACCAAAATTTCAGGTATGGGTAGGGGCGAAAACAGGTTTGGGTTGCATCCAGATCGAATCTGTCAACCCAAATAAAATATGGGATGGGTACAAGTAAAGGATATTAATCTGAGTCACCCCAGATGCAACCAGTCTAATATATATTGGTTTATGCAGATCTACCCAAGCCCAACCAATTTGCCCGATACTGTAAATACATCATTCTAGTTCTTGCCCTAATTGATAATTTCCCCATCGTCGACAACATCATCCTCTCATCGCTATTGATCCCAACTCATAATGCCAAAACTTGCGAACAGCTGAACCCAACTCGAGATCCCTTTTGAGCCCTCTCCTGCACACCATCCCGGCTCTCCCTCCCCGTTCCTCCTCCAAGAAAATACCATGTTCACCTCAATCCACTCTCTCCCTCAATTCTCCTAATCTCCATCACAAGTTCATCATATTGTCCATCCCATGATGGTTGTGCACGTCTCCAGATCGCCATCAATTTCTCGGCACTACCATTGGTTTGGTTGGTTGCTATTCTTGGCTCTATGAATCCATGCATCTAGCTGTTCTAAAGATTTGGTCATATGTGCCTATGAACAACTTTGAAGTATTAATAGAAATTTATATTTGGGAAGTACTAATTATTAAGCATGCAAACGATTTGGTTTATGTAGTATGTGAATTATTTGTTTTGGTGTTTTTGGATATCCAAAATATCTACATTCTCTCTGTATCTACATTTATTGCAGTAAACCAATACAGGTAAATTTGATTAGCATATGAATCGGATATCTAAATGGATTTCTACTTAAAATTGGAGTGGGTATCAAATAGTATGTATGATATCTGATCTACATGTATTTCCATTAATACTACACATATTTATTTCAGACACACATGTTATTACTATAGTTTACCAATAATTGTTGCAAAGAATATAAATTGCTTAGCATGATAATTGCCAGTTAAAAAGAAAATCAAAGTGTTGATTGTTCGTCTACATTTATGATTTATGTATCTTTATATTCTCTGTATATTCGATTTATATTCTAAACAGCTGGTAATTGGCATAATCGGATGTGTATAACAAACAAATTCAGATATTATGCAAATTTGAATATTATCCACCGGATTCAAATAAGGCGGGCTATACCAATTAACCGACCAATAATTGGATCAGATTCAGATAGCATGCTCTATAATCAAATTCGGATATGGATATGGATATAGTATCCGTTTACACCCAATTATTTGGACGGTTGGTGCTTGTAATGAGAGTACATGAAGTAATTGTGAACTAATTATGGTGTAAGAGAACTATGTGGTTGGAAACTAATTATGAACTATTGTTGGGGACTTTTATTATGGGCCCATATTAATGGCCCAAGACTAAATAGTGTGCTTGTATACCCTAGTTCTTCTCTGGGATAATGTTGTTGGTAATTTGGCCCCATAGCCCATAGCACTTGGACCAAAGCTGAAAAAACAATGCAAAAAAGCCATAAACCGTAAAACAACAACCACTGCCATCACCTTGTAAGCAATACACACATACTGTTATTTGGAAACTGATTTCGTGTACATGCCACATGTTTGTGTATTGATTTGTGCATTTATGCACATGTAATATTTGTTCATAACTCCATGTGTCATATGCATCTTACACTGACGTAAACCAGATATTTATGGAAAGATTAAACCAGTTATGAACTCTCAGCTTGTAGTCCTCCATGAGGATTTTCAGTGCACCCACAATGGTTATACATGGTTTCAGGACTGCAAGCTACAAGACGAGAATACATCAATCCGGTATAAATGTGTTAACTATGTTTTAGTCATGGCTTTGCTCAATGGTTGAATCTTGTGTACAACTTAAAAATTATTTTTAGACATGTGAAACAGCAATTTATAAGGTATACTTCTTTTTAGTCTTTGCACCTATGTTTTAACTAAAACTACATAATACAAAAATTATTTCAACTTAAATATCATTATAAAAATGTCAAGGCCCAAATTTGGGCATCTCTGACTCAAATGTTTAAACTTTAAACCAAAGCTTAAACATACCTTTAAAAATTTTAAATATAGGCCCAGACTAGAGGGCAGAAATGTCAAGGCCAAACTTGGGAGTAGTTAACTCAAAAGGTTAAACTTGATACCAGAGCCTGGACGTGCCTAAAAAGATGGGGGAATTGGCCCAGAGCTGCTGGTCGTTGGTGCAGGCTTAATCAGGCCAAGGTCAAGTACAGACCAACCGGCAGGCTTATGGCTTATGGCCCACTCATGACACCATAAAGGTCTGCCCAGCACATCGACATACGAATAGTGTGTAGCAGGGTAGAAACTACCAAGCATCAAGTAATTGCAAGACAAGTTTGTAAATAATGGGAAAAATCATATCGCTTTCTTAATGGTGACCAATTGTTGAAATCACATGAAATTCTTTCCATGATCATTTTAGAGTATGGATATCATAATATGGTATGGACATCCTCAGGCTAGTCCACCACCTATTTCTGAACAGGAAATTTTCTACCATATCAAGGCTTATCCAGATAATCATTAGTATCTGTGACACTTCGCTCTTCCCTAAAACACTGGCAACATGAGATGGTCTCAGTCGTAACAGAAGCAGCAACTATTTGATGGATGGTTAAAAGCTATAAAAGGATACAATTTTGCATGTATTATGATGTGTATATCACGAGAAAGTCGTAGATTACCAATGGAGAGGCCTGCCATGTAGTTCCTAAGCGGGAAGAAAGGTGTTCTCATACTGAAGAACTTTGTGTACAGGCCACAAACCAAACACTATTTTTTACAGCTTCGAGGCATTAATGGTCACCAGCATCATGAATCAGAAGACTTATTGATATGCTTATTTTGAAAGCCGTCTCGCCATAATTCAAACTCCCCCCTAAAAGAACTGCCCTCTTATCCTGGCTACCTTATTAGTGTCAAACTTAAAATCAGTAAAATATCCAGAGAAATTATGAACTTGATTAAATCATTGCAACATGGTCCATGATTAGATCTGAGATGGTAGCAGTTTAGCATAAATTTATTTTATTTTGTTTGAGAAGCGTATGTAAAAAGAATAAAAAAGTAAAAGTTTTAACATGAAAAAAAAACTTTCAATGCTTCAGAAGGCAGCTATACCTGTTGTTTCTATGACAATGTGGTCAAACTTATCTCGTTTTTTCTTAACTAGCTCTAGTAACATTTTAACTAGGTCACCTCTCACAGTGCAGCAAAGGCAGCCATTGTTCACCATTACAATGTCATCAGACGAAGTAGAATGACTAGCTACCAGTGAACTATCTATGTCAACCTCTCCAAACTGCACATCAAAAAGGGAAAAAAGATTACTCATGACTCATACTCAACACATCTATGATATATCAAAAAGAAACACATTCCAGCGATGGAAAGAGAAGAAAGTTATTGACATTTTTTTGAAAACAAAAGAGAGTAATTGAACTTTCTAATATAACAATTTCTATATCACACATTCATCAAAACTGTTTCGGCGCTATAGTTGTTCACAAAATGTGAATGTGGCTGTGGCTTGTACGTCTGAGATGTACAAGTGATACATCATGTTTTAGCTTTCCAAACTGGCAACAAATAACAACCAAAAAGAGCAACCATATAACCCAAGGGTCGACATTTAGTGTAGATACAGTTTATCTGGTGCCACCAGATTGGTGCCATTATCAGGAGTTTCGATGATGCAGCAGCAATTACACATAGAAGTTGTACTTTAATTAGCATCCTGATACAATCATGAAGAGCATGTAAGCTAAAGTTGCAGCATTACATAAAATTATTAGATTTTGTAGCATAAACCTCACAAATTTTTCTAAGTGATTGGGTGACATTATGAACTTTCTGCGTTGATCCACCATGTTGAACTTAATTTAAGAGAAGTGATAATGTTTTATGTCCAAATAAAGCAGTCATGTCTTTTTAACTGCTCTTTGATCCAACCACTTCCAATAATTAGTACTACTAATCGTCTTGCCCATGTAATAATGCACACGCTTAAAATAATATAATCGTTAGATTATAACAGTGCAGGCCGAACGGATTAAGCTTGATCAGAAACCGACACTTTTTTGGAAAGAAGAAGTTGCGCATCAAAAATAGCGGTGACTACTTGCATGCATGTGTAGTAGTGTATGTATGGACTTAAATAAAAATACACAATTGCATTTTTGCAAAATATGTGAAACTACAAGGTGATATATAAACCGAAAACTTTCTACGTTCATAGTTGTAATGGTCCTAACCCATTATTATATTATTTTTCATGTAATAAAAATATTTTTAAAATATCATTATGTTCCAAAAATTTTATTTTAAATTTTTGGTGATTTTTCAATAATATTTGGGATTTTTTAACTTGTTTTGGTATCAAATCCGCTAACCCATTAACAGACCCATTTAGAATCCAACCCCGCATCCAACTCATTTTAAACCCCCCTTAAAATATCTCTCTTTCTTTCTTCATTTTCCTTTCTTTTTTCCTTTTCTTCTCCCAGAGGAACTCACATCTCCCCATTTCCCTTTGCCACCTCCATCGCCCACGTCTGCATAACCACCGTCTCTTCCACCCTTCTCCTTATTCTCCGTATTCTCCACTTCCCTCTCTCACCGTAACTACCTCTCTCTTCTCCTTATTTAAACCTAACCATAACTCTCTCAAAACTCTCGTCATCTCCCTTCCGTCTCTCTACTTTGTAGCAATAAAGGCAGCAGCCACAACCAACAAACGGTGAAGCTACGAGGCATCCAATCACTTTTCCATTCATCCCCTCTGATATTCGAATAAATTCCCTTAATTTAGTTTAGGTCTTGATGAACCGGACCAAAGTATTTGAATTGTTGTGAGTTTGGGATCCTGTGACTGAATTTTATTGGGCTAATTCCGGAATGCTTGGCCACATGTTCTTGTTTGGGGTGCCATGGGTTTCAATTCCATGCTGCTTGAAGAGGGATGTTTGCCCACTGTCTAACCTCTGCTGCCCTGCTGCCCTGTAGTGCTCTGTTCGGTTATATTTTGATTCTTTGCTACTTGAAGTGGTTTGTTTGCCCTCTGTTTGAACCTCTGCTACCCTGTAGTGCTATATTCGGTTCTGTTTTATATCCTTGTAGCTTAAATTGGGTTGTTTACCCTCTGTTTGAGCCCTTGTTAGTGCCGTTACTGTTCGATAGTAGTTGTTTGGACCTCTTTTGGTGTCGTTGCTGTTCTGTTATGCTCTATTTGATCTATGGTTGCATCATTACTATTCTGAAGTTGCCTCTTTAGCCTAGGTTGGGCCGTAGCTATTCTGCAATGGCCTTTTAGCCTCTGGTTATACCGTTGCCGCTCCAGAGTAACCTCTTTAGCTTCTACTTGTATAGTTGCTGCTCCGTAGTGGTTTCCTAAGCTCTGTTTTGTGCCTCTGCTACCTTGTATATATAACGTTGCTTAAATATTGGTTTTGATGGGTTAGAGGCTATGACCTTCAAAATCTTGAAGTTATTCTTGAGATATAACGGTCCTTACCTTGCTAAATTTGGCCCAACATTGTATTGAAGATGCTACGCTATTTGAGATACATGTGGCTTAGATGGTCAGTCATGTACTTAACCAGGGGTTACACCCCATTTACATTACTTGGACATGCTTGTTTGTATGTTGAATGATTTGATCAATTGGATTGTGAGAATGACTATGCTCATATTTCATATTTTTCTATCATTACTTCAATTTACATTACAAGCAATATTATTAGTGGTCCTTTAAAGCATGGGCCAAGTTATATCATGATATTAAATATAATCCATCGATCCTCATTTAAATTGTGAGATTGATATTATGTCTCCTAACTTATGATATGCATGTGGATCCGTACAGTCATGCTATTAAAATTTTGATAATAACATGCAATTAAGTGTTTCCTTAATGGAAAATTTGTTAGTTCAACTTTAAAGGTAAACTGCTAAATAATGTATCATGCTGGTAACGGAATTTGTAATGCTTTTATTATTTATTCTCTACACGACATTCACTGCTCAGACACTATTTGCCCACTATACCTGATTATATGATTACTAATCACGATACGATACCAAATGTGTCATTATTCATTATTATCGTACCTAATAACATGTTCATGATAATGTGTATATCATTGTTTTCGATCACTATACCTGATTATATACCTGATTACATGATAATATATACAGACTAAATTATTACATGATACATAAGGATGGGAAACTTATAATATCATGGGGTACGTGAGTGATAAGGATCCTTACTATATTCGTAATTTTCTCCTTCCAGTAATAAAGGTGATGTTATATCACTATATTCGTGCTTCTAGTATCCAGCAATGAAAAGAAGGCTATACTATTGTATCAGTACCTTTCACTCTTTAGTAATAGAAGCCGAATCATTTAATGTTGGTACCCATGGATGTGCAACCATAAGGTATATGACCTTGATTATACACAGGTTGCATATCGTACCCTTAGATATGAGTAAAGGCATCATATTTTCATGTTACAGTTAGTGATTCATTAGTGTTTATCTAACCCAGTCACCATCTGGATTATTACCACTTATCACCATTCATGTCTCATTAGTAGCTACATACACTAGCTCATGCTACTATTTATGTTTCTATGTTACATTTTGTATGATCATCATATACATACTGCTATTTTACAATTTATTTTATATTATATTTTATTTATTCTTTCTTGAAAAACATACACAGGCATATCCTGTTGATGGATATTCTTTCATTTTTTGCAATTGCTCTTCTTAGAAATATCCGTCAAGTACGGCAGTTTCCAAAAGATTTTCCTTATATGTTAGGCGTCCTTTATAGGATCATTTTCAAATACATAAGTTTCTTAACCTTGTTTATTTGCATACGCAATCCGTATACTTGGTATCCTTTTCATGCCTCCTTATTTTATATACTTGTTATTTTTCTATCTGTTAATCTCAGACTGCATAGGACATT
Source organism: Scilla litardierei (assembly GCA_030789695.1). Lineage (NCBI taxonomy): Eukaryota > Viridiplantae > Streptophyta > Magnoliopsida > Asparagales > Asparagaceae > Scilla > Scilla litardierei. The sequence goes on from CM061142.1 coordinate 176,820,049, forward strand.
TTTATAGTTGCTTATTAATGGTAGAAGCAAAAGAACCTACAATTTATTATCGTAATGTATCTAACTCGAAAAGGTAGATCCCAAGTAAGCTTAAATACGCGTGAACCTATCACACTTTTGTTTCTCTTAGCATACCAAGAAGAGACGTGATAATAATTTTCTTGAACAAAAATCATCGACCAGACATAAATAGAAGCATCTTAACATGGCATTATGCTACTTTTCCTGTTTTGGTGTATGAAAAAATGAATTATATCTTTTTAACAAAGAACCTTCCTTGAATAGCTATCTTTTTCCAATGCAATCAAATGTATTGTATAGCTATCACCATTGTTATATCTACCTCCATTTAGCCAAAATTCTAACATCACCAAAATCCTAGCATTCTTATCTTATCTCTACCTCACTATGTTCTTAGATGATCGTTCAAATGTAAGATACTAGTCATAACCCGTGCCCGCGGGCACGGTTCATTTAAGATTTTCCCCCGCAAAATCTTTGTTTCCCAAAAAATTATTTACGCAGTCAAAATTGCACGAAACGACAAATTAGCGTAAAATATTTAGCGGCACGTGCGCCTTCGACACGGAACAACAAATTCGACGCGGGTGCCTTCGACGCGTAACAACAAATTCTGCACGGACGCCTTCGACACGGAACAACAAATTAGCGTAAAAAATTTAGCACGTGCCTTCGGTGCAAATTCGGCGCGGACGCCTTTGGCACGGAACAACAAATTAGCGTAAAAAAATTTTGCGAACGCCTTCGGCGCGGGTGCCTTCGACGCGGGAAATATTCTCAGTTGACCCATGCGTCGAAGAGACAGTGGGCCCCGCATTGAGGGAGAGATCATTTGATCTACAGCATTAAGTGCAAGTTAAAGTTTTTTTCCCAAATGCATTAATTGTGTACACTGCTATTCTCCAGAAACTTTCATTTCCCAAAAAGTTTCATTTCCCCAGAAACTTTCATTTCCCTAGAAATGTTTTTCCCTCCAAAACTTTTCACAAAATCTCATCTCAACCATTCATTCCTCAAGATTAAATCCAAGCCGTCTTTCTATCAACCTGTTTGTCCTAGTCAGATTGTCCTAGTCAGCCTTAGGATTCAAAAACAGTTGTCAAATGTAATATAGATTGTTGTTTTTCACCTCACGACTCCTTTTCTTTTCTTTAAAATGCATACCATATTCATATATATATACCATTGTTAGACCATCCAAATAAATAATTTAATATTTTTTGTTAAAACTGTCCTTGCAAGAATATTTTCAAAATTTTGAGACACTATGTAAATATCAAGGTATACGACCCTGCCATATTGCCATGAAATGGGGAATTGAGTTTTCTGTGACTTTTTCTCCACCATCATCACCTTAGCCTTCATCAACAAAACTAGGGTCGACTTTGTGACTTTTTCTCAGATTTTACAATTTTATATCCTTCACATTTTCTTTTAGTTCCTAGTCTAGCTCTTGATTCCATTTCCCCTTCTAATGCATTATCGCCATTGCCATCACGGTTGTAATTATTGTTGCCATCTCCACATCATTTCAATCACCCCTATTATTTTTGTGGTTGATATTTGTAATTATTAGTGCATTATACATACATCAAGTGGACTCCCCTACCACGATGTATTCATGACCTAGTCACATGGGAAAATCAACACATTTGCCTTAAGCTAATATAACCATATGTTGACATATGATTGACTGCAATTTCCTTTGAGAACGAATGCAATAGAGATACTCAAATGTCAAAATAATTTAGAACAATGGCTATCTACATGATAACGGATGAATGTAGTTAATAAGCAATTTTGCCCACTAATTTTTAACATTAGAGATAATATGCATCCACCCTCTTCTCGTTATAGAAGTGTATAAGTTAAATATGCAATATAATTTGATTTTTCTAGTATTTAAATCTTTAAACAGAAAAAGAATGATGATAATATAATAATGTAAGAAGAATGAATTTAAATTAGAATATCAAATAATTCTAATATCCCATTATTGATATTTTGCCCAAAATAACTCTTTGAAATTTCCACTTAAAAATAAATAAATGGAGAAAATAAAAATATAACAAAATTCATTCAGAAATTACAAAAAATAATTATAAGTATGAATAAAAAACAGAAAAACCAATAAGGAAAATGCATAATTAAAATTCCATGTTAGTAAGTTCAAACGTGTAGTTGAACCAAAAGAAAATTTACAAAACTAATGTAATATGTACTTAGCATTATAGTTTCAAAAAGATAAAAATGAAAAAAAAAACTCATATTATGACTTAAGACTACTTGTGGATATTAATTTTTCAACAGATATTGGAAAGTGAATCTTTTTGATACGTTTAGGGCTTTTTGTGGGGGTCAAAGGTGGGATTTTTATGGCTTTGGACTTTCTAATCTAGGGTTTAGAGACGAAGTACTGATCTGAAATTACAAATTAAATCCTAGAATAATAGATCTAAATCACGAAACAACTAATTAACAAGAGAATAAATTCTAGGGTTCTTAGGAATAATAAAATACCTCTCAATTCTTCGATAAAAACCTTCTCTAGGGCCAGCCGGCCCCTTATTAGGGGAGGGATTAGTAAATGTTCAATTACCGATTAACCCTCCCCTCCGGATGCGGAATTACAAGTCTGGGCCCGGGTCCGTGGTGGACCCAAGTCGCCTCCTCCGTTGATAGACCCGAACCGGAGCCCCCTCTTGATCCGTGCGGCCCGCCTCCCCTTGTTGCCGCCGCATCATACCATTACTCCCCCAAAAGTGCCACCTTGTCCTCAAGGTGGAATTCCGGAAATTGATCGTGTATCACTGCGGCGGACTCCCACGTAGCATCGTAGTCTGGTAGGCCCCTCCATCGAATAAGCACCTCCTGTGTCCCGTCTGTAGCCTGCCGGATCCCTGTCAGCTCCTGAGGCTCAAGAAGCACCTCCATGTCATCAATCAAAGTAGGTGGCAAGGTCGGTGATAGTGTGTGATTCCCAATGGTCATCCTCAACTGCGAGACGTGAAACACTGGGTGGATGGTGGAAGTGGCTGGCAACTGCAGACGATAGGCCACCTTCCCGATCTGAGCGGTCACCTCGAAAGGTCCATACTAGCGGGCTGCTAGCTTCTCATTGCTCCGACGGGCCAAGGTCTTCTGTCTGTAGGGCCGGAGCTTCAGGTAAACCCGGTCTCCCACCGCAAACTGCTCATCTCTCCGGTGCGCATCTGCCTTGGTCTTCATAATTTGCTGGGCTCGCAACAGATGTTACTTTAAACTCCTCCAGATATTTGTCCCTCTCACCCAAATGTTCCTTTACCTGTGACACGGGTGTGGCCCCTCTGCTGTAGTGTATCAAATGGGGCGGGTCTCGACCATATAAGACCCAAAAAGGGGTGCTCTGTGCTGCCGAGTGGTACGAGGTGTTGTACCAATATTCTGCCCATGCTAACCATCTGACCCACTGCTTCGACGCATCTGACGTAAAACACCTCAAGTAGGTTTCCACACTCCTATTCACCACTTCTGTCTGTCCATCTGTCTGTGGGTGATAGACAGTGCTCCTTCGCAGCTTGGTCCCCTGCACCTTGAATAGCTCCTGCTAGAAACTGCTAATGAAAACCTTATCGCGGTCTGACACTATGGAGGCGGGAAAACCGTGCAAGCGAACCACCTCCCTCATAAAAGCTGCGGCCACTGTGACTGCGGTGTACGGGTGCCTGAGGGGTATGAAATGGGCATATTTGCTGAGTCGATCAACCACCACCAGTATAGAATTGTAGTCCTCTGATCGCGACAACCCCTCGATAAAATCCATGCTGATCTCCTCCCAGACTCTCTCCGGTAATGCCAACGGCTGTAAGAGCCCTGCTGGTGCCATTGACATATACTTGTGACGCTGACACACGTCACACTCTGTTATCCGCTGGGCAATGTCTTTCTTCATTCCTGGCTAGTATAGCTCTCTCGCCATCCTCTTGTAAGTCTGTTGTATACCGAAATGCCCTCTGATGGCACTGGCGTGGAACTCCTGAAAAATCATCGGAATATAGGCGGAGCCTCTGGGAATCTGATGCGGACCCGCATCCTCTCACAGCCGGCGGCCCACATGGGGGACCTACCCACCTCTCGTGACTTACATGCGACGTAGGAGGCGGGGTACCACATAGGGGGGTTATGCTAGGGGTATTCTAGTCTTTTCAGATTAGATTAGTAAATCCCCTATTTTCTATTTATTAGGGCTAGCCGTCTTTTATTTCTTTATGCTATTTTTGTGAAGAACAATTGTAGGCATCGTGTGATGGTGTTTAGGCTTTGATCCATGCATTCAAAGCTAGGAGAGCGAGTCTCCTCTCGAAAGAGACTCAATTATCTATCAAATTCTTGTTCTTCGCAATCTTTATTCCACATAAAATTCCTCTTTTTATATTTTCCTTTTTTAAAAATCTGAACTTTATTGATTCGATCCACCGGATCATATCAAATTGGTATCAGAGCACTAGATCCCAATGGCGGCAAGCACCCGATCGAAGGCGGATTTGATCGATGAGAAGATTCAAGGGCTACGGAAGGATCTCAATCGGGAGATCGAAGAACGGTTCGAAGAATTGAAGAAAACGGTGGGGGATTCACTCAAGGATCACGCCCACTCGCAAGAAGACATCCAGATCAAACTTCGGGGGATGAGGACAGACGCCGCGCAACAAGGACGGGATCTCCGAGAGTTGAAAGAGATGATACAAGCCCTCGCGGTGGCGAAAGGAGGGGATCGAGGCAAGGGGATCCAAGAGGGGGGAGATTCTACCCTAGAATCGGCCTCCCTAGGGCAAACGCAGACGACGGCGGACTTTCCACATCACGGCGACGGCGCGGAAGGGGCAAAAAGGGGGGCGCGGCTAACCCTAGACCCCCACGGGTCAAATCAAGCCACGGCAGGCCCTATCGGGCCTGCCCAAGGGCCGGCGGCCCAGCCCAGGCCTGGGCGAGGCCGCCCGGCCCTCCGGGGGTCGCGGCGCCCCCGGCGAGCCCTCCCAGGCCTTCACAGGCCTGGGCGAGCCCGCCGGGGCCACCAGAACCCCCGGCGGGCCCTGGGTGCAGGCGGCACCCCCCACCAGGGCTGCGGGGTGCGGCACCCCCATCCGGGGGTGCAGGAGGCTGTGGGGGCCCATTTGGGGGCCCGTCGAGCTGGGCCGGGCCTTCCGAGGGCCCGGCGGGTTGGGCCACCCCTCCTGGGGGCCCGGCGACTACGTCTCGACCTTTTGGGGGTGTGGCTGGGTTCGTACCCCATCATGGGGGAACCCCTGAGACAGTAGGAGGCGGATGGACTTCGGGGACGGCTATTGGGGCCCCAGCAGGCCAGTTTTGGAGAGCAGAGACCATTCCGATGAGGGAGAGGCACGTGTTCGCACGACCACCGGAGTTTCCAGGGCACCACTATCAGCCCGAGGCATGGGAGAGGCCCGCGTGGCCGAAGGAGTTATACGGGGTTGATGGAGGAGGACCGGTTGAGGCAGTCGGCGGAGGGCTCGGCCGTGGGGGAGACCGCGGTAGAGATGGGGGACCTCAGGGGGACATCAATGCAGATCGCCGCCTCATGAAGCTGAAGATGCCGATTTTTAACGGCACAGATCCGGATTGGTGGATCTACCGGGCGGAGCGTTACTTCCAGGTGATGCGGTTGACGGAGAAGGAGGTTCTGAGGGCCATCGGAATCTACTTCGAGGGCAAAGCGTTGGCCTGGTACAAATGGAAGGTGGCGCGGACCCCCTTTCGCACTTAGGAGGAGCTGTCTGCACTGATACTAGACCAGTTCCAGGAGACCCCAGGGGGAGATTTCTATGAGCAGTTATCTGCTTTGAGGCAGGAGGGGACGGTCAGGGATTATGTGGAGAGGTTCGAGATGCTGAATAGTATGGTGAAGGGGGTGACCGACGAGGTGATGATTGGGAATTTCATGAGTGGGCTGAAAACCTCTATACGAGCAGAGCTGAGGATGCAGAGTCCGGTGACACTGGAGGATGTCCTTCGCCTGGCCCACAAGGCGGAGGAGAAGCATGCGGAGGAGAGGAGGATACGAGGAGCTTGGGGGGCCAGGGGTCCCGGCCCACTCCCGCAGCGGCAGCACCGAGAGCACCAACAGTTGCACCTGAGGCTAGAGGAGAGAGCCGCCATGAGACTCTGGGGCGACGGATGACAGAGGCGGAGGTGAGGGAGAAGCGTGCCAAGGGTTTATGCTTTCGTTGCGACGAGAAGTTCACCCATGGACACCGGTGTGCTAGCCGCCTACTGCAGATCACTATGGTACCAGATGAGGAGGGGTACGTTGGTGATAAGGAGGAGTTCGAGGTGGAGCAGGAGGCGCCGGTGGAGGAGGAGAAGTCTCACCTAGACTTCGCAGAGGTGTCCCTAAACTCTGTGGTGGGGTTCACTCCGAACCACACCATGAAGTTATCGGAGCAGCTAGGAGACACGGCGGTGACGGTGCTGATCGACAGTGGGGCCACCCACAATTTCATCTCTAGCCGGTTAGTGGAGAGACATGGGCTGCAGTTGAGCACACAGGAGAAGTTTATCGTGCTACTGGGGACAGGGAATATGGAGGAGAGCAAGGGGTTCTGCAAGGGTCTGTGCCTGACCTTGCAGGGAGTGCAGATCATGGAGGATTTCCTGCCCCTGGAGTTGGGCAATGTTGACATCATTCTGGGCGTACAGTGGCTGAAGAAGCTGGGGGGCATGCGGGTGAACTGGAAGCGCCTCAGGATGGAGTTTGAGGAGGGGGACCTGACGGTGGTGCTCACAGGGGACCCGACCCTATGTTTATCGCTGGTGGCCTTCAAGGCCATCACTCGGGCCTTACGGAGAGAGGGGGAGGGCTACTTGGTGGAGTGCCGTGTGGCAGGGGCAGAGCAGGAGCCGCAGGCAGGGGTTCCCGAGGAGGTGGAGCAGGTGTTGGGACAGTACCAGGAGGTCTTTCAGGACCCACAGGGGCTACCACCAGTGAGATGGCACGAGCACGCGATAGTCCTACGGGATGGTGCAGCACCGGTGAGTGTGCGCCCTTACCACTACCCCCACGTGCAGAAGGATGAGATAGTGCGGATGGTCGGGGAGATGTTACAGGCTGGGGTGATCCAGCCCAGCGTTAGCCTGTTCTCGCGCCCGGTACTTTTGGTGAAGAAGGACGGGAGTTAGCGATTTTGCGTAGATTACCGGGAACTGAACAAGGAGACAGTGGCTGACAGGTTTCCGATCCCAGTTATAGATGAGCTACTAGATGAGCTGCATGGCGCAGAGGTGTTCTCCAAGATTGACCTGAAGGCGGGGTATCACCAGATCCTGATAAGGCCAGAGGACGTGCCGAAGACAGCATTTCGTACCCACGAGGGTCACTACGAGTTTCTCGTCATGCCGTTTGGCTTAACGAATGCTCCTTCTACATTCCAGGCGTTGATGAACGATGTCTTCCGGTCGTTCCTGAGGAGGTTCATACTCGTCTTCTTTGACGACATTTTGGTCTACAGCAGGACCATGGAGGAGCACATGGGCCACCTGGAGGTGGTGTTTCGGGAGTTACTGAGGCATCAGCTGTATGCCAACAGAAAGAAGTGCAGTTTCGGCCAGAGGCAGATAGAGTATCTTGGGCATGTGGTGTCGGCCGCAGGGGTAGCAGCAGACCGGGCGAAGATTGAGGCAATGTTGGACTGGCCGGTACCCACCTCTCTCAGGGCACTGCGGGGATTTCTCGGGCTGACAGTCTACTACAGGAAATTCGTGAGGGGATACAGCACCATTGCCCGCCCACTGACAGATCAGCTGAAGAAGGATGGGTTCCAGTGGGGAGAGGAAGCGACCAAGGCCTTTGAGGCCTTGAAGGAGGCGATGACTACAGCACCCGTCTTGGCGTTGCCCGACTTCAGCGTCACGTTCGTTGTGGAGACTGATGCGTCAGGTGTAGGATTAGGGGCGGTCCTGATGCAGTTAGGGCGGCCGATAGCCTACTTCAGCCAGGTGCTTTCAGCTAGAGCACGGCTGAAGTCTGTGTACGAGAGGGAGTTGATGGCGATCGTGCTGGCAGTCTAGAAGTGGCGGCCCTATCTGATGGGCAGGGAGTTCGTGGTCAGGACAGACCAGCGCAGCTTGAAGTATTTGCTGGAGCAGAGGCTGGTGACGGAGGAGCACCAGCGCTGGCTATCCAAGCTGGTGGGGTACCGGTTCGCCATCGAGTACCGACCAGGGTTGGAAAATAAGACGGCAGACGCCTTATCGCGCAGAGAGGAGGGGGTGCACTTGAGAGCACTCTCGTTGCCCGTGTGGATAGATGGGGAGCCCATGCTGCAGGACGCCGAGGCTGATCCGGAGTTGAGACAGATTCGCGAGCAGCTGCAGGGAGGCGGGGAGACCCCGACGGGATACTCCCTAGAGGGACGGCGGCTGTTATACCAGGGGCAATTAGTATTGCCGCGGGCTTCCAGGTTCATACCAGCATTATTTCAGGAGTTCCACGGTTCGGTGGTTGGGGGACATTCCGGGGTGCAGCAGACATATATGAGGATGTCCCGGGAGGTTTATTGGCCGGGTATGCGGAGGGCGATAGCACATTTGGTTGCCGCTTGTGACGTGTGCCAGCGTCACAAGTACATGGCCATGGCGCCAGCCGGGCTTTTACAGCCTTTAGCACTACCAGAGCGGGTCTGGGAGGAGGTGACGATGGATTTCATCGACGGGCTACCCAGGTCAGAAGGGTACTCAGTGATTTTTGTGGTGGTGGACAGGTTGAGCAAGTACGCCCACTTCATACCACTGAGGCATCCGTACACGGCGGTTTCAGTGGCGGCAGCCTTCACTCGAGAGGTTATACGGTTACATGGGATCCCAGCTTCCATCGTCACAGACAGAGATCAGGTGTTCCTGAGTGGTTTCTGGCGGGAGATATTTCGTGTCCAGGGGACAGTGCTGAAGAGGAGTACCGCCTATCACCCTCAGACCGACGGGCAGACAGAGGTAGTGAACCGCAGCATAGAGACATATCTGCGGTGTTTTGCGTCGGAGACACCCCTACAGTGGTATCGGTGGTTGGCATGGGCGGAGTATTGGTACAATACTTCGTACCACTCAGCAGCAGGGACGACACCCTTTCGGGTGTTGTACGGGAGGGACCCACCGGAGCTACTTCGATTTGGGGAGAGACAGACGCCGGTCTCCCAGGTAGAGGACTATATGAGGGAGCGGGAGAGCATACTGGAGGAGCTGAAGAAGCACTTACTACGGGCACAGCAGGTGATGAAGGCTAGAGCGGATGGGCATCGACGGGATGTGCACTTCCAGGAGGGCGACATGGTCTATCTGAAGCTGAGGCCTTACAGACAGAGATCGCTAGCGAGGAGGTGGAACGAGAAGCTGTCAGCGAGATTCTATGGGCCGTTTGAGATTTTGGCCAACATTGGCCAGGTGGCTTACAGGCTGAGGCTACCATTGACTGCGACGATACACCCCGTCTTCCATGTTTCGCAGCTTCGACGAGCCATTGGGGAGTAGACGGTGTCTTCTACCCTACCGCCCACACTTACTGAGGGGATGGAGGTGATGCTGGAGCCGCTGGAGGTTCGAGCTGTTCGTCCGGGACGGCGAGGACAGATGGAGGTGTTGATACACTGGGCGGGGTTGCCGGACTGTGACGCAACATGTGAGGCATATCAAGTGATCCAGGAGCAGTTTCCCGACTTCCACCTTGAGGACAAGGTGGCTCTTTTAGGGGGGGTATTGATGCGGACCCGCATCCTCTCACAGCCGACGGCCCACAGGGGGGACCCACCCACCTCTCGTGACTTACGTGCGACGTAGGAGGCGGGGTACCACGTAGGGGGGTTAGGCTACGGGTATTCTAGTCTTTTCAGATTAGATTAGTAAATCCCCTATTTTCTATTTATTAGGACTAGCCGTCTTTTATTTCTTTATGCTATTTTTGTGAAGAACAATTGTAGGCATCGTGTGAGGGTGTTTAGGCTTTGATCCGTGCATTCAAAGCTACGAGAGCGAGTCTCCTCTCGAAAGAGACTCAACTATCTATCAAATTCTTGTTCTTCGCAATCTTTATTCCACATAAAATTCCTCTTTTTACATTTTCCTATTTTAAAATCTGAACTTTATTTATTCGATCCACCGGATCGTATCAGAATCACTAGTCTGCCGTGATATAGAAGTCTAGATCCGCTCATGGTGTATCCCGTAAAATCAGCGGATCCCTGCTGCAGTGCCTCACGTATCTTCGCTATGTCCTCGTCAGCCTCAATCTCCCTGCTCAACGGCTCCCAGTCTAGAAGGACGTGTGCTGAAATGGCTGCCACCTCTGCGAGCTCCTCGCGACGAGACAACGCGTCTGCCGCCTTATTCTCCAGGCCTGGTCGGTACTGTATCTCGAAGGTGAAATGGACCAACTTGGAGAGCCACTTATGATACTCCTCAGTAACCATGCGCTGCTCCAGTAGATATTTCAAGCTCCGCTGGTCGGTCCTCACTATGAACTTCCTTCCCAACAAGTAAGGCCGCCATTTCTGAATGGACAGGACAATCGCCATCAACTCCCTCTAATATACTGACTTCCGCCTCGCCCGTGCTGACAAAGTCTGGCTAAAGAAGGCGATATGCCTCTGGTCTTGCATCAACAATGCGCCCAACACATGTCCCGACGCGTCGATGTCTATCACAAATGGTTTGCTGAAATCTGGAAGTGATAAAATGGGCACCGTCGTCATCACCTGCTTCAAGGCCTCAAACGCCTTGGTCGCCTCGTCGCCCCAGTGGAAGCTGTCCTTCTTGAGCTGCTCGGTAAGTGGCCAAGCAATCGAACTGTACCCCTGGACAAACTTCCTGTAGTATCCTGTCAGGCCCAAGAAGCCCCGCAAACCCCGTAAGGTGGTATGTATCGGCCAGTCCAACATGGTTGCAATCTTGGCCCTATCTGCCGCCACCCCCTCCGCTGACATCACGTGTCCCAAGTATTCCACCTGCAGCTGCCCAAACAAACACTTCTTCTTATTAGCACACAGTTATTGCTCATGTAACTTATGCAGCACTGCCCACAGATGCCCCACATGCTCCTCCACACTGCGACTGTACACCATGATGTCGTCAAAAAATACCAGCACAAATATCCGAAGGTAAGGTCGGAATATCTTGTTCATCAAGGCCTGAAAATTCGCAGGGGCATTTGGCAGGCCAAAGGGCATGACCAGAAACTCATATTGCCCTTCATGAGTCCTGAAAGCAGTCTTGGGCACGTCAGCCGCCCTCATCCGTATCTGATGGTACCCTGACTTAAGATCGATCTTTGAAAAGCAAGCCGCCCCGTGGAGCTCATCCAGCAGATCATCAATCACTGGGATGGGGAATTTATCTACAACAGTCTCCTTATTCAGGGCCCTGTAGTCCACACAGAATCTCCAACTGACATCCTTCTTTTTAACTAATAAACCGGGCTGGAGAACGGGCTAGTACTCTGCTGAATCACCCATGCCTGCAGCATGTCCTCCACCAGCCTCTCTATCTCGTCCTTCTGTACCTGTGGATACATGTAGGGTCGCACACTGATGGGAGACACGCCCTCCCGTAAGACGATGGCGTGCTCATGATCTCTGTGTGGTGGCAGCCCCTGTGGTGTCTGGAAAACCTCCTCATACTGCACCAGCAGCTGCTCAATCTCTGGTGCCACCACCTATGTCTGGTCCTCGCTCTGCACTGATGATGCCACGGCCCGTAGCTCAACCAAGAAACCTCCTGCTGTGTGGATTGCTTTGGACATGGCCTTATAGGACACTAAAGAACGACATAGGCTGGGATCCCCCTGCAGTACCACTGTCTTCCCCCCATCCTGGTACTCCATCCTCAGCATCTTCCAGTTCGTCCTGGTCTCCCCCAATGTTTGCAGCCACTTCATCCCCAGGATGACATCGATATTCCCTAGCTCCAAGGGAAGAAAATCTGTGACAATCTGCACCCCCTAAATCGTCATGATCACCCCGCGACAGATACTTGTGTTGTGTGTCACCTGTCCCGTGCCCAGCATCACTCCATACCTCCACGTGCCACTCAGCTGCAGTCCATACGCTCCCACAAACCTGCTGGAAATGAAGTTGTGGGTGGCCACACTGTCTACTAACACGATCACCTCCTGACTGCACACCTGTCCCACCAATTTCATGGTGTGGTTCGGTGTGAACCCTACCACAGAATTGAGGGACACCTCTGCCAAGTCCAAGTGCTGGTGCTCTACCTCCTCCTCATCTTCCCCTGCCTCGAGGATGACAACCTTGTCCTCTCCCTCCTCATCGTCCGCTATCAGTATCTGGAGAGTCCGATCAGCGCATCGATGTCCTGGAGTGAATTTCTCATCACATCTGAAGCACAATCCCTTCACTCGCTTCTCCCGTATCTATGCATCTGTCATCCTCCGCACATGCCCTCCTGCTCGTGGCTCCTGTCTCTGCCGCCCCCAGCAACGGCAGTGGCTCCCTGTCCAGGCATGGTCCCTGAAGTAGGTGCAGTCCTTTGTCCTGTAGCAGCCACCTGACGCCTGAACGTGGCACCTCCCCACGTCCCGCGGGCTCTCCGCTCCGTCTCCTGATGGTCTTCCACCTTCCTAGCCAATGTCATCATCCCGCGCAGACCCACTAGCTCGAACTGACTCAGTCCTGATCTCACCGTAGGCTTCAGCCCCTTCATAAAACAGCCCTCCAATGATTCCTCAGATACTCCCCGAACTCGGTGGCAGAGCGACTCAAACTTCCTGATATAATCTCATACGCCCCCCTCCTGCTTCAGTGAATAGAGTCTCTCAAATACTCTGCCAGACTGCCCTGCACCAAATCGCTCCATCAAGAGCGACGTAAACTTCTCCCAAGTTTGAAATGGCTGCTGCTGATCAGTCCACTGGAACCAACCTAAAGCATCCCCGCCAAACAAACACATATCGCCCGAAGCCACTCCTCTCCTGGGACTGCTTACACCTCAAAGTACCTCTCCACCCGGTACAGCCAGTCATCAGGATCTCCCCCCCTCAAAAAATGGAGACCTCGAGCTTCCTCAAACGTCTCTTCCCAGCGAATCCACCCCTCTCCTGCTGATAGAATCCTCCCCTCTGCTGGTACCCTTGTCGTCTGTCTGGAAAATATACCTCAGCTCGATCTCGGAATCCTCCATCTGCTCCATGTCCTTACCAGTCACCCTGTGGATGTCCATACTCTGCCTAATGGCCTCCTGGTGTGCCCTGGTATACTCTCCAATCACCCGTCAATCCCCTGAAAGGTGTGGGCTGGGTCGACGGGCCACCCGTGAACTGGTGGTGCCCTCCAGGCTGCTGAAATCCTCCGACGGGTCCCACAAATGGCTGAAAACCCGGAAAATGTGCTCCTCGGACGTCGGTCTGGGCCTTCGAAAGCCCGGATCTACTCGAAAAGGTCTGTCGGACGTCCTGGAAGGCTGGTGGGGCCCCGGGAATCTGCCGATGCTCGGAAGCCACCTCTGGGGTCGGGCGAAGCCCCCCAGGGGTTCGCTTGGGGCGGCTGGCCCTAATTTTGGGCCGGCGGCCCCCAGGCGGGCCCTCCTGGGTTTGCCAACCCAGTAGGGAGGGGCGGCGGGTGCAGCCGCCCCTCCTGGGGGCCTGGCGGGTCCCCCGCGGCTCTCTAGGGGTTCGCCGGCCCCCAGAGAACCGTGGGGGTGCGGCGTCCAGCCGCCGTCCCACCGAAGGGGCGGAAATCCTCCTCCGGTGGGTCTTTCTTCTACGCGCGACGGCGTGGGGTCATGATACCCCACACTCCTTGTCACGTGAATCGAAGCCTCTGTCTTCATCTTGTTCCTGTCCTCCTTCGAAAAAAGTCGTCTTTTTGCCCTTGTCCTTCGCCAAAGGTGGCTCCTTTTTGCTTGGATGATTGGATCCACCTTCGGTGCGAGATGTGCGGTCAACGCCGCTATAGCCACCGTTATTTCCGCCAATTTCGTCTCCGTTCTCTATTGGTTCTATTTCATCTCTCCCCGGATCTCTGCGGCTATCTCGGCGTCTTCCTTTCTCACGTCTATGAACCTCTTACTGATTTGGGCTTCCATCCGTTCAACCTTCTCTTCCAACACTTCAACCCGCTACATAGATCGCGTGCTCGCTATGGATCAACCGCTCTGATACTAATTTGATACGTTTAGGGCTTTTTGTGGGGATCAAAGGTGGGAGTTTTATGGCTTTGGACTTCCTAATCTAGGGTTTAGAGACGAAGAACTGATCTGAAATTACGAATTAAATCCTAGAATAATAGATCTAAATCACGAAACAACTAATTAACAAGAGAATAAATTCTAGGGTTCTTAGGAATAATAAAATACCTCTCAATTCTTCGATAAAAACCTTCTCTAGGACCGGCCGACCCCTTATTAGGGGAGGGATTAGTAAATGTTCAATTACAGATTAACCCTCCCCTCCGGATGCGGAATTACAAGTTTAAGACCGGATCCGTGGTGGACACAAGTCGCCTCCTCCGTTGATAGACCCGAACCGGAGCCCCCTCTTGATCCGTGCGGCCCGCCTCCCCTTATTGTCGCCGCATCATATCACTTTTGTGATTAAATATCAAAATGGGCAGAGAGGGGCCAGCATCATTCTAACATTAGCACACGAGTTTCAAAAAGTCAATGTGTTCTTTTTAAAAAAAAGAATAATAGTTTTTGACTTGTGTTCTGCAAAAAAAAGTTTACTTGAATAGTAAGTTATAACACTTGCCACAATTATAGATAGCTTCTCTCCCATTTTCGCTTGGTTATATAGAATCGAATCATCCATCTCTCTCTCTCTCTCTCTCTCTCTCTCTCTCTCTCTCTCTCTCTCTCTCTCTCTCTCTCTCTCTCTCTCTCTCTCTCTCTCTCTCTCTCTCAATTGCAAAGTGTTCAAAAGAACCTCTATGTGCAAGCACCATATGTCATTTGAGACACCATGGCCCGTGTTGGCAACTAATTTGGCAAGCCAGTAAACTAAATCCAATAATGAAAAGAAAGCTTTAAGAATAATATGATTGATGCAATAAAAACACTGCTCAGTGGGTTCTTCAAGAATAGAATGACATGTTTTAAGATGGCACAATGGGTAAAATAACATAACTAGAATCTAGTTATCAGTTTGTAATTTGAAATTTTGTAATGAACTTTAAGACATGAACTTTAAGTGAGTTTCTAAGAGATCCATGGAAATTGGAATTAAGTGTACTCTTGATCGGACATGCCCTCTCTTGTAATTGGACTAGTCATAACCCGTGCCCAGAGGGCACGGAGGCAGTCGTCGTCAGGGCGCAAATGCGGAGAGAAGCGGTCGCCAAAGTGAAAAAAGTGTGGGTGTGTGTGTGAGGAGTGTCGGAGGCAAAAAGAGGAAAAGCAGGGACTAAAACGCAAAAAAATCACCAAAACCACATCCCAAACCCAAGTCCAGAACCACACCCAACCCTCACGTGGCATCCCAGTCAGCAGCCAAAAATATGACTGGGACAAACCTGCCACGTGGGGACAAAACTCGTGAATTGTATAATAGATTTACTTCATCCCAACTTTCTACATTCTTATTTATTGTGTGATCTAGTAGTAATGCATGGCTAATACCAATAAGACATCCACTACAGTTCACTAACCCTTGTTGCCATTTTCAAGACGGGATGCCATCTTAATATGAGTTATCATATATTCATCTAGGAAATGCAGAAGAAACTAAATGTGGCAAATGCAGACACAGGAGTGAAGTGCACATCCCAAAACCAAGGGCGAGAGCCATTACCTCATTCTCAATAACAGCAATCCTTTTTCCATGTTGAGAGGTCAATATATGGTTGAGGAGAGTTGTCTGCACAAAAAAGATCACAGCTTATTCGCATTTTGGAACTCCGTGTTTTAAAAGTACAAACATTTTAAATATTTTTCAGAAACATCATAAGGAGGCAAAATTCATAAACCCTAAAACTAAACATTCAAACTATTGAACACAAAAAATGCGTTACCTTTCCCGAACCAAGAAATCCAGTGATTATGGTGGCGGGAACCCTAGTGTCGATATCGAGCACAGATGAAACTGCTTCAGCAATGTCGTGCCTCGGAATCGAAGCCAAGACCATGGACCTCGAATTCGATGGCCGGATAATTCTTGATCTCTCGCTGGAGTGAAACTGTTGGGAGACAAAGGAATGGATACATCTGGAGCATTGAGAGATTGCAGGTGATAAATCAAGAGGATTCAAGCATGGCTGAAACAAGTGATTTAGGGTTTTGGATGCTCGAGGAATAAGGAATCGAGCGGCCATCTTCTCCGAGAAATAGAGAATGATTTCATAAACCCTAACCCTTGAACTCCTTAAACCCAGACTCGCCTGTTAAAAGCCGTCCCACAAAATTGTCAGGATGGGAACGGACCATATCGGGTCTCAGGATCAACGTGCGGATCCGCACGCGCTAGGGAAGCTTACTACGAGTTCCAACACCCTTGTTAGTAAAAAACGCGAATTTTTAAGTTTTTTACGTTTAAAATCCGTCTAAAATGGTTCCCATATTAAATAGCCGTCCATTTGAATTATTCGAAAAATACGCGCTTTTTTAGGGGTTGACGAACAAAACGCGTTTTATTCCCATATTGCGCATTTTATGCGTTTTAAATGCGTTTTAGGGGCACTTTTAAATCATTTTGAACTATGATTTAATGATCATACTTTGGTTTAGTGCATGCTACATGGAATATAATAGTATGATCATGTCATTTTGGTTAAAACTATGAATACAATTTAAATCATGAATATAGAACTTATTTTACTCTTATTTCATATTGATATTGATATTGTTGATTTTTAAGTTCATTTGGATGAATTATATCTTGAATACTTATTTTTAGTCGCATTTTTTATTTGGGTTAAAAAATTAAACACAATTTAACCCGTTTATGTATTATTCCCGTATTGCGCATATTTGACCGAATTTTTGACCAAACGTCTTTCGAAATTGATCGAATTAAACACGTTTTATTCACGTCCCGAATATTTTCCGTATTACGTATTGCGGTTCTTCTGTTCCCGTTCCCAACAATCGGTTCGGGTTCCGGTTTCGGCAGAACCAAAACCTCGAAGCAGAACCGAACCGAAAATGAAGAGGTTTGGTTATTGTCCCGGTTCTAGATCGGTTCCGGTTCCGGTTCAGTTTCGGTTCCGATTCGATTGTTATGAAAAATATATGAAAAGTAAACAAAATTTAAAGATGAGAATAATGGCTATCATACGTCATATGAGAGCATCTCGCATACGCCCTCTCACATAAAGCACCCAAGTACAACCAAGTACAAGCCCGTGTGGGCTTGTACTTTGGTGCTTTATGTCAGCGGGCGTATGAGAGAGGCTCTCATATGGCGTATGATAGCCATTATTCTCTTAAAAAATAACAATTTTAAAAAGAAATATGTTTTGCCATTAGTCAACTTAATGCAACTTACATATGAAAAAATTGATAATATGAATAATAAAAATCTGTTATACATTTGACAATCTTTTTTGAATTCTAGGGCTGACTATGATAAAATAAAGAGTGGCTGAGATTTGATCTTGGAAAATGAAAAGTTGAGATAAAGCTTTGAAATCATGAATGTGAGCTTTAAAATTTGGTCCAGCTTTGAAACAAATGGAGCTTTGAAACCATGAAGGTGAGCTTTGAAATTTGGTCCAGCTTTAAAATTTGGTCCAACTTTGAAAGCAACTAGTGAACCAATTCCGCGTCAAAGGCGCCCGCGAATTTTTTAACCCTAATTTGTTGTTTCGCGCCGAAGGCGCCAGCGAAATTTATTTACCCTAATTTATTATTCTGCGCCGAAGCCGCTCGTGCCGAATTTGTCGTTACGCGCCAAAGGTGCCCGTGCCGCTAAATATTTTTACGCTAATTTGTTGTTCTTTTAAATTTTAATAATTTTAAGTGGAACAAAGATTTCGCGTGGAACAAGGGTCAAGATTTAATTTTGGGGAAACTTAAACTTCTGTTGTAAAAATCGAGAAGTTGAAATCTTGGGGTGGGCACAGCATCCCAAGACAAAACGCACAGCATCCAAGGGTCAACTTTTTTTGTTTTTTTCTTTGGTTTTCAAACCCAACCCCCCACAATCACTACATTTGCGCAGAATACCGCTCATTTCCCCTTTTTGCTTAAAAACCATCCCATTTTACTTTTTACCCCTATACCCTACCCACATACACACCCACACTTATGCACTTTACCCCTTCATTTTCGTGTGTTTCTCTTTTGACCCACACCCTACACACACCCACACTTGTGCACTTCTCCATTCATTTTCGTGTGTTTCTCTTTTGGCCCAGGACCCCCACACCCTACGCATACCCACCCACATTTATGCACTGTCTCACCTCATTTTCGTGTGTTTCTCTTTTGGCCCGGGTTAAATATTTTTCCCCACACCCGAAGGCGCCTGTGCCGAAGCTAAATTTTTGTTTTTTAAATTTTGGAGTGGAAAATAGTTTTTGGGGAGAACAAAGATTTTGAGGGGATATCTTAAATGAACCGTGCCCGAGTTCCGAAAGCGCCCGCGCCGAAGCTAAATTTTTGTTCGTTTAAACTTTGGAGGGGAAAATAATTTTTGGGGAGAACAAAGATTTTGAGGGGATATCTTAAATGAATCGTGTTCGCGGGCATGAGTCATGACTATTTCTATATTACATTTTACAACAGTTTTTGAATTCTATGTCTAACTAGGACAAGCTGACTAGGACAAACATGTTGATAGAAGGATGGTTGATATTTAATCTTGGGAAATCAACGGTTGAGATGAGAGTTTGTGAAAATTTTAGGAGGGAAAACTATTCTATTTTGGGGGAAACTTTTTGGAAAAATAAATTTTCATTTAATTTAGAGAAATTGGATATCTTTGAATTTAAGAGGTCATGAAAGTTGAATAGCATGCATTTATGTGATTTAATTTACAATATTTATAACAAAAATAAGAAAAAATTATATTATCAAAGAATTATGTGTTGCCTATTCAAATCATCCTTATGCGCCAAAGGCGCCCACGTCGAAGGCCCGCTAAATTTTTTTACGCTAATTTGTTGTTCCGCGCCAAAGGCGCCCGCGCCGAATTTGTTGTTCTACTCTAATTTGTTGTTCTGCGCCGAAGGTACCCGCGCCGAATTTATTGTTCCATGTCGAAGGCGCATGCGCCGAATTTATTGTTCCACACCAAAGGCGCTCATACCGCTAAATATTTTTACGCGAATTTATTGTTCTTTTAAATTGAAATAATTTTTTGGGAAACAAAGATTTCGCGGGGGAAAATCTTAAGTGAACTGTGCCCGCGGGCGCGGATTATGACTAGTCTATATTACAAATGAGGGCTTTAATGGGATGTTTGTCCTACTAGGACAAACCCACTAGGCCAAACAATTGTCCTATGGGTTGTCATCTTGGCATGTTGGGCCCCCTTGTGAGTGGGTGAGAGAGTGAGCTTGCTTTGGAGTGTAACTTTAAGAAATTGGGTTTAATGCCCCCCCTCCCCCGAATTTCCCTTAATTGCAAGCTTGCCATTGGTGTTGTTACACTTTGTCCCCCAAGGGGTTTTTTTGCAAGTTAGCCCCTGATTTTTCCCATTTTACTTCCCGATGATACACAAACACCCACACTTCTTGCTCGTTCTTTGGTTCATACATCTACTGCATTCTTTCCTTAAGGGTTTTTTGACGCAGTGCACTGTGTGCATGGGTTATTTCTTCACTTAGCAAATCGACTTTTTTACCAGCACTGTCTCTTCAATGTGAATTACAGACCAAATATTTTTCCTTCGTCAAAGAGACCGATTTTTATAGGAAATGATCACGCATCTATCTTACAAATGAGGTAGGGAGACAACCCCACTATGAAAAATGTGGGCCACACCTTTGTCCCACTAAGACAAAGGATTGGTCTTGGTTGTGCACATGGGCAAGGTGGGCCCTGCTTAATGGGGTTGGGGTATTGGGTTTTGGGTTTGTGGTGAGGAGGTGGAGAACCCAAACAATGGCCCCTCCTTCCCTTTAATTGCAAGCTTGCCATTGCTTATTCACAAAAGCATAATGCTCCCTTTTCCACTTATTCGGATTTGCTATCGGTCTTTTTTCACTTTGGTCACTTTGGCCCCAGCGTTTTTTCTTAACGCCTGCTTTTCTGATGTTTACCCCCTTGGATTTGGTAGGGATTTATGCACTTTACCCCCAAAAGTTTTTTTTGTAATTTAATCCATTTTACTCCCTGAGGATACCCATACACCACCACACTTCTCTTTATTTTTCGGTTGCGTGTGTGTCTTGCCTCCTCCTGATGATACCAACACACCACCCATTCTTCTCGCTCTTTTGTCAGTTGCACGCATGCACCACATTCTGTGTGTGGGTTTTTTATTTGGTCACTGTTGCACTATGTGCACGGGTTTTTGCTGATTTGGACAAACCCAGTTGGCAGTGCTTGTCCTGTGTGACGGTTGGAGCATTGTGTGACATCATCCCCCTATATGGGGGTGACGGGTGGGTGCAATTTGGGTTATGGGTTTGGAAACCCCAAACAAAAGCCCCCGCATTCCCATTAATTGGAAGCGTGTGATTGCTTTTTCATAAAAATTGTAACCCCACGTTTTCATACGTACGATGTATTGTAGTAGGTATTTTGATGGTACTTAATCCGCGTATATTTTTCATGTATTTTGGAGATTTTTCCCTAATTTTTAAAATTTATAATAATATAAAAAGCTATTTTCAAACATTTTAAATTATATTTAGATGACATAATGTGTATTATTCATTTGGAATACATAGTATATTAGCATGGCTAATGGCGTTATTAGGAGTATTTTCTTTTTCCTAAAATTAGAAAATCCAAATTTTGCATGCATGCCACCTCACCCAGATATGTGTAACTTAATTAGCTAGCATCATCCTAATTGTGACACATAAGTCTACTTGTCATCCTATTAACTTATGTATGGTGATTAGGATGTGTAATAAATGGGAAAAAAGAAAAGGGGGAAGAAAAAGAACAAGCAAAAACATTTCATCTCTTTCTCCCATCCCTCTCTTCCCTAAATGTCGGCCCCCTCCTCCCCTTGCCCTAACAAAGCCGAACCACATACACCTCTCTCCTCCTCCTCCTGACCAAATTATCATCACCCATATACCCCACTTCTCTTGGTACAATTTGGAGCTTGAAGATGGAAGAAGGAGCTCTAGGAGGAAGAAGCCAGTTTTGGAGATAAAAGCTTCAATAGGAGACTACCAACTCTAGGTAGATACCATGCTTAAGATTGTTTTAGGAGGATGCAATCACTTGCATATTATGTTAAATTTTAAGCTATATTACAAGATATGTGCCATGCTATAAGCCATGCTAAGTGTAGAATGCCATGTGCCATTATGCAAGATATGGCTATGTGACATGCTATGTGCCATTATGCTATATGCCATGCTATATGCCACTATGTCTAGCTTAATCTCTTTATGTCAATTAGTTCATGTGATATATGCAAGATATGTCAATTATGCTATGTGATATATGCAAGATATGTCAATTATGCTATTTGACATGCTATGTGCCATTATCCTAGACATAAAGAGTATGTTGCTCCATGTTATGTTGCAAGATATGTGCCATGCTATGAGCCATGCTAAGTGTAGAATGCTATGTGCCATTATGCAAGATATGGCTATATGACATGCTATGTGCCAATATGTCTAGCTTAATCGCTTTATGTCATAAGGTCCATGCCTTGTGCCATATGCAACATATGTCTCTTTATGTCAAACTAATCCCATGCAAAGTGACATTATGCTAGACATGCTCATTTATGCCACTTAGTTCCATGCTATGTGATATTATGCTAGGTATATTTCTTATGCCAAATAAACTCCATGTCACACAACAAGTTGAATTCCATTACTATGATGTTTAAAATGTTGTTCATTATTCATGAGAATACGTTTAGGATGGTAGGCTTGTAAGTCACTATGCTTCTATGCTAGTAAGCTTTGCATATGCCATATGTTCATAATTTCATGTCCTATGTTTATGCACCACATGCCTTTATGCTTCTATGCGTATGTACTCCATGTTTCTTTGCTTATATGTTATGCACTCCATACTCCATGCTCTATGTTTGTGTACCTACAATATGAAGTTTATTTTGTTGCTAGCTCTCACGTGGAATGAATCCATGTTGTTATATTTGGATGCGACAACGGCCACCTAATAATGGCATTGATTTAAGAATGGTTGCTTGCAAATACCGTGATGATCTTTTCATGAGATTTGTGATGCGATGATAGTCGCGTAATCACAACATTGATAAAATGATGATTGTAATGAGATATGATTAGCGGCAGATGAGAATGCAGAAATGTTGAGATAATGGATATTGTTACATTTTAAGAAAAAGTAATCATGAGTGTGTTAACAACCTGGATGCCTCGATCTATCCCGAGGTAGGTGAGGTTTCTAGACTCGGAGTTTGGGGGAAATCCGAGTAAAACGTATACATAAGGACTGGACTAGATTTATTGGTTCTCACCCGCACTCCTGGCAACCGGTAAGGGGAGTTGTACAGAGTTGGAGAAGCTCATGGTGTACTCCTGTTGTGCAATGAGGTAATTGATTCGGCATATGTGATATTCTCACTTCCGAAAGGAGGAATTACGAGCGGCCCCGTTTTTTCACAGTACTCGTATTCACTAGCGGGGTACCACTTTCCACCCACCCTGGGTGAGGTCCAGTGTCATATGTTTTGCCTTCTACCTGAATTTCCAAATCATAATCAAATTAAAAATAATTGTAGGAAATGTTGTTCTAATTATCCTCTTTATTATTAATTGTAGTTGTTCATTTATTTTTCGTTTTGAATTTCCTCATGTTGCACTATTTTTGCCGTGTTTTCCTTTTATGATCAGAACCATGCTTATTATATTCTCGCTTTAAATTATGGACAGTTACACTGTCATTTATTATCATATGTTGCCTGACCTTTGCTAGATATAACAATTTTAAGAATGGTATACCGACCTAGGGTTGTTAGTTCCTACTGGGCATGCATTGACGTGTCCATCCCCCGTTTCCCCCATGATTAGAGGCTGAGACTGCAGAGCAGGTCCCTATTCAGTAGACTATATAGATCTTCGAGCTAGAGGTGGATCCCTCTGAGGGTGATTTCGTGGAGCTGGTTACTTAGGAATAGAATAGGGAGTGAGTTGTAATTGGTGCATGGACAATGCTTTGTGAGTTTGGGGAGCTTACCTATTTTGTCACATCTGATACCTTGTATAGTTATCATATGTACTTTATATCTTTCAGACTTAAATGTATGTAAATATTTTATGACTCTATATTGTGACTGTGGATTTATCTGTGTTGGAGCATTTACAGTATTTCTTTTATCTGTTGTCTGTACTATCCTAGCATTCGCAGTGGCCTGTGGAAATTTCTTAGTACAACATAATTTACACTGGGTAGTATTTAGAGTCAAAAGGTGAAAACCTTGAGTCTAAATACTGTTGCGGCCTTGTCTATTTCCATTCTCTACGAATGCCCTGGAAAGTTTAGTATTTTGGGGTATTTTGGAAAACAGGACGTGATGTGGTTTTTGTGGTGGCCCATGCAGATCCCCTCACACTGCGATATGCATTCGGATGATACAGATGATGCTCCAATACTAAATTACTTTATTTTGTATTGATCTATGTTTTTCTGTTCTCTCCCCCACTAAATGGATGTTGGGAATGTGACGTCTTCTTTCGACGTGGCTCACCTGATCCTTCTCTGTTGGATAATATTTTATTGGGAGTTCAGGCAAGTCTAAGTCAGTAAACTGAGATGTTGGCCAAGGTCCAGACTCGGAATACTTCCAGTTTCAAGCAGTTCAGGGAGATGCGTTCAAGGTTCTTCTCGAGTAATGAGTGTTGGATACAACATTAGTTGGAAACAACGATCGATGACTTCGTGGTTGATGATAACAAACGTGTGTGAACATTCTAATGTGTGTGCTAAGTGTTTTCAGGAGTGGCAAGCTCGCAAATTCTTCAGAGGAGACTTGGTCAAAGGGATGGAGAAATTGGCTATTCATGTGCAAAGAGGACTTGGACAAATATGGGGAGAGATGGAGAGAATCCCATTGGATTAATTCATATCAATTAGTGTTTATTCCAAATCTTAATCAATTCCTATTCAAGTTCATATCTAATTTGAATACAAATTGAGATCAATTCAAATCCCATATGAATTTGTATTCCTATGTTTGAGGGATTTGATTTGAGCCTAAAGATCTACCACCCTCTCCTAAATAAACTCCTTTCTCCAAAGATGAACTGGGCGGCCAACAAAAAAAGGGAAAACCCCCTTCATAGCCACAAGCCTCAACATGAAAACCACCTCTTTACCGCAACCCTCCCTTTGAGAAAGCCACGCAAACATCTTTGCCGCAATTCTTCGCTTCTCTCACGAAAACAATTATCTGTGTCGAAAATTCTCTAACTCTCCATGCAAACAATTCCTCAAGCCACAAAAAATTGCTTCTCCCAAGCTTTTTGTACGGGTGCTGGCTTATCAAAGAATTTCATGAAAGAGGTAAGTGCTCCTTGGTATTAAAAATAATAAAGAAGTTAATATTTGTTTCTTTTTGTGTATGCAGGAGATCATTTTGAGAGCATCATCAAAAACCAACGGGTCTTTGTGGGGAAGGGAAAAATTGGAAGATCCAAGCATCCTAGAGCCGAAATCTAAAAGGCCAAAAAACTCATCAACAACTACGTACACGCAATCAGCCTCCAAGCCGCTGCCATCAACATCTCCTTGCCGCTGCTGTGAACGAGCGAGATTTCCTGCTGCTATGGGCTCTCAGAGTTGCTGTTGTGATCTCCTCGACAAGTCTCCCGACCTCGTCGTTGCCGTAGCCCTTCAACGAGCCATCGAAATCCTCATCTCCAAGTCAAGGCCGATCTCTTGCTACCATCTTCTTCTTCGTCATTGACGACGAGATCTCCTCGGCTTCCATGGTCCATCTTCCTTCGTGCCATCAAACTTCAAGATGCCATCTACTTTGAGCTTTATGTGCATTACCTCGCTGCCATATCTTGTCGTCGAGACATCACAAGGGAGGCCATGATCCGAGGACTCAACATCATCTCCCTCCTGCTGAATTCTATGTATGCAGCCGCGAATTTGTCTCGCTATTGTGACTTCATCAAGCCTCAATAATTTCAATTGCAGCAAAGGCATACAACGTCTTCCAAAAAGTCACGGCAAAGAAATCTGAAAGCTTCATCCTTTTCAAACAAGGCCAAGGCTTCAGGGGAATTGAGAACCACTCAAAGTCTGAAGAAAAAAATTTAGGGAGCCGTACTTACATTGAGGAGAGAAATACAAAAGGTGAGAGGCCACCCACTTGATTTTGATTGAAGTTGCAAGAGCTTAAGAATTTATTTGAAAAAGAGAAGACTATTCAAATCATTGGCTATGAGAGAGGGGAAGCCCATCACAGATTATTTAAGATGTGAGTGGAGGTTAATTAAGAAGAAAGTTTAAATGGAAAGAATTAATTGAAGACAGAATCAGCCAGCACTTGCGCACCAGCTATGCCATAGCCCGCACGGAAAAAAGTGCAGATTCCGAAGCCTATTTTTGTAGAGAATACCTGAACAATTAAAGAATTGTAGATTTGGACTCGAACTTTAAAGGCAAGATACAGACTTCAGATTGAGACTACGTTTGTGTCAGACTGAAGCTAACGACATGCAGATTAACAGAGACGACTACACAAACACGAACTGAGCTTTTCTAAACTCTTTACTCTTTATATTCGTGTATTAGTGTGTTGATCTCTGTAGGGGAAACTCTTTACCATACTTGTTTTAAGGTCTTGTCTAGTGGGGTACTAGACAAGAGGGACTTGTCTAGTCAGGACTAGCTAATATGAAGCTTATACTAGGATTAATTTTATTGAACACGGTGAGTGGGGTACTGAGAACATGGTGAGTGTAAAGACGTGGGTTTTCTAGCTATTAAGGTTGTACCTGTTACATTATTAATCTAGTATCTGCTTTGGGGGCTGGACATAGGTTGTGGGACGACCGAACCAGGGTAAATCTGCGCGTACTCTGTGATTGCATACTGTTTACTCTGCCTGTGCTTATAACTACGTCTGAATATTCGTGGGTTGCACGAATATTTTTATTAGCCTATTCACTCCCCCTAGGCTTAGATCCAGATGCAACAAGTGGTATCAGAGCAGGTTAGAGGATCTAGGCTAGGATTGACCATGAATAACCCTATTAATTGTGCTTTTGCTGAAGGTCAGCTTATATCACGACCCCCTAAATTTAATGGAGTAGATTATGCTTACTGGAAATCTAGGATGAAAATATACTTAGTATCTGTTGAGTATAAAGTTTGGCACATAGTTGAAAAAGGTTATAAGCCACATGTTATTAAAGTTGAAAATATTGAAATGCTTAAACCTGACGATAAATAGGATGATGCTGATTAGAGATTATATTCTTAAAATGGTAAAGCTATGAATGCGCTTATATGCTCTCTTGATAAATCTGGATTTAATCATATCTCATATTGTCAAACTGCGCAGGAAATATGGCACACACTGGAGGTGACGCACGAGGGAATGTCACAGGTGAAGGGTCTAGACTTGCACTGATGATCACATAGTACGAGAGCTTTTACATGCTTCCATTAAAATCCATCTCAGAGATGTTTGCGAGGTTCACGGACATCGTTTACAAGTCTAGCTCCATTGGTAAGCCATACTTTAGCCTTGAGCAAGTGAGGAAAATCTTAAGGGAGCTGCCAAGCTCGTTCAAGCCTAAAGTCACTGACATTCAAGAAGTGAAAGATCTATCACAGATGAGAGTGGAGGACTTGATAGGTAACTTAATGTCCCACGAGCTTGAGTTGCAAAATATAGAGGCGAAGGAAAAAGATCCAAACCCACTAGCTCTTCAAGCTAGCGAAGGTGATGACGATGAGGAGGAGATAGCATTGATGGTCAGAGGCTTCAGAAGATGCATCAAGACTCCTCAAGGAAGAGCTGACATGCAACAAAGGTTTAATCGTTCTAACCAATATAATCCTTCTAGAAATTCATCTGAACAGACTGATATTAATAAGGTTAAATATTGTAAATATAAAAAGCAGGGACACATTATGAAGGAGTGCCTACAATATACAGCTAATATTGTGGATAAGAAATGAAAAGCTGTGGTGTGAATGTGGGACATAGACATCGAAGATGAGAATGAGGAGTATGAAGCCCACACTTCCCTCTGCTTGATGGCAAAAGATGATGAGGTAAAATCTGGTAATAAAGCTGAACTTCTAATTATTTGTAAAGCCGTGCAAGATGAAATTGTAGAGCTATAATCCACATTAGAAGAGTATAGAAATTCCAACGATGAAATGCAACAAGACACTTACAACATGTCATTAGAAATTAAGGAATT
Organism: Scilla litardierei; assembly: GCA_030789695.1. Classification (NCBI taxonomy): domain Eukaryota; kingdom Viridiplantae; phylum Streptophyta; class Magnoliopsida; order Asparagales; family Asparagaceae; genus Scilla; species Scilla litardierei. The sequence continues at coordinate 176,847,573 of CM061142.1, forward strand.
AAAAGGAAAAATTGTTGCATGTGATTCTACCATTGCTTTGTTGGAAAGAGTATTCTAGGTTGCATGAAAAAGCTGAATGTCTTTCTTGTCCATCTTTGTTGAATAATATTAGCATGTATAAGCAAAATGTGATTAAACTTGAAACTGAAAATGAATTGCTTGTTGAAAAGATTAGCATCCTAAATACTGAGCTTAAGGAAAAAATGATTATCTTTGCAAAGAAGGAAGAGAAAAACAAGAAAGCTTTTATAAGTAAATGCACTTTGATTATGAATGAGAATGCTCTATTGAAATCTAAAATCACTAGTCTAGAATCGTCATTAAGAAATTTTCTATTGGAAAACAAAATTTGGACATCATTCTTGGAAATCAACTTTATGGCAATAAAAGGCGAGGACTATGATATGGTTTTAAAAATGTTGAAAAATCAAAATATAGAAAAGTTCACGTTGAAACAATGAAGGTTGGAAATTTTCATGCAAAGTGCTTTACATGTGGTTGCGTTGGTCATACCTCTTATTATTGCAAATATAGGAACGAACATTAAATTCAAGCAAATACGGGTTCCTAAAAATTTGATGACTAATGTGGATGGACCTTGTTGGATTCCAATGTCACACAAAACATCTACCGTGTAAGTAAGATGGAGATTTGGCGATGAGCTATAGATTGAACGTTTCATTATTTAGTTCCTTAACCAAACGACGACGCGAAGGTATATTTTTCTACTTTGCACTTAATCCATACCTTCATAGCATTTTTTTGTTTTGTTGCTTGATTTTTTTTATTTGCGTGCTAGTTTGTTTGCTTGCTATCTTAGGTCTTTATAATCAAAAATTTAAAAAAAAAGGCAAAAAAGGAGCTTAAGGAATACCTTTTCTTTTGAATCATTTAAGTGGTATTAATGAATGAAACTCATATCCTTGTAGAAATCATTGTATTATTGTTATAGCTACATACGCATGTTAGTATCTCTAAATAGCCATGACATGTTTCATGAATAGAGTAACATGATTTCTACACCTACACTTCCACTTCCACTAGTATTGAATATTGTTGCACAATTGGAGACTCTTTTATAAAATATTGGAAAGTGAATGTAGGACGAATAATAACTAAAAATCTAAGGGATATGATGTGTCTTGCCATGGATAAAAATTGAGCACAAAAGAATTGAATATGAAAAAAAATAGAAAAAGAATGAAAATAGCTTCGGATGAAAAATGGATAGAATACTTGGCCAGTACACTACCCACGAGTATCCAACATATGCTTTACGGGTAATCTTTAGCGTTGGTGTTATACTCGTCAAGCAATGCCACCCTCACATTTAAAAGTCCTTATATGCTATGTTTTTGGGGTGTAGTAAATTGAACACATTTTTAATGTGATGGAAAAAATCAAATGAGATGGAAAAAATCAATCCTAGATGATTTCATGTTAAATGGAAAATGTGGGTTGGTTTTGGTTGAATTTCTTAAAAGTTTCTCCTCATGTACTTCAATGTTTAATTATCACACTTACACAAAGGTGTTGAAGTCTATGTTATAATTCTCATTGAATTTAAAGTGCTTATTCTATGAATGTCGACATGCAAGTGCTATTTGTAATTTATAATCCTCTTTAGTTTGCATGTGGTATGAAATTTGACTTCATTATACACTTTTGATGATAACAAAAGGGGGAGAAAGAATTGAGAAGATTTGAATGATTTGGTGTGTGCATTAATGCTTATATGTTGCATATGAATATTGGTTTAAGGGGGAGCATTAATGAATAATGAAAAATGTGCTTATTGAATATATGAATATTGGTTCAAGGAGGAGCATGAATAAAGGGGGAGTATGAATATAGGGGGAGCATGCTTATATGTTTGAAACATTGTTGCATGCTTGTATGCTTGAACATCATTGGTATATTGTTGTATACTTCCTCCATATCACACTTCACACACATATGTCACGATGATATTGTTTGAATCGTTATTGCTCAAATCTTATATCGGTTTGTCATCATCAAAAGGGGGAGATTTTTGGTTACAACGTTAGTTGGATACATCGATCGATGACTTCGTGTTTGATGATAACAAACGTGTGTGAACATCCTAATGTGTGTGCTAAGTGTTTTTAGGAGTGGAAATCTCGCTAATTCTCCAAAGGAGACTTGGTCAAAGGGATGGACAAATTGGCTGTTCATGTCTAAAGAGCACTTGGTCAAATATGGGGAGAGATGGAGAGAATCCCATTGGATTAATTCATATCAATTAGTGTTTATTGCAAATCTGAATCAATTCCTATTCAAATTCCTTATCTAATGTGAATACAAATTGAGATCAATTCAAATCCCATATGAATTTGTATTCTTATGTTTGAGGGATTTGATTTGAGCCTAAAGATCTACCACCCTCTCCTATATAAACTCCTTTCTCCAAAGATGAACTGGGCGGCCACCAAAAAAGGGAAAACCCCCTTCATAGCCACAAGCCTCAACATGAAAAACACCTCTTTATCACAACCCTCCCTTTGAGAAAGCCACGCAAACATCTTTGCCGCAATTCTTCGCTTCTCTCACAAAAACAATTATTTGCGCCGAAAATTCTCTAACACTCCATGCAAACAATTCCCCAAGCCACAAAAAACTGCTTCTCCCAAGATTTTTGTGCGTGTGCTGGCTTTTCAAAGAATTTCATGAAAGAGGTAAGTGTTCCTTGGTATTAAAAATAATAAAGAAGTTAATATTTGTTTCTTTTTGTGTATGCAGGAGATCATTTTGAGGGCATCATCAAAAACCAACGGGTCTTTGTGGGGAAGGGAAAAATTGGCAGATCCAAGCATCCTAGAGCCGAAATCTAAAAGGCCAAAAAACTCATCATCAACTACGTACAAGCAATCAGCCTCCAAGCCACTTCCATCAACATCTCCTTGTCGCTGCCGTGAACAAGAGAGACTTCCTGCTGTCGTGGGCTCTCAGAGTTGCTGCCGTGATCTCCTCAACAAGTCTCCCGACCTCGTCGCTGTCGTAACCCTTCAACGAGCCATCGGCATCCTCATCTCCAAGTCGAGGTCGATCTCTTGCTGCCATCTTCTTCTTCGTCATTGAAGACAAGAACTCCTCGGCTGCCGTGGTCCATCGTCCTTCGTGCCATCGAACTTCAAGTTGCCATCTACTTCGAGCTTCGTGTGCATCACCTCGCTGCCGTATCTTGTTACCGAGACATCACAAGGGAGGCCGTGATCCAAGGACTCAACATCATCTCCCTCCTGCCAAGTTCTCTGTATGCAGCCGCGACTTTGTCTCGCTACTGTGACTTCATCAAGCCTTAACAATTTCAATTACAGCTAAGGCATACAACGCCTTCCAAAAAGTCACGGCAAGGAAATCTGAAAGCTTCATCCTTTTCAAACAAGGCCAAGGCTTCAGGGGAATTGAGAACCACTCAAAGTCTGAAGAAAAAAATTCAGTGAGCCGTACTTACATTGAGGAGGGAAATACAAAAGGTGAGAGGCCACCCACTTGATTTTGATTGAAGTTGCAAATTAATTAAGAGTGCTTAAGAATTTATTTGAAAAAGAGAAGACTATTCAAATCATTGGCTGTGAGAGAGGGGAAGCCCATCACAGATTATTTAAGAATGTGAGTGGAGGTTAATTAAGAAGAAAGTTTAGAGGCAAAGAATTAATTGAAGATAGAATTAGCTAGCACTTGCGCACCAGCAATGCCATAGCCCGCACGGAAAAAAGTGCAGATTCCGAAGCCTATTTTGGCAGAGAATACATGAACAATTAAAGAATTGTAGATTTGGACCCGAACTTTAAAGGCAAGCTACAGACTTCAGATCAAGACTACGTTTGCGTCAGACTGAAGCTGACGACTTGCAGATTGACAGAGATGACTACACGAACACGAACTGAGATTTTCTGAACTCTTTACTCTTTATATTCGTGTTTTAGTGTGTTGATCTCTGTAGGAAAAACTCTTTACCATACTTATTTTGAGGACTTGTCTAGTGGGTGCTAGACAAGAGGGACTTGGCTAGTCGAGACTAGCCAATATAAAGCTTATACTAGGATTAATTTTGTTGAATACGGTGAGTGGGTACTGAGAGCCTATTGAGTGTAAGGATGTGGGTTCTCTAGCTATTAAGGTTGTACCTGTGACATTATTAATCTAGTATCTTCTTTGGGGGCTGGACATAGGTCGTGGGACGAACCAGGGTAAATCTGCGCGTACTCTGTGATTGCATATTATTTACTCTGCGTGTGCTTATAACTACGTGTGATTGTTTGTGGGTTGCACGAATATTTTATTAGCCTATTCATCCCCCCTCTAGGCTTAGATCCAGATCCAATAATGAGAGCCCCTAAGAGGTTAATGAATGGCTGTGGCATACAAAGGACGATATACTCACAGTTGGATATCCACAAGATGGCTGTGTGGATGCTGTGAGGAGACAACTAACTCAGCAGGCTCGAGATTGGTGTGATGGAGAGGAGTGCCATTTGACCAAGCCTGTCTCCTGTGAGAAGTTCAAGGAGTGCTTTGAGTTCAAGTTCCTTCCAGAGATGTGAAGGATGAGTTTGAGGCAGTGCTTCAAGTGTTTGACCCAGAGCCGTCGGAGTATTAACATATATGATGCTAAGTTTTCCTTACTGAGCAAGTTTGCTCCAGAGCTGGTTACATCTGATGCCACTCAAGCTCGCCGTTTCCGCATGGGCCTCGATCCTGAGCACATAGGAGCCATGTCTACACTTGATTTGCCCACTCATAAGGCAGTGCTGAAAGCGGCGAGGATGCATGAGACCTATTTGAGGAGCATGGGGAAGACTCACGTGATTGCTAATCGACGTTCCAGCAGAGGAGGTTCACCCGACCCATGTAGATTGTCCAGTTTAGGAGGTCGAGCGTCCCACCTGTTGAGTATTGGACTTCTCCCTACTTGGTTTTGATGATGAGCAAACATAAATACTTGTGACTAATCTCCTCCATGCAGTTAATTCATTGCCTAAGCTAATCATGAAGATCAATTGCAATGAATGACACTCAAGGATCAATCAAGCTTAAAGACTTGAATATTGGGTGATGAAGATAAAGATAAAAGCTTCAAAGACTTCAAGATCATTCAAGATAAAGAAGAGAGCTATAATTCAATGTAAATCTTTTATTCTCTTTATTCTTTCTCATTAGAATGTAGCCTTGAAGTAGAGTAATAGTGGAGCACTCTCACATCACTCAATCCAGTGTAGGATTTCATTAAAACTCTTTCCTAGGACTCTAACTCTTATTTCCTGAGTTGTGCATTTAGGTGATCAACAGGCGACTGCTGAACATTTGTCAGGCGCATTTCTTCATACATGCGCCTGTGATTTGTTCTACAGTCGTCTCTTATGCATACACTTTTGATAGAATTCTTTGGGTTTTCTATATTCAATTCTAACAGGCAACTATTGTACAATGTACATGCGTTTGGCTCCTTGCAGATGCCTGAACTTTGTTCTACAGTCGCATGTATCATCTTGCCCAAAGATCCCAAGTTTTACCATCTTTCACACTTGTGCAATCAGACGACTGATGTTGGTTTCACAGTCGCTTGCCCATGGTATAAATGCCTATGTGTAGCACATCAGTTGCATGCCCTTCCTTGCACAGATCTTTCATTTTGGCAAGATTTGCACATGTGAACACAGACGACTGTCGTTGGTTTCCCAGTCGCTTGCCCATGGCATGGGCGCCTGTGGATACCACATCAGTCGACTGTCCTTGCTACCCAGAAGTCTTTAGATTTGTTAACATTCGTACTTTGCCATACAGACGCCTGTAGAAGGTTTCTCAGGCACATGTTTGTTTTCAGGCGCTTGTCCAAGCTTCATCGGTCGCTTGTCCTACATGGTAAGTTACCGTTTGAATTCTCACCTACCCTATGACACAGTGCAGCAGGCGACTGTCCGTTCTTTATCAGTCGCATGTCCTACCTGTAAAATCAATCCGTTGGGATTTTCCACACGGATTTTGAAGGGGCTTTTGGGTATTTTCTTTGAGGGTTTGAGAGAACTTATAAATGGGCATGCTACTGTTACATTGAGAGTTTCTTAGACATTCTTGCATTCATCTCTCAAGCTTAATCTCTCTCAAGCTTTCATTTGAAATCAAAGCCCCAGAATTCCAAATCTCATCTTGTCTTCCAACTAGAATCAACTCAAGTCCTCTAGCTTTGGTGAAGATAAGTGCAAGTGCTAATCTCTCTTCTAGGAAGAGATCAATACACTCCAATAACTTTGCTCCTTCTAGTTCTACTTCAAGGCATATGTGATTTGTAAGTGTTATTTCAAATTTCATAACTTTCGTAATTTGGTTTTACTCCCGGTTTGTGAGAGTGGTTTGCTTGATCCCAATTTGTAGGATTCAAGGACATCAATCTTGTATTGATTACACTTGTAGGGTTGCTACAAGTGGGTTGAAAGGAAAACTCAAGCTATGGTTTTAGCTTGAGTATCTGGGTGGTATCCCAGGTGGTAGGGACGTAGGATTATCAGGAACAAGTCGGATTTGACTTGGGTAATCCAAACTCTTGAACATATTGTATTTGCTTGTTCATTGTTGTTTATTCATAATTCCGCATCTTTGTTGGTTAGGATTTTAATTAGGCATAATTGTCTTTTTAATTTTATAAACACTATTCAACTCCCTTCTATTGTTTTCCTCATAGCACAGGGTTCTTACACCACCATCTTCCCAGAGGCAATCATCTTGCCAGCATTACGACAAGGTTGGGCATGAGAAGAAGGATTGCAGATTCTTAGTCGGGCGATGCTTTGCTTGTGGCAAGTCAGGACATATCAGCAGATTTTGTCCACAGCAGAGCCGTTCTCTAGTACTTGCAGCACATGTCATAGCTTGGCCTACGCAACAGAAGACTCTTCCACTCGCTCCATAGAGGTTGCCACTCCCAGTGCCACCAGGACTGAGTTCTCCAGCTCCCAGAGGACCCACTCTACATATTCAACAGCGTGCCTTTAGAAGGGCAGCCCCGACCCCTCAGAGGCGTCGGACTTTTACTATGTCTGCTATAGAGGTAAAGAACACTGGTCAGGTTATCACTGGTATATCTCAAACCCTCCTTGAATGATACATATTCTATATACATGTTTCTATTCTTATTTTGTTTTCCATATTTCACTTCCCTTATTAGGATTGTTTCTTGTTTTTCCTTGCTTTGAATTGTCTTCCTTAGGCATTATCATGGTCGCTTCTTTCCCTGCTCTATCACTCTTCGATTTTGGGGCTTCCCACTGTTTCTTGTCCTAGAGATTTGTGACCAGTCACTCAATACTAGTGGCTCCATTCACTAGCAGTTGGAATATCAACACGGAAAATGGTGTGCTCCGTAGTTCTCTTGGCTGTTGCCATTGTCTAGTGGAGATTTGTAAGCAAGAGTTGTATGCTGATTTCCTAGTGATAGAGATGCCTAGCTTTGAGGATATGTTTGGAATGGATTGGCTATGTATGTTCTATGCCATGATTGCCTACAGACAGAGGTGGATAGTCTTTCAGATCCCAGACCATCTGTAGTTTGAGTTTGAGAATGGTAGCAGTACACTCGAACCCATGAAGTTCAGGGCCAAGTCAATAGAAGTTGTGGCGATGGCGATGGAGACTGAGCCAGATTTGTCGAGGGTTGTCTGAGACTTTCCTGGTGTCTTTTGAAATGAAATTTATGGACTTCCTCCAGATCGATGCTTGGAGTTCACCATTGACTTGTTACCGGGCACACAACCTATTGCCACGGTCCCGTATCGTATGGCCCCGTTGAATTTAGCCGAGATTCGCACTCAACTGAAGGATCTGTCGCAAAGAAGACTAATATGCTCCAGTGTGTCTCCGTGGGGAGCACCAGTGCTATTGGTCAACAAGAAGGATGGGTCGTGGAGGATGTGCATTGACTATAGGGAGTTGAATATTGTGACAATGAAGACTAAGTGTTGGATCTGGATCTAAGCCTAGAGGGGGTGAATAGGCTAATAAAATTCTTGCAAACACACAAGCAATCACATGCAGTTATTCAGCACAGATAGTAAGTAGCAGGGTAAATAAAAACAATCACAGATATGCACGAGCAGATTTACCCTGGTTTGGTTGTCCACACGACCTATTCCAACCCCCAAAGTAGATACTAGATTAATAATGTTACCATAAAAAGCTAGAGCACCTCCTCTACGCTTACCAGGCTCTCTGTACTGCACTCCCACAGTGCTAAACACATGCTAACCTAGTAAAAGCTTTCTATCGACTAGCCCCAACTAGTCAAGTCCCTATTGTCTAGCCCCAACTAGACAAGACCCCAAAACACACAAGTATGGTAAAGTTTCTCCTACAGAGATCGATACACTACTACAAGAATATAAAGAGTAAAGAGTTCAGAAAAGCTCAGTTCATGTTTGTGTAGTCATCTCTGTCAATGAGCTCAGGCCAGATCAATTCTGACAGGATGTAATCGCCAATCTCACGTCGTGGCTCCCTCAAGATGTTGTGGCATCCTTCTTTGGCTTCGAAGCTTGCGGCAATGGATAAGAACACCCCTGAAAGTTGCGGCCTAGGAGGAGAATGCTCTTGAGAACTTGCACACTTGAAGATCGATGGAGCTTGTAACTTGCGCACTTGAAGATGGATGGAGCTTGTAACTTGCGCACTTGAAGATGATGACCCTTTGGATGTTGCGCAATATGTGGAAGACTCCCTCTTGGATGTTGCGACCGTGGAGATGTGTTTCCCTCTTGGATGAAACTTGCGGCCTAGGGATGGAGAGCTCTTGGAGTCCCTTGCGCAAGGTTGATGATGAAGCTCTTGAAGATGCTTGCAATGGAGATTGTGCTTGCGGCAAGGAGACGTACAATGGAGCTTTGCTTGCAAGGGTTTGCACAAGGAGGAAGGGAGAGGCTTTGCAAGGGTGTTGTGCAATGTGCTCTTGGCAATTGGATTTCGGCAAGGAGATGCAATGGTGTGCATGGAAGGGTTTTGAGCATGAAACTTGCGGCTTTGGCTCTCCCCTTTGTGTTGGCCGAATTATCTCTTTGTTGCCATCTCACTCTCCTTTGAATATGAGTTTATATAGGAGAGGATGGGATCAATTAGAATCAAATAGAATCACATAATTGAAGGAGATTGGATGGAATCCTAACTTGAATAGGATTCGAATGAATCACCATGGAAGATCTCTTCAATCATCATTGGGTATGGAGTGTGAATTTGGATGGCTATAGGATTTGAATTTAAATGACATTTAATCACAATTGATTTGCATGAGATTCTCCATATCTCTCCATCTTTGACCAAGTCTTCTTTGTGTAGGAAGGATTTGATTCAACCACCTTTGATATGAATGAGATCTCTCCATATCTCTCCATATTTGACTAAGTCCAAATTGCAAATGAATTACAATTTCTCCATCACTTTGACTAAGTCTCCCTTTGAGTATTTACATGCTTGCCAATCCTGAAAACACTTAGCACACACATTAAATCGTTCACACACGTTTGTTATCATCAAACATGAAGTCATCAATCGTTGTATCCAATAACACGTTGTATCCAACAATCTCCCCCTTTTGATGATGACAAACCAATATAAGATTTGAGCAATAACGATTCAAATAATATCATCGTGACATGTGTGTATGAAGTGTGATGATGGAGGAAGTATGCAACGAGTATGACAATGATGTTCAAGCATACACGCATGCAACACAATGGCGTTCAAACATACAGGCATGCTCCCCCTATATTCATGCTCCCCCTTGAACATATATTCACATATTCATTAAGCACATACATTCATTCATTATTCATTAATGCTCCCCTTAAACCAATATTCATATATGCACTCATATAATTCTCCCCTTTTGTTATCATCAAAATTGTATATACGAAGCCAAATTCATACCACATGCAAAAAGAGATTATTATAAATTACACCATACACTTGCATGTAAACATTCGTATAATAATCAAGTCAAATCCAATGAAAATTATAACATAGACTTCTGCACCAACGTGTAAGTGTGATGATTAAACATTGAAGCACAAAAGGAGAGCTTTTAAGAAATTCAACCAAAACCAATCCACATTTCCATTTAAACATGATATCATCTAGGATTGGTTTTTTCCATCTCATTAAAAATGAGTTCAAGGTACCACACCCAAAACATAGCCTATAAGAACTCTTAGATGTGGGGTGGCATTGCTTGACGATTATAACACCAACACTAAATTTTACTCTTAAAGCATATGTTGAATACTCGTGGGTAGTATCATTGCCAAGGATTGTATCCATTTTTCATACGGAGCTATTTTCCTTCTTTTTCACCTTTTTTGTTTCATATTCAATTCTTTTGTGCTCAATTTTTATCCATGGCAAGACACGTTATATCCCTTAGATTTTTAGTTATTTTTCATCCTGCATTCACTTTCCAATATTTCATAAAAGGTGTCTCCAAATGTACAACAATATTTAATATTCATGGAAGTGAAAGTGTAGGTGTAGAAATCAAATTATTCTAATCATTGAACATGTCATGGCTATTTTGAAAAGTCTAACATGCACATGTAGCTATAACAATAATACATCAATTTCTACAAGGATATGAATATCATTCATTTATACCTCTTAAATGATTCAAAAGAAAAGATACATATTAAGCTCCTTTTTTTGCTTTTTGTATTTTTCAATTTTGTATTTTTGTTTATAAGGGGCTAAACAAGCTAGAAAGCACACAAATCTAGCACACAAAACAAAAAAATCAAGCACCCAAAAAAATGTTATGAAGGTATGCATTAAGTTCAAAGGAGAAAAGTCATACCCTCGCGTTGTCGCTTGGCTAAGGAACTAATAAATGCGACGTCCAATCCATAGTTTCTCGCCACCTCCATCTTACCTACATGGAAGATGTTATGTGTGACCTTAGAATCCAACAAGGTCCACTCATGTTAGTCATCAAATTTTTAGGAACCTAAATTTGCTTGAATTTGATATTCATGTTCCAATATTTGCAATAATGAGAATTATGACCAATACTAGCATATGTAAAGCAATTTGCATAAATATTTTTCACTTTGGTTGGCACATTGTGAAATCTCTTATAATTAGTCTTTTCAGCATGTTTCAAACCATATAGAAGTCCAAGTTTATTATTGCATATAGTTGATTGTCATGAATAGTATCCAAAGATTGTTTTCCAATAGAAAATTTCTTAATGGACAATTCTAGGTTCGTGACTTTGGATTTTAAGGAAGTATTTTCATTCACAAGCAAAGTGCATTTAGCATGCACATCTTTTCAATAAGCAATTTATTTTCAGTTTCTAGCTTAATCAATTTTTCTTTATAATGCTATTTTCATTTAATAAAGTGGGAAAAGAAAGACAATCAACTTTTTTACGCATGTTAGCTTTTTCCTTTTCAGCAAATCAATTGTAGAACGACATGCACCAAGTTTTTCTTTCAGATTATCAATTTCATTAGACATGTCACAGTTTTCTTGTTGCATTTCAAAGTTATCATTTCTATATGCATCTAAGGTGGATTCTAGCTCTACAATTTCATCTTGCATCGCCTTACAAATATTCAGAAGTTCAGCTTTGCTACCAGATTTTACCTCACAATGTTTTCCCAACAAGCAGAGGGAGGTGTGAGCAGTCTCCTCAATCTCGTCTTCGCTATCGTCAACATACGTTAAAGCTAGAGCTTTTCCTTTCTTTTCTGCTGAATTATTATTCTCTTGTGGGCAATCCTTCATACGATGTCCCATGTTCCTGCATTTAAAACATTGAAATCTTTCAGTAGTAATCTGTTCAGAGGAATTTCTAACAGGATCAGAGTTGTTAGAGCGATTAAACCTTGGTGCCATTTATGCTCTTCCTTGCTTGGTCTTAATGTATTTTCTGAAGTTTCTGACCATTGGTGCTTGCTCCTCATTATCATCTTCATCTTTGCTAGCTTGAAGAGCTAGTGGTTTTGGAGCCTTTGCCTCTGGTTTCTCTCTTTCTTCGTTGCTCTGCAGCTCAAGCTCGTGTGACATCAAGTTCCCTATCAAGTCCTCCACTCTCATCTTTGATAGATCTTTAGATTCTTGAATGGATGTGACTTTGGGATGGAACGAGCTTGACAGCGCTCTCAAGATCTTTCTCACCTGCACCAGACTCTAGTATGGCTTAACAAGGGAGCTAGACTTGTAGACGATGTCTGTGAACCTCACAAACATATCTTTGATGGTTTCTGATGGAAGCATGCGGAAGCTCTCGTACTCTGTGCTCAGCAAAGCAAGTCTAGACTCCTTCACCTGTAACATTCCTTCATGCGTCACCTCCAGCATATGCCATATCTCCTGTGCAGTTAAACATTGTGAGATACGATTAAATTCAACTTTACCCAAAGAGCAAATAAGTGCATTCATAGCTCTACCATTCAATGAATAGAGTTTCTTATCAGCAACATCCCATTTATCTTTTGGTTTTACAATTTCAATGTCTTCAATTTTAATAGTGGGGGTTTTATATCCATTTTCAATAATATCCCACACATTATAGTCAACAGACACTAAATAAATTTTCATTCTTGCTTTCCAATAAGTAAAGTTTACTCCAGTAAACTTAGGGGGTCGGGCAATAAACTGACCATTAGCAAATGCTGAATTAGAGATATTCAGGGTTATTCTAGCCTAGATCCTCTAACCTGCTCTGATACCACTTGTTGGATCTAGATTTAAGCCTAGAGGAGGGGGGAGTAAATATGCTAATAAAAATTCTTGCGAACACACAAGCAATCACATGCTGTTATTCAGCACAGATAGTAATAAGCAGGGTAAATAAAAACAATCAAAGATATGCATGAGCAGATTTACTCTGGTTCGGTTGTCCACACTGATGGGAAATCAAATCCCACCCCTAAGTAGTTTTGATGATGAGCACACCAAATGATGTTAGTGTTCTAATGACACTATCTAAAGTGTGCAGGTTGTGCGATCAATAATATAAGCTTTATGCATACTCCGAAGAAGCTCAACCACACTCAGAAGATGAAGACAATTTGATAGCTCTATGTCAAACAAAAGTGAGGATCAAAGGTGAAGCTCATGGAAGTGTTCAAGCTTAATCAAGGACGAGCTCAAACTCAAAGTGAAGCACATATCTACATCAATATCTGATCGGCTTCAGAAGTCTTCATTTAAGTCTAAGTGTGTGAGGTTGTCGTTTAGGAATATGTTAAAGCCAAGTTTTATTGCATACACACAACGTTTTCAAAACAAAAGTTTTTAAAACTCATCTTAAAACTCGTTAAGAGCATAGCTATGTGATTTAACTTCGTAGTCAATCTTCAAACACCCAGGAGTTGATTACTTATCCTTTAGATGAGTTTCAGTGAAAAAATGCTCTGGGAGTCGACTACCAAAGGAGGGAGTCGACTATCAGCTGAGAGCAGAATTTTCAATGAAAACTCATTGGGAGTCGACTACCTCCCTTGGGAGTCGACTACCAGCTGCGTTTTTGACTTCCTGATTTCGCTCCCTTGATTCTCTCATCTCCTTGATTGTTGGGCTGAAGTCAAATGTTTTTGAATTTCAAAATCATTTTTGAAACTCTATAAATAGAGCCTCTTGAGAACATTTCTAAACACCAATTCTCTATTATCTTTTGAGCTAAAGCTATACTTTTGAAATTCTCAGTCACTCTCAATCGCTCTCATCGTCGTAGCCAAATTCTGGTTCTAATTTTCTGATCTCATTTTTTTACTAAAATTCTTTTGAGATCTATTTTATTTCTTGGCTATTGAAAATTGTTTTTCAAAATCCTTATGTTTGATTTAATATTCTTTAAAGGATTTTTGAAAACAAAAGCATCCAGATCACAACGAATTAAATTATATTCTTTATGTAATCTCAGATCTTATAAAATTCTTTTAAGCCACATAATCACATTTGCAATATTATCTTGGCTATAGAATTTTGTTGGGTGTAAACCAATCTCCACCAAATATTGTGGTGAATTGGATCTTGTTTTTATTTGGATTCCCTTTGTGACAAGGGTTGTGGAAAATCCTAGTCAAGGCTAGGTGGTTGGAAATCATGGTAGAGATACTAGGTCGTTGGAAATCCTAGTGAGTGAAACTAGGTAATTGTATTGCTAAGGCAATAGTGGATTGAATTTCGTACCAGATTGGTCGGAGACTGGACGTACCCAGGTTGCGGGGAACTAGGATAAAAATCTATTGTCTCTGCATGCTTTATGAGTTTGTGTTTATTATTTTTGTTCAAGCGATTCATTCCTTGTTAATATATTATCTTTGTAACTCTTTATTAATATATTTAAAAATTCATCTTTTTTATTCGCTGTATAAATATCTCTTTGATTGTTATCTTTGTCTGCTTGTAATTAATATTTGTATCTATTCAAGATTACTTTGTTGATTAAGAACCAAGTGTAGATCACTCTACTTGGTTTCTTAGGCAACATTGGAAGGGAATTATTGTGTTATAATTATTAAAGGAAAAAGTTTTATAATTTATACAACACTATTCAACCTCTTTCTAGTATTGTTTGCCATCCACAGGATCCAACACTTGGTATCAGAGCGGGGCTAAAAGACAATGTCATCAACATCTTTCCACTCTGAAGGACTCAACACCATGCGACCACCGTTGTTCAATGGAACAAACTACGCAAGCTGGAAGATACATATGAAGACTCATCTAAAGTCACTAGACATTGAAGCATGGACCATCACTAAGGATTGTCACGCCCCGCTTCCCAAAAATGTGGAGCGAGACGTGAGAAGGTCCGCACAAACTTGAAGCTGAGAAGCTCCAAGTCTGATAAGCGTGTAAAAACACTTATTATGGCAAGTCCTTGCAAATGCGATACGAAACAAGATAACAATAAGAAAATGAGACAATAAGCAATTTATTGAATCCCTGAATATCCATAAATAAATTACAATATCACAGAAAAGCCACCAGGCTAAAAAGGAAAAGCTAAGGCCCAACATGGCCAACAGAGAATAACATACATACAAGGTGCTACGCACCCAAGACTAACAGCAAACCTAAATAAAGAAGTGAGCACGAGCGGTCTTCAAGTCAGGCCCCTGGTGTCCACTCACCACCACAGCAAACATCTGCATCAGCAACATCATATCCCCTGCAACAAAGCTCTGGCTCTGGGTCTAACATGTGACACCCAAAAGAGAGAGGGGCACATGTCAGCAAGTCTGGAAAGACTTGTGCAAGGAAACCGAAAGTAAACTAACAACCTAGCATTTAAATGTTAAGCAATAACATGGCAGTTAAGTATGATGCAACAGTTTAAAAGAGAGGCAAGCACGCACGATGTAGCAAAAGCTACCAAATCACTAATCACTTATCATTTATCACTTATCGCTTATCACTTGTCACTATTAATCACTTAAACACTAGAGATTTCGCCTGCTGGCTGGAGTGGCGGATCAGGCCATCTCGTGCTCAGGTGACGCATATCTCACTTAAACACTAGAGATTTCGCCTGCTGGCTGGAGTGGCGGATCAGGCCATCTCGTGCTCAGGTGACGCATATCTCTTACCCCACCCACATGTGTCGAGCGTTGTGGTTAGCAACTCATTATGCTCGCTTCTGGAACACGAGCCAGGAAACATAGTATTGTAGCGTGTGCTACGCAATCACGATGAATAATCACTATGCAATGACATGAACAGATATTTGCGTACCGTTAATAGAATTTAAACATGACAGGCAAAGATGCATGGATGATATGAACAGATAATTGCGTACCGTTAATTGAATTTAAACATGACATACAAGCATGATGAGGGTGACGGATCTAGCTTCGTTGTCAAGCTAGATCAAAGGCGTCCAGACAGCTATCCTTTCACTGTCTAGTCTCTTTTACGCTAAAACAAGGTAATGGCCTAAGCACGGCCTAAACAACAAGGGTAGCAAGTTTCACTTGCCTAGCACCGGGGATGACGACCACTTCGTCACACGGATGCTAATCTACGGGGAGTCGCTGTTATGGGGGAAACAAACATCAAACAACATGAAATTTATTAGGGTTTCATAAAAATTACAATAGGTTAGGAAAACATCGGTGAATCGATTTCTTACCGAGAGGAGGCGGTTGGAACACTCCGGGGACCCCTAGGATCAGATCTGGAAAAGATTGGAGAAGTTTGGGGAAACTAGGGTTTTGGGGATTTTGATGGGTTTTGGTGAGATTTTGGGGAAGATGAGAGGTGGAATGAGTTGATGGAGGGTTTAGATGATGAATCTAGGGCATGGAATGAAGGAATGAAGCTTGGAAGAAGATGGGGGCTTGATGGGGGTGATTTTAGGGTTTAGGGTCGAGTGGAGGAAGATGAAGTCGGTTGGGTTGGGTATAAATAGGATGGGCTGGCGGCTGCCCAGAAATTAGGGTTTTAACACTGGTTAGTCGGTCAAAGAGCAACCACTGACCGACTAGTTTGGCAACTAGTCGGTCGGTCGACCAACGCAGACCGACTAAGTGTAAACAGTAACTCCTGAACGAAAATAGGATTTAGAGTTAGTCGGTCCATGAACAAATACTGACCGACTAGTTTAGCATCTAGTCGGTCGATGAACGTTCTTAGACCGACTAAGAGCAAACAGTAACTAGTGAATTATTGATTCAAAGAACTAGTCGGTTCCATTTGATTTCCTGACCGACTAAATTGGAATCTAGTCGGTCGGTCGATCTCCTTGAACCAACTAACGTGCACGAAAAGTGCTGATTCGAAGCGCGAAGCTTCGGGAAGATTTCTATGGCTTCTAGGATCGATTTATACTCTAAGATATGATCGATATGAAGCTCGTCACGAGTGACTTACTCCGAATTCAATGATTCTAAGGAAGAACCTAGAAGATCACATCAAAAGGAAAGAAAACGAAAGATAGGAAATCTCAACGAGATGAATGAAAGCGAGAACTATGGAAATGGGAACCACACAAGGAGAGAATCCACCATCACAAGCAAAACACACTGATAATCCAATCATACAAAAACCAGTCGTTACATCCTACCCACCTTAGAATAAAGTCCGTCCTCGGACTTTCTAACTATAGCTATATCTAGTCACCCTAGTAACTACCCTCAATCAATATCACATCAAAATTTCAACCAAGTACATTCATTTCGAGTGCTTATATATAGGCACTAGAAATCAAATATTACTACCACTACACACATATTTTCACGCACATAATACACTCATACTTATTATAGTCAATCAATTTCATACACGTATTTCAATCGCAAATATATAGTCAATATATTTATACAACAATAAACACTTATTACTTACTATAAGAAAATAACCAAGCCCCTCTTATTTGAAAATAATTTCACA
Organism: Scilla litardierei; assembly: GCA_030789695.1. NCBI lineage: Eukaryota > Viridiplantae > Streptophyta > Magnoliopsida > Asparagales > Asparagaceae > Scilla > Scilla litardierei. The sequence goes on from CM061142.1 coordinate 176,864,973, forward strand.
TTTATTTAGTCCTTCAAATACATGCAAATATTTCACCTCACATATAGTCCTATAACTATATATTGGTATAGCCACCCACAATCGCGTGCGTAACACAACCAAGCACAAACAATTCAAACACCATACATACATCATCCATCACTATTCATCACCACATACAATTATACCAAGGTACATAGAGTATACCCACTCAAGCTTGAGTGAGACTCAAATCATAGCAGGACATTTATATGTGTATCACAGTATCCATACACACACCAATACCACTCCAAGGCATACACATCCACGTATCACATATTTTCACACCATATCCATCTATTTATAATTACCATATCAACACATCAACTACATACAAGTTTAAGAGATGCAATAGTCAGGTATACCTCCTGATATACACGCATACGACATCTCATAAAACAAGTAGTACCAATCAAAATTATCATTCTGTTATCATACGTATATCACATCATACACAAGCAGAAAATTACCTACACACAACATACAAATGCCAACACCCATACCACTATATACACACCACGAAATCAACACTACGACGACATAACCACTTAACTAATGGGCCCACCAAACTATAACAAGGTTGACACAGGCAACGACGAGCTCTATGGCTAGACAATAGGAAAGAAATTGAAACCAAAAGCGTAACGAATAGAAGGATCGAAAAGCATGAAAACGGTCGTGTAATGATGTAATGATGCTCCATTAAGACACATGGAAAATAGTGTAATTAACATATTCTAAAATACGAAAAGTTTGAAAACCGTTATACTTCAAAAGTTGAAGTCCCTTTTCGTATATATAAAAAAATATTTAGGGGTCGGTAAAACAAATCGTTTGAAAACGAGTTTGAGACGAATATACGTAATAAGGGGAAAAGTGGTTTATTGGCTTATATAAAATCATCATGAGGAAAAGGAAATCGTTCACTCGAACATTAAAACATAGGTCAGAAATGTTATGCGACAGCAACATAAAAATTTTGGAAAAATTTTGAGATTCGAAGATTGAATTCAGATCAAGTATAGTGTGGAGAATTTAAGCGCATGCTAAAGGTTTTCCGAATCTTAAAACTGGAGAAAAATCCCAAATAACCATATCGAAAATACTTTTAGAGGAATCCGGATTTGCCAACAAAATTTGTTCTACACAAGATCTTAATGTACGAGCAAACGAACGTGGTACCGATATATAAAAATAATTGAAGTCATATCTCAGAAATTATCTTAGAAGTGTGTATGGTGAATGGAAAGATAATATCTTAGTAATATGGAAAGAGAAAAGGATATTTAAACTCATCAAGTTAGTGTTAAAACTTTTAAACCGTTTTATGAAGGGTCTAAGCCAGGAATGATTTCGAAATAGTAATAAAAATTATTATTATTATTATTTTAATACAAAAATCTGAAATATGGAAAATGTTGAGCATAAAATCGACTTGCTAAAAGCCGAAGTCCAAAGGGACTTGAAAAGTTTATTAAGAGTAAGCACGAGGCGTTTTCGAATAAAATTTTAATGGTACAAGTAAGAAATTATGAATCGAGTTAGGAAAATAGAAATACGGTTCAGAATGAAATTGGTATATGAAAAGGGACAAGACATTTATACCGATACGAAAGTACATGCTGAAAATATTATAAACTTCTAATCTAAAAATCTCAACACAAGTTTCGATATTTAAAAACATAAATAATTTAAGTCGGCGAAGGAGCATGAAACCTTACATATATCAAAAGTATTTCGAACAAATTTAAATTGAGTGAAACTTCAAATAAGGAAAGCATTCGAAAATAACTTTGGAAGAATCAAGGTTTGCAACGGAAAATATTTGAAAGATCAAGAATAGTTGTAATGAGGTGGTCATGTGAATTGAGGACAAGGGAAGTGGTTACGGAAACGTAATTTTCCCAAAATCTGTAGTCGGGAAAATGTTTGAACATAACTTTGATTTGTTGAAAGCTGAAATCATCTGCGACTTGAAAAGTATATTAAGGGAGTGCGACGAGACATTCGAATAGCATAAATAAAAAGGAAAATTCATAAATCGAATTTGGAAAATAGAATTGCAGCTCAGAATTAAATCGATTTATGAAAAGAGACAAGATATTCGAATAGGTATGAAAGGTATAGGCTGTAAAACATTATAAAACAGTAATCAAAATCTCGTCAAAACTTTCGAATTCCGAAAATCAATTTAAGTCAATGAAAGAGTACAAGATATAAGTATACATATAACAATTGAAATTCCATTTAGCTTGGAAAAGATTTTGAAGTATGTATGCTTTGCGATTAAAATGGATCTCATAGTTAGAAAATGGTATATCGAATTTTTCCAAAATAGTATTGGAGTCTTTAAACCGAAATGCGAAAATATAGACAAGAAAATGGTTACTAGATAGCAATTATAATTACACCCATTAGACTCCGAAATATACAAGGAATTTTGACTCAATCGAAAAGTGAGAAATTCAAGTATATACGTAGCGGGTTTAAAACAAAATTTAAACTTAGCGAAAAACTTTTAATAAGGGGGAAATTGAAATAATAACCTCGGAAAAATCAAGCTTTGCGAAAGAGGACATTTGAAAGTCAACGATTATTGAAATGTGGTGATCACGTGAATCGAGGCAAGGAATTGGTCGGTTGATCAAAACATAAATATGCCTAGGTTTATGACTTAGGAAGATCCACGGAAACTCCTACGGTCAACCAACCAAAGATTTGGAACTAAGCGCTAAGACTCTCTAGGGCTAGGCAGCGACGAAAAGAGTTCAGCTTGGTCCGAATCGATGAACCTAAGCGAGAGACCAAAGAATTCTAGAAGTCTATCCTAGTCAAAACTAGACAGGAATCACTAAGGTAACTCTTAGGACATTCAAACAAATCACTAACATGGAGTCTAGCTAACAATCAAGGATTCCTAACTAGCAAGCACAGACGTCCTTCTAAGTCTAGCTAGGGTCCTGATCTAATGGATTTCCTACCAAGCTGGGACAGATGCTCTAACACACCTACCAGCCACCTAAGACATAGGAACGCTAAAAACCTAGACTCCGGGCTTATAACTTGGATGTTCTAATTTATTTAATGGACATTCTATAATTATTATCGTTGTTCCGATAGTTCGCATTTGCAAACGGACCTGCATGGGCCACCACTAAAACCTGTCACGCCCCGCTTCCCAAAAATGTGGAGCGAGACGTGAGAAGGTCCGCACAAACTTGAAGCTGAGAAGCTCCAAGTCTGATAAGCGTGTAAAAACACTTATTATGGCAAGTCCTTGCAAATGCGATACGAAACAAGATAACAATAAGAAAATGAGACAAAAAGCAATTTATTGAATCCCTGAATATCCATAAATAAATTATAATATCACAGAAAAGCCACCAGGCTAAAAAGGAAAAGCTAAGGCCCAACATGGCCAACAGAGAATAACATACATACAAGGTGCTACGCACCCAAGACTAACAGCAAACCTAAATAAAGAAGTGAGCACGAGCGGTCTTCAAGTCAGGCCCCTGGTGTCCACTCACCACCACAGCAAACATCTGCATCAGCAACATCATATCCCCTGCAACAAAGCTCTGGCTCTGGGTCTAACATGTGACACCCAAAAGAGAGAGGGGCACATGTCAGCAAGTCTGGAAAGACTTGTGCAAGGAAACCGAAAGTAAACTAACAACCTAGCATTTAAATGTTAAGCAATAACATGGCAGTTAAGTATGATGCAACAGTTTAAAAGAGAGGCAAGCACGCACGATGTAGCAAAAGCTACCAAATCACTAATCACTTATCATTTATCACTTATCGCTTATCACTTGTCACTATTAATCACTTAAACACTAGAGATTTCGCCTGCTGGCTGGAGTGGCGGATCAGGCCATCTCGTGCTCAGGTGACGCATATCTCACTTAAACACTAGAGATTTCGCCTGCTGGCTGGAGTGGCGGATCAGGCCATCTCGTGCTCAGGTGACGCATATCTCTTACCCCACCCACATGTGTCGAGCGTTGTGGTTAGCAACTCATTATGCTCGCTTCTGGAACACGAGCCAGGAAACATAGTATTGTAGCGTGTGCTACGCAATCACGATGAATAATCACTATGCAATGACATGAACAGATATTTGCGTACCGTTAATAGAATTTAAACATGACAGGCAAAGATGCATGGATGATATGAACAGATAATTGCGTACCGTTAATTGAATTTAAACATGACATACAAGCATGATGAGGGTGACGGATCTAGCTTCGTTGTCAAGCTAGATCAAAGGCGTCCAGACAGCTATCCTTTCACTGTCTAGTCTCTTTTACGCTAAAACAAGGTAATGGCCTAAGCACGGCCTAAACAACAAGGGTAGCAAGTTTCACTTGCCTAGCACCGGGGATGACGACCACTTCGTCACACGGATGCTAATCTACGGGGAGTCGCTGTTATGGGGGAAACAAACATCAAACAACATGAAATTTATTAGGGTTTCATAAAAATTACAATAGGTTAGGAAAACATCGGTGAATCGATTTCTTACCGAGAGGAGGCGGTTGGAACACTCCGGGGACCCCTAGGATCAGATCTGGAAAAGATTGGAGAAGTTTGGGGAAACTAGGGTTTTGGGGATTTTGATGGGTTTTGGTGAGATTTTGGGGAAGATGAGAGGTGGAATGAGTTGATGGAGGGTTTAGATGATGAATCTAGGGCATGGAATGAAGGAATGAAGCTTGGAAGAAGATGGGGGCTTGATGGGGGTGATTTTAGGGTTTAGGGTCGAGTGGAGGAAGATGAAGTCGGTTGGGTTGGGTATAAATAGGATGGGCTGGCGGCTGCCCAGAAATTAGGGTTTTAACACTGGTTAGTCGGTCAAAGAGCAACCACTGACCGACTAGTTTGGCAACTAGTCGGTCGGTCGACCAACGCAGACCGACTAAGTGTAAACAGTAACTCCTGAACGAAAATAGGATTTAGAGTTAGTCGGTCCATGAACAAATACTGACCGACTAGTTTAGCATCTAGTCGGTCGATGAACGTTCTTAGACCGACTAAGAGCAAACAGTAACTAGTGAATTATTGATTCAAAGAACTAGTCGGTTCCAGTTGATTTCCTGACCGACTAAATTGGAATCTAGTCGGTCGGTCGATCTCCTTGAACCAACTAACGTGCACGAAAAGTGCCGATTCGAAGCGCGAAGCTTCGGGAAGATTTCTATGGCTTCTAGGATCGATTTATACTCTAAGATATGATCGATATGAAGCTCGTCACGAGTGACTTACTCCGAATTCAATGATTCTAAGGAAGAACCTAGAAGATCACATCAAAAGGAAAGAAAACGAAAGATAGGAAATCTCAACGAGATGAATGAAAGCGAGAACTATGAAAATGGGAACCACACAAGGAGAGAATCCACCATCACAAGCAAAACACACTGATAATCCAATCATACAAAAACCAGTCGTTACAAGGATCCGTACAAAGCACCCACTGAAGTCAACATCGGAAAATGGTCTACCGAAGAAAAGAAGAAAGCCAACCTCAATGCCAAAGTCATGAATGCATTATTCTGTGCTGTAATAGGTAATGGGTTAAATCGTGTCACTCAATGTGAGACATCACATCATATCTGGCATACTCTTCATGTAAGTCATGAATGAACCGAGAAGGTAAAAGAATCTCGAATTAACGTTTTACATTCTAAATTTGAATCTTTTTAGATGGAAGAAGGAGAGAGTATTACCGAGGTGAATACTCATTTTACTAACATCACAAAATGAGCTTGCAGGTCTAGGCAAAAAGCTATTTGAATATGATCAGGTGATAAAGATATTAATATCTCTTAGACCCGAATGGAAAGGGAAGACAACGGCCATTCGAGAAGCTCATAACGTAAAAGACCTCACCATTGAAGAATTGATGAAAAATCTCATGGCATATGAGATAGAGCTTGAGAAAGACAAGAGGATAGAGGAGAAGCCGAAGAAAAATAACCTAGCGTTCAAAGCACAAGAAGAAGAATCCGACTACACCAACAAAGAAGATCATATTGCCTTTGTCTCGAAAAACTTCAAAGACTTCATGTCAAGTAAGTATGGTAAACGATCATTCCATCCTACTAATAGTATTATTTGTTTTGGTTGCAACAAACCAGGGCATGTAAAAAGAGACTATCCCTTGGAGAAGAACAACCTAGACGCCAAAGATCGTGGCAAAAGCAGAGAGAACAATGAGAGAAGGAATGAAAGAAGGAATAAGCTTCGACGACCAAGGAAGGAAGCATATGTAGCCTTCGACCAAAGCGAGGATTCTACCTTCGACGAATCATCATCAAATGACAAAGAAGAGAGAAGAGAAACTGCTCATATTTGTTTCCTAGCTTCCACGTCATCACAAGTAAGTTCATTGCACGATTCATCATTTAGTGAAGATGATTCATCATCAAGTGATGATGAAGACATGGATTATAGAGGAGCATATAAGGAGCTTTGCTCAATGCATGAAAAGTTCATTAAAGAACATAAAAAAACTTTGAGATTAGTTAAGAAGAATGAAAAAGATAAAGATGAACTTCTTAATGAAAATATTGCATTAAAAAAGAATGAACTGTTAGAAAAAGACATGCATTCCATGAAAGTGAAAATTGAGGGTTTGGATAATTTTCTCATGTCTATTAAAGACAAATATGATTCTACAATGAAGATTGTCGTAACTTCAATAAAGGGAAAAGAAAGTTAGATTGTTTAATAAATAGTCAAAAAGCATCATCTAGCAAAACTAGACTTGGTTATGATTCTAATCATGCCAAGAAAAGGATTAAACATACTAGGATGAATCATGCTAACCCAAATTTTTTGAGCATATGGGTTCCCAAGAATTTGACGGATCAACATCGACAAAGGTACGCAATCGATTTTGTTCAAAAAGTTCATTTAAATAAAAACTATAAGTACGTCTCTATTGAAGGAACTAAACCGTATTGGGTTTGGTTTCATAAAGGCTAACCCCTTTGGACTCGATGAATACAGATTACCACAAACAATCATATTTTTTAAGGTACTCTAAACCAAGGAGGAGGAACACAAATCATATCAATGCTTTGCGAGAAGAATAAAATCGCTTCGCAAAAACTTAATCATATGAATGATTAAATATTTGTTTAATTTTTTTGCTTTATATGAATTCTTATATATGTTGCTTATATTTACTCGTGAAGGATTTTGGCCAAACACTCAAACCAACGTGTCAAAAATCCCTTAGGATGAGAAAACTACTCAACCCAGGAGGGAGTCGACTACCATCTCAGGGAGTCGACTACCAGAGTTTTGTGCCGAAATCTGTGTTTGATTTTCTCATTTTTGACTAACTCCTATTAGGTTTTGTTGAGCCTATTGGGTTCATAACCAAGGAATGGCTTAAGCCCACTAAAGAAAATTGATCTTAGCCCTTCACACTCATGATCCAAAGGCTATTATTCATCACTTCTTTTCATCTCAGAATTTCAAAACCCCTCAACCCAAGCCCTAGGTAGCCGACTATCCTCATTGAGTTCATCCCCTTCAAATTTTTGTGGTTCTTGCTCTCTCTTCCTAGGAGTTCTCATTCTATCATCTCCCTTCTAGGAAAACTTCAATATCAAGGTATAATCTTTATTCACTCTCTTGAATTCTTCATTTTATGTCCTTGAAATCTTCTATATCATCTTCAAATATTTCAATTTTACTATCAATATGCCTTTTAAGAAAGTAGTTGGAAAGAGGAGGAAGATCAATGAATCTTCTTTAAGTGAAAGAGAAATCATTGAACCCTATCTCTTCAAGTCTACTAACTATGACACGTTTCTCAACATAACCAAAAGGCAAATTCTCAAAGAGAGATTTGTTAAAATTGAGGATGTAGAGAACTATGGAATTGATAGTATCCTGGAAGTCCAAAATTTGTCAAATCTGTTTTCCTCGAATACCATGTATTACTGCTATCCAAGACCTATTCAATCATTCTCTGCAAACATGGACCCTGATCTTGCTAAATCTCGTTTCATCACTAAAATTCATGACACTAAACTTGTAATCACTGTCAAATTCTTAGGTCAAGCTTTAGGGATTCCTTTTACAGGAAAGATGCTAGATGAGATCGAAATGATCGATGTAGATATATTGGATAAAATGTAGTTGCCCGGAAAATATTTTCTAACTAAATTACCGTGTATCGATCTTCGCTATCCTGGTAGAATTTTGGCAAACATTTTATCATACAATATTACCCAAAAGTTTGGCATCACTCTGTTTTGTCTGAAAAGTAAGCTAAATGTATTTACGCTATGCTTGGTAATATCAAAGTCAAAAGTTATCATGGACTCAATTCTTCTGTCAGCTGCTTCTAATAGACTTTTATCCCCTCTAGCTCATGGTCACATTCTCACCATTCTCTGTAATGCTTATGACATTCCATTGGATAATGAATCTGAGGTTCTGGAACTCGCCCTTGTGTTTGATGCGCGTGCACTTGGCCGAATAGGTCTTCACCGTGACCTCGATCAAAATATTCCAGAAGAGAAGCTAGTTGGTGAAGCTAGCTCCACCTCGGAGAAAAGGAAAGGTAAGAAACCTATTGTGGTTGATTCAGATGAAGAAGATGAAGAAAGTGAAGAAGAAGATGAAGCACCATAAGATGATGAAGTTCCATACTATATTGTTGAGCTTCAAGACATGCTCTTGAAGAAAATTGAGAATTTGAAGATTTCTCAAGATGAAGGCTTTGAAGAGCTCAACCAAAAGGTAGCAAACTTGAAGGACTTTGTGGCTAGAAACAACGAGATGACCGAGACGACAATTGCAATGATCCTTGATGAGATCAATGAGCTAAAGAAGGAGAAGAAGAATGGTGGTTCTTATTAAGTATCTTGGTTTAATTTTAAATAATGCTTTTTTAAACAATGACTTGGTTTTGTAATATTTTTACTATGGTGTGATGGATTCAGACTTGTGGCATCAACTCTAGTAGTTGATGCAATGCTTATGATTATCCTATGGCATGTTTTAAACATTGATATATCTCTTATGAAATTTTCATGTCATAATATATATCTTGAACTACTAACTCTTTCTGCAGATAAGTTTGGTTGAATTTTTTTTCCTACACATGATAAAATGCTTAGATTGATTGTTCTATTTGCTTGATCGTTAATAATATTCAAAGTATTGTGATATTATCAAAATTGTCATTCTTTTTGATTGATTACTAGGGGGGAAAATTGAGTAAATGAAACATAAAAATGAATAATTGCTACTGCTGACTGGCTTTGATGCAAGGGGAGTATGAGTATATCATACCTCATCTAAGCAGGGGGGTAAGTTATCTTACTTGTTATTCTATTAGGCTATTATTCATTTTATTTTTCATTTGGGTGTTATCATCAAAAAGGGGGAGAGTGATGGAAAATCGAATCCCACCCCTTTAGTAGTTTTGATGATGAGCACACCAAATGATGTTAGTATACTAATGACACTATCTAGTGTGCAGGTTGTGCGATCAATAATATACGCTTTACGCATACTCTGAAGAAGCTCAACCACATTCAGAAGATGAAGACAATTTGATAGCTATACGTCAAGCACAAGTGAAGCTCAAAGATGAAGATCATGGAAGTGTTCAAGCTTAATCAAAGACGAACTCAAACTCAAAGTGAAGCGCGTATCTACATCAATATCTGATCGGCTTCAAAAGTCTTAATTTAAGTCTAAGTGTGTGAGTTGGTCTTTTAGGAATATGTTAAAGCCAAGTTTTATTGCGCACACACAACGTTTTCGAAACAAAAGTTTTTAAATTTTTTCTTAAAACTCGTTGAGAGCATAACTATGCGATTTAACTTCGTAGTCAATCTTCAAACACCTAGAAGTTTTACTCATCCTTTAGCTGGGTTTCAGTGAAAAAATGCTCTGGGAGTCGACTACTAAAGGAGGGAGTCGACTACCAGCTGGGAGTAGAATTTTCAATGAAAACTCACTGGGAGTCGACTACCTCCCTTGGGAGTTGACTACCAGCTGCGTTTTGACTTCCTGATTTGGCTTCCTTGATTCTCTCATCTCCTTGATTATTGGGCTGAAGTCAAATGTTTTTGAATTTCAAAATCATTTTTGAAACTATATACATAGAGCCTCTTGAGAACATTTCTAAACACCAATTCTCTATTATCTTTTGAGCTAAAGCTATACTCTTGAAATTCCCAATCACTCTCAATCGCTCTCATCGTCGTAGCCAAATTCTGGTTCTAATTTTCTGATCTCATTTTTTATGAAATTCTTTTGAGATATATTTTATTTTTTGGCTATTGAAAATTGTTTTTCAAAATCCTTACGTTTGATTTAATATTATTTAAAGGATTTTTGAAAACAAAAGCATCTAGATCACAACGAATTAAATTATATTCTTTGTGTGATCTAAGATCTTATAAAATTATTTTAAGCCACATAAGCACATTTGCAATATTATCTTGGCTATAGAATTTGTTCGGTGTAAACCAATCTCCACCAAATATTGTGCTGAATTGGATCTAGTTTTTATTTGGATTCCCTTTATGATAAGGGTTGTGGAAAATCCTAGTCAAGGCTAGGTGGTTGGAAATCCTGGTAGGAATACTGGGTCGTTGGAAATCCTAGTGAGTGAAGCTAGGTAATTGTATTGCTAAGGCAATAGTGGATTGAATCTCGTATCGGATTGGTCGGAGACTGGACGTACCTAGGTTACAGGGAACTAGGATAAAAATCTATTGTCTCTGCATGCTTTATGCGTTTGTGTTTATTTTTTTTGTTCAAGCTATTCATTCCTTGTTAATATATTATCTTTGTAACTCTTTATTAATATATTGCAAAGTTTATCTTTTTTATCCGCTGTATAAATATCTCTCTGATTGTAATCTTAGTCTGCTTGTAATTAATATTTGTATCTATTCAAAATTAGTTTGTTGATTAAGAACCAAGCGTAGATCACTCTACTTGGTTTCTTAGGCAACACTGGAAGGGAATTATTGTGTTATAATTATTAAAGGAAAAAGTTTTATAATTCATACAACACTATTCAACCCCACTTTAGTGTTGTTTGCCATCCATACGATCCAACACACACGACCTACTTTAGCCCTCAAAGCAGATACTAGATTAATAATGTTACATGTATAACCATAAAAAGCTAGAGCACCTCCTCTACGCTTACCATGCTCTCCATACCGCACTCCCAAAGTGCTAAACACTTACTAACCTAGTAAAAGCACTCTATTGACTAGCCCGAACTAGTCAAGTCCCGCTTGTCTAGCCCCAACTAGACAAGACCCCAAAACACACAAGTATGGTAAAGTTTTTCTTACAGAGATCAATACACTACTACACGAATATAAAGAGTAAAGAGTTCAGAAAAGCTCAGTTCGTGTTTGTGTAGTCGTCTCTGTCAATCAGCTCAGGTCAGATCAAGTCTGACAGGATGTAGTCGTCAATCTCACATCGTGTCTCCCTCAAGATTTTGTGTCCTCCTTCTTTGGCTTTGAAGCTTGTAGCAATGGATGAGAACACCTCTAAAAGTTGTGGCCTAGGAGGAGAATGCTCTTGAGAACTTGCACACTTAAAGATGGATGGATCTTGTAACATGCGCACTTGAAGAGGGATGGAGCTTGTAACTTGTGCACTTGATGATGATGATCCTTTAGATGTTGCGCAACATGTGGAAGACTCCCTCTTGGATGTTGCGGTATTGGAGATGTGTTTCCCTCTTGGATGAAACTTACGGCCTAGGGATGAAGAGCTCTTGGAGTCCCTTGAGCAAGGTTGATGATGAAGCTCTTAAAGATGCTTACAATGGAGAGTTGGCTTCTTCTTTGTGCTTGCGGCAAGGAGACATGCAATGGAGCTTTGCTTGCAAGGGTCTGTGCAAGGAGGAATGGAGTGGCTTTGCAAGGGTGTTGCACAATGTGCTCTTGGCAATAGGATTTCGGCAAGGAGATGCAATGTTCCTCATGGAAGGGGTTTGAGCATGAAACTTGCGGCCTTTGGCTCTCCCCTTAAGTGTTGGTCGAATTATCTCTTTGGTTGCCCTCTCACTTTTCTCTCCTTTGAATATAAGTTTTTATAGGAGAGGATGAGATCAATTAGAATCAAATAGAGTCATATAATAGAAGGAGATTGGATGGAATCCTAACTTGAATAGTATTTGAATGAATCACCATGGAAGATCTCTTCAATCATCATTGGATATGGAGTTTGAATTTGGATGGCTATAAGATTTGAATTTGAATGGCATTTAATCACAATTTATTTGCATGGGATTCTCCATATCTCTCCATCTTTGACTAAGTCTTCATTTGTGTAGGAAGGAATTGATTTAACCACCTTTGATATGAATGAGATCTCTCCATATTTGACTAAGTCCAAATTGCAAATGAATTGCAATTTCTCCACCACTTTGACTAAATCTCCCGTTGAGTATTTACACGCTTGCCATTCCTGAAAACACTTAGCTCACATATGAAGTCATTGATCGTTGTATCTAACAACACGTTGTATCCAATCATAAGTACCTTATCCCTCGCATTGATGATATATTTGACCACCTTGGTGGATCCTGAGTATATTCGAAGATGGATTTACAGAGCAGGTACCATCAAGTGAAGGTCAGAGAATCTGATGTTCCTAAGACATCTTTTCGGACACGTTATGGTCATTATGAGTGTAACGACCACTTTTCGTTGTATGTTGTTCGTGCACGTGCTTTTGACCGTGCACGCGGTTGTTTTAGACCTTGTTTGTTTGTGAACACTTTCGTGTGGTATGCCGTTGTGAACGTCTTTGAGAGTGTTAAATAGTGGCACTATTTTGGAACGACGTTTCTCGAGTCGTTTTCCCACAATTTAAACTTCTTCGATGAGACGTGACGATTTTCACTTTTGACGGGAGACGTTCCTATTTTTAGTTTCGCCGTCCGACGTCAAAATTGAGATCCGTCTTCTTAGTTAGCTCAATCTCGTCATCACGATCACCCCGATATTTATTTTATAATTTTTGGAGTTTATTTGACCACTTTAATATTTTTAACAAGTTTTATATTATTTTTAATAATTAATTTATAAATTATTTTCTGCCAAATAAAATTTATTTGAGTTTTAAACGTTTTAAAGAATTTTTGAGCCAATTTCCAGCTCATTTGGACCAAGTCAAACCCTTGGGTGAGTTGGAGAAGTTGGATTTCAAATTTTAAATTATTTTAAACTTCTAATCCTATTAGATTTAGCCCTAGACCAAGTCAACCCATCTACACTATATAAACAACCCCTAGGAAGACCCATTTTCGCAAGAAATTAGCCCTAGCCTCTTCCAAAACCCAAATTGGACGTTGCGACGATTCGTCGCAACGTTGCGACGTTCAGCCCCCGCTCTGACCGAGAAAACCAAGCAATATCCCCCGCACCGACCGACAGCCGCCCCCACTCACGCCCGCTTCGCATCCCGTTGCAACCCCCGCTTCGCACCGACCCGCACCGACCGATGGATCCTCTCAGTCTGACCGAGAAGCACAGCCCCGCATCGCCCCGCTCCATCGCCCGCTCCCGTTCACCCGCTCCGCTCCGTGCCCGACCGATGCTCTCGCCCGCATCGCCCGCTCTCCGCAACGTTGCAACGGTCGCAACGTTGTAGCGCCCGCTCCCCCGCATCCGCAGCGCACGACCGGTGCTGTCCCCCGCAGCGACCGACCAAACCCCCCGCACCAAGGCCCCACCGCACTGCCGCACTGCCGCACACCCCAAGCGCTGCACCAAGCCCGTTCCCCCGCAGCGACCGATGGAGATCCCCGCATTTGGCTGAGTACGACCGAGAGCAAACGTCGCAACCCCGCACCCATCGCACCGCTTGCCACCGTGGGCCCCCAAGTTCTCCAGAGGTATTGTGGGTCCCCCAAAAGTTCCTAGGACTACTGTGGGCCCCACCTAGGTGCGTTCTCTTCGACGACTTGCCGCGTACGACGTCGTCGCATGTCGTCGCACGTGCGAGCTTTGGAATCTGGAATCGTCGACCGGGTTGATTGCTCTGAAATTTCCAGCGAGGAATCTAATTGGAATCTGGACTTGGAGCGCGATCTTTTATTCCAACCCCCGGCGTCGCTACCCGACGCCGGTGTAGCTTTCGCGTCGTGTTGAGGTAACGCTTTGCACCCCTAGGACCCCCAACCCAATTGCATGCTAATCAAGACTAAAATCAGTATTTTTAAAGTATTTTAAATGTTTTAGCAATCACTAATCAAGATTAATAATATGGACTTTAGGCCGGTGGACTTGTGCACGTAGGATAATTGTGATTTTGGACTCATTGGACGGTGTGCTCAGACGTCGTGCTTGCAGGCAAGTGAAACTTGCCAACTCTTGTGTAGGGCCATGTTTTTAGGCCACTTCCTTGTTCCTAGCGTAAAAGAGACTAGTCAGTGAAATGATAGCTGGCTAGACGCCTACTTGATCTAGTTTGACAACGAAACTAGATCCGTCACCTAATTGATCTAGCTTGACAACGAAGCTAGATCCAACTCTTTAAACTTGTTGTTCATGCATACTAAACTGTCACGTTTACTTTCCTTATCTGTACGCACTTTTAACTGCCATGCATTGCATCTTACATGTCATCCCAGTTGATTGTTGCATTCGTAGCACACGCTACAATACTTGTACTCCTTGAAAACTACTTCCGGGGGAAACATGCCTCATGTGTTGGTCAAAAGCCAATGCCCGGGTTCCCTGGACCGGCTAGGTGCACCCCTATGCCATACTTGTTAAAAACACTTCCTGGCTCGTGATCCAGAAGCGAGCATTACCGTTCGGGGGTAAGGCCCTGGCTCGATACACGTGGAGGGGTAGGGATAAACGATCACTTGAGCTAGGAGCTGGCCGTGCAGCCACTCTAGCCAAAAGGCGGAATCCCTGTGCACGAGGTGCTTACTTTTCTTGTCTTGTACTTGTCTTGTGAATGATTCATGCAATATTTGTCATCCATGCCATGTTTAAATGCCATGCTCGTACTTTACTTTACTTTACCTTACCTGTTGCACTCTTTACTTTAACTGCCATGTCATTGCATCATGCTAGAACTGCTAGGTTGCTTTACTTTTACCTACCTTCAGTTTCCTTGCACAAGTCTCTTGTAGACTTGCTGACATGTGTCCCTTGCTCTTTTGGGTGTCACATGTTAGACCCTGAGCCAGAGACCGTTGCTGAGTACGTGGTGTTTTACTGGCGCTGAGTCTGAGTCCATGATTGCCAGGAGGATTTTGGTGGACACCGGTGACCTTTATTTGAGTCTTTGTTGAGCTTTATTTTGTTTTAGGCCTTTTGTTAGTTATTGGTGCGTAGCACCGTCGTTTGTACTTTGTACTTTTGTTGGCCATGTTTGGGCCTTTAGTCTCTTTTTCTTTTAGCCTGGTGGCTTTTCTGCGATGTTGGAATTTATATTTATGGATATTCTGAGATTATTCTTTTGTCTCATTTAATTATTATTATCTTGTTTCGCTCGCATTGCAAGGACCTGCAGTTTTAAATTTGATTGACGCTTATCGGACTTGCAGCTTTGTAGCTTCAAGTCTGAGCGGACCTTCTCACGCTTCGCCTCCATATTTTTGGGAAGCGGGGCGTGACAATGAGTTCCTGGTTATGCCCTTTGGTGTAATCAATGCACCTGCCACCTTCATGAGGTTGATGAACCAGGTCTTCTATGAGTATTTGGATAAGTTTATGGTAGTCTTCATCGATGACATTCTGCTATACTCTAAGGATGAGAAAGAGCATGCCTGGCATTTACGGATTACCTTGGAGACTCTGAGGCAGCACCAGTTGTATGCCAAGTATAACAAATACCAGTTCTGGTTGCATACGGTGGTATCCTTGGGGCATGTAGTATCTGGAGACATGATATCTGTGGATACAGAGAAGGTTCCTCCGATGGAGAAATGACCAGTCCCTCAATCAGTCACGGAGATCAGGAGTTTTCTGGGATTAGCTGGATATTACAGGAAGTTCATCACAGTTTTCTCCAAGACTGCTACACCACTGACTCACTGTACCAAGAAGGATGTTGATTATGTCTGGTCTGAGGTGTGTCAGTAAGCATTTAATGAGTTGAAGCAGAGATTGACCATAGCACCTGTCTTGACGATCCCAGATCGATCACGAGGCTTTGAGATATTTTGTGACACATCTGCTAAGGGGCTTGGATGTGTTCTTCATAAGCTGGTTATGTTGTAGCCTATGCCTCTAGGTTATTGAAGATGCATGAGCGGAATTATCCCACACATGACCTGGAGTTTGCACCTGTGATCTTTGCTTTGAAGTTGTGGAGGAACTTCCTATTAGCCGAGCATGTGAAGATATACACTGATCACAAGAGCCTGAGGTATGTCTTTATCCCGAAGGAACTCAATATGAGGCAGTGCCGATGGCTTGAGTTGATGATGGATTACGACGATGACCTTCAGTATCACCCTGGGAAGGCTAAAGTCATACCAGATGCTCTCAATTGACTGCCAGTTGTAATGATGTTGACAGCTCAGAGAGAGAGGTTCATGGGGAAATACGTCAGATGGAGTCATCCTTCCAGGTGTAATTACAGCTATGATGAATTTATAGATCCAGTCTAATCTTATAGAGAGGATCAAAGCTGCACATTTGGGAGATGAGAAGCTGAGAAAGATTCAGGAGAAGGTAGTGGCTGGACTCCATAATAATTTTCTTATTTATGAGGACGTGTCTCTATGTTTCAGAAGTAGGATATGCATGCCAGCCGGTGCCATTTGGGGTGAGTTATTGAAGGAGGCTCATAGCTCTCCTTATTCAACTCACTCAGGAGGTATGAAGATGTACAAAGATCTATGGCAACATTACTGGTGGCATGGGATGAAGCATAGTGTGGCAAGGAGTGTGGCATCATGCTTGGTTTATCATCTGGTAATGGCCGAGCACCAGAGAGTTGCAGGACTGCTACAGCCTCTCCCAATTCTAGAGTGGAAGTGTCAACATGTGACAATAGATTTTATGACTGGTCTACCACGCACTCTCAGAGGAAATGACGCTATTTGGGTGATCGTTAACCGATTAACCAAACCAGCGCATTTCATTCCTTTTCAGGTTGGTAAGTCTACAGAGCATCTAGCTAGGAGATATATGGAGGTAAAGTTATTTCTTTCCTATATATCTATTTATTTTCATTATTGGTAAATTCTGATATGAATCTTGTGTACAAGAGATTTTGAGACTCCACGAAGTACCTATATGCATAGTCTTTAATCGTGACACCAGATTCACGTCTCATTTCTGGAGGAGTTTGCAGGCTAGTTTTGGGCTCAGCTTAGTTTTAACACTACATACAATCCTCAGACCGATGGTCAGTCGGAGCATACCATACAGATCTCGGAGGACATGTTGAAAGCGTTTATGCTATACTTTAAGGGTTACTGGGATGCCCATTTACATCGTATGGAGGTTGCATACAACAATAGTTAATAGGCGAGTAGTGGCATGTAACCATTTGCTACATTGTATGGGAGGAAGTGTCTCTCTCGTCTAAGCTAGGGACCGTGAGCTTCTGGCACCCGAGATGATCGCCAAGGCAGTTTATATGGTGTGACATGTCAGGGAAAATCTCCGTGCTACCCAAAATCGCTAAAAGCATTAGGCAGATACGAAGAGACGACACTAAGAGTACCAGCCATGTGATCGTGTGTTCTTGAAGATCTCACCTACACGTGGACTGATTCCGTTTGACGGGCGTGGAAAGTTGAGCCCTAGATACATAGGCTCGTTTGATGTCTTGGATCACATTGGTGAGGTAGCTCATATGCTTTCTTTGCCGCCATTCCTCGAGGGCATACACAACGTGTTCCATGTAGCTCAGCTCATGAAGTACGTGGGAGACCCCAGTCACGTTGTGGACCTTTCAAAGATTGATGTACTTCTGGATTTGACGTATGACCAGTAGCTGGTGGCCAGTCTAGACCAGAGGCAAAAGTTGCCGAGGAAGAAGACCATTAATCTTGTGAGCTCATATGGCACCGAGAGTCTCCAGGGGAGTCCACCTGGGAACTCGAGGATAAGATGCGAGAGAGATACCCTCATCTGTTAGTATAGTTGGTTTTATCTTTTGTATAGATGTTTTAGTTGATGTATAGAAGTATCTTTTCCTCCGAGCTTTTTTTAGAATTCCGAGGACGAAATTTGTTTTAAGGAGGGTAGAATGCAACCCCATGTTTTCATACGTACGACGAATTGTACTATGTATTTTGATCGTACTTAATCCTGTATATTTTTCATGTATTTTGGAGATTTTTTCCTAAATTTTTAAAATTATAATAATATAAAAGCAATTTTCAAACATTTTAAATGATATTTAGATAAGATAATGTGTTGTATTCATCTGAAATACATAGTATATTAGTATGGTTAATGGTATTATTATGAGTATTTTCTCTTTCCTAAAATCAGAAAATCAAAAATTTTCATGCATGGCACGTCACCCATATACGTGTCACTTAATTAGCTAGCATCATCCTAATTGTGACACATAAGTCTACCCTTGTCATCCTCCTAACTTTTGTATGGTGATTAGGATGGGTAACAAAAGGGACAAAAGAAAAGGCCAAAACATTTCATCTCTTTCTCTCTCATCCCTCTCATCCCTAAATGCCGACCCCCTCCTCCCCTTGCCCCAACAAGGCCGAACCACATACACCTCTCTCTCCTCCTTATGACCAAATTACCATATACCTCACTTCTCTTGGTACCCCACTTCTCTTGGTACCATTTGGAGCTTGAAGAAGGAAGAAGGATCTCTAGGAGGAAGAAGCCAGTTTTGGAGAATAAAAGCTTCAATAAGGTAGGAGACTACCAACTCTAGGTAGTGACCATGCTTAAAATGGTTTTATAAGGATGTAGTCCCTTGCATATTATGTTAAATTTTAAGCTATATTACAAGATATGTGCCATGCTTTGAGCCATGCTAATTGTAGAATGCCATGTGCCATTATGCAAGATATGGCTATGTGACATGCTATGTGCCATTATGCTGTATGCCATGCTATATGCCATTATCTCTAGCTTAATCTCTTTATGTCAATTAGTTCCATGCTATGTGATATTTGCAAGATATGTCAATTATGCGATGTGCCATGCGATGTGCCATTATGCTAGACATAAAGAGTATGTTGCTCCATGTTATGTTGCAAGATATGTGCCATGCTATGAACCACGCTAAGTGTAGAATGCTATGTGCCATTATGCAAGATATGGCTATGTGACATGCCACGTGACATGCTATGTGCCATTATGCTATGTGCCATGCTATGTGCCATTATGTCTAGCTTAATCTCTTTATGTCATTAGTTCTAAGCCTTGTGCCATATCCAAAATATGTCTCTTTATGTCAAATTAATCCCATGTTATATGACATTATGCTAGATATGCTCATTTATGCCACTTAGTTCCATTGATATTATGCTAGGTATATTTCTAATGCCAAATAAACTCCATGTTACACAACAAGTTGAGTTCCATTACTATGATGTTTAAAATGTTGTTCATTATTCATGAGAATACGTTTAGGATGGTAGGCTTGTAAGTCACTATGCTTCCATGCTAGTATGTTATATCTATGCCATATTTCATAGTTTCATTCCTATGTTTATGCGCCACATGCCTCTATGCTTCTATGCTTATGTACTCCATGTTTCTATGCTTCTATGTTGTGCACTCCATACTCCATGCTCTATGTTTGTGTACCTACGATATGAAGTTTATCTTGTTGCTAACTCTCACGTCGAAAGAATCCATGTTGTTATATTTGGATGTGATGACTGTCGCCTAATCATGGCAATGATGTAAAAATGGTTGTAATGAAATATCATGATGATCTTTTCATGAGATCTGTGTGAAGGGTTTTGTGGGTCTTTAGGGATATAAAATCAACATCTGACCTAAGTCGGACGGACGATGAAATCAAATCAAGCAGCAAAAAAGGAGATCTTAAAACATTTTTAAGTTTAGTCCTAAATAATTAAACCCTAGCCAGAATCTCTACTATCCCGGTGTTGGGTCCGGCCAACCCCTAAGGATAGATCTACCAAAATATTGCAATTATAAACTCGTGTAAATTAAACCACATTCTTTCACTTTGTTTCCACAGAATACGAAGCGTCGTTTTCAGCAACATTTCTTTGACCTCCAAAGAGATACACCGCGTTGGGGCTGAGCCGCTTCTCCCGAGCAGAACCGTGTCCCGAGCCAAACCATGTCCCGAACCGAACCGAGTCTTGAGGCGAGCAACACCCTTATTGCAGAGCCAACCATATGCTCCAGAAAGTTTCAACTTGAGTAGATCCTCAGTCAAGACTTCGGATCCGATTTGAACTCTGTAGATTTACTGGAGCCAGATCAGGAGCACAAAAGGCTTAGGGAGGAGGGAATATTAGATCCAAGATTGCTCACGTTTAATGGTGCTTCTCTTATCTGGAGCTTGGTACGAGTTTGAAGGATGGGGTTTGGCCCCTATTTAATATAGGCTGCTGGCCCCTCCCCTTCTATCCATTTTCGATGTGGTACTAAATGTGTTTGAAGAATTTTCTCAACACACAACATTAATTTCACAAAGCAATGTTTGGTCAATTTAAATCACTCCAACCATTGATCTCCAAGAGCGATGTCATACATCGTTGCGAAGAGGGTTGAATGGTGAAAGCGTAGGAAAAAATGGTGCTTCATTCCGAGTTTGTTTGACCCCTCAAACGAGTCTCCAAAGTCAGCTAAAAAAATTACTATCCACACCGACCCAGCCGCCTTTTAACTTAGGGTTCAAAACCCTTGTGTGGGGCCCACCGCGTGGGCCCCACTAACTTGTACAGGCACGGGCGGGCAGGTCGGGCACCCGCCAATTCGGGCGGGCCCGACCCGCCCATCTTGGGCAGGCGGGCCCCACCCCCTGGGCTGGGCTGGGGCACCCATCCCCAAATGGGCTGGGCTATTAGCTCATCTGAAACTCTTTTGAGCTGTTTTTGACTGTTTTGGCTCTATCTCGCTCGTTTGGAGCTTGTTTTTGACGCCGTTTGAACCTGGGTTTAGACCGAGACATTTTCAGCATCTAGATAAACATATCATGTGTTCATTCTATATAAAATATGCTCGTAAACATTTTATGATATATTTAAAATCTTTTGCATCATATGCAATATTCCCACATCCTTAATATTCTAAAGCATATATCACAAACTATTTGCGACACAATAAATTCCCATACATCCGATGTATAATCTCCCTTATTTCTACATATTACTTGATGAAAGTCTCACTCTGTGTGAGACCCTACAGCCTGATCCTACTACAGGCAGGGCTCGAACCCCAGACGGTAGTGACCACGAGCAGCAGTTGTCGTTCCTGTTTTGGTATCATAATTATGTGGTTAACTCATCGACTTGAGTATTGTCGGGACCACCCTGACCGTGTCCGTGATGAATACCACAGTTTTAGTCCATTCGTCAAAACTCTGCCGCTTAGTCAAGCATAGGGTATGTTCAACTGTCAACCCCAATAACTCTCCATCGATCTTTAGCCAAACAATGTTAGACTTCTTTCAAAATACATTGGCCAGAGTTTTTACTAAAGATTGAACTAACACGTGCGACATTAACTCTCCATAAATGTGAGAGACGAATCCTCTCTTAGTCATTATTCTACTGATTCAAGTGTCACCATCCAAGGGCCTTTCCATGAGGCTTACCCCGAGGCTAGATTAGCGATTAAAGTGACATGGTTCACATACATGTTCGTACAATGACCTCAAGTCAAAGGACCAACTTGTCTTTCATCACTGAGAGTTATCATTATCAGATTACTCAATGTTAACCATTTGATAACTCTCGTTGGGTCGTTCGGTGAACTCATTCTCTAATGAGCACATGTGTCTCGTCTTCGACTTTGCCAAGTCAAACGACCATGAGATCATCGTCACTAATCCATGGTGAAGACAAAGACACAATGGTTTATCCGATGTATTAATATCCTATTCTCGAAACATCTACGACCACGAATGGTTTTAGACCTATGCTACAATCGTTCAAACACTTCTCAATGATCGAGATCTCCATCTTAATACATGTTTGACCTTGCATTAAGTCTCAGGATTTTACTTAAGTTCTAATGAAGACTACATTATAATTAACTTAGGTAAATTCTTACCAAATAACTTAATGTTATTTCGAACAAGATGTTTGTACACATACACATGGATAAATTGCCTTGAGGGCATACCCATCTCTCAACATTTCCCACTTGCACTCAGGCCCATTTATCCCGGTATCTCATACCGTATTTACACATAAGTCTCTCTAGACTTCACGTGGTAGAGCCTTCGTGAGTGGATCTGCTAAATAGTCTTCTGTATAGACTTAAGAGGTACTATGTTTCAACTAGATCACAGATTTGAATCTCATCCAAATCATTTCCTTGGTCTCTTGGAATCCATAAAATTTGTCTTGCCTGAATCTCATCCATTATATCGTCTTTTATGAGAATAATCCAAAATAGTCACCGGTCATCTGCACGGTTCATAAGCATTTTTGATAAAGGGTGAAACTCTTTGACCACTTTGTCATCACATGCCTTATATTCGCTCCCACTGACCTTGAAAACTTTATAAGTATGTTCTTCTAAATCATATTTAGAAAACATACATAATCCAGTATTCATGGTCATCATGAACATTGACATCGAGTCTGATCCGAATATATCTATACACAGCTATTGGCGAGAAAGTTTCATCACAATCTGTTTGTAGGAGTTTTGATGATAGCCGTTCTCAACTAGCATAATTTGTACTTCACTATTTTCCATCTGTACCAATCTTCTGTTTTGAAAATTCACTTGCAGTCAAAGGGAACACTTCCTTTAGGCACGTCTTCTAAGGTCCATACCTTATTTACGTGCAAGGACCTCTTTTGATCGCATCAAACTATTTTTCAGAGTCCCTAAACCAAATGGCATCTTGGAAGTTGACTAGGCCATCATCAACTATGATGTTTTACTCGACTTCTTCGTCTCATGAGGCTCGAGTAATCATGTAACTTCCTAATGATTGATTTAAGGAATATCATATTGATTAAGTCCTCACAGAACCTCATTAAGAACCTTGGCATCATAACCTGGGGCGTAACCCAGAGGGAGGATTATAACTCACAGTCACTTGCAATGTATCACACCATGTCTAACAGAGTGCTATTCATGCTCTCCAACACACCGATGTGTTGTAAGACTTGGTCTGAGAGAAAATCTCATTCTCTTTTAATTACGCAAGAATTACATAGCAAAGTATTCGCCTCTTCGATTCGATCGAAGTGATTCAAATACTTCTGTCACTGTGTTCTCTATTTCATCAGACTTGTGTTTCATCAAGAACATGTGTCATAATAAAATAAGAACACCATATCCTTGCTAATTTAGACTTGGGTTTGGATACATCCGTATGTACGAGACCATGTGTTCTCCAACCCTTTCTCCTACTATCTTACAAAAGGAGTTTTTGACCATCATACCGTTAAGACAAAACTCACAAGTGTTTTTCAACTCATAATACGAGAGGTCAAGAGACCCCTCTTTATGTAACTTGTCAACTCTGTTTTCTTCGGTACGACCTAGTCAATATTTGCCATGGATATACTTTGCTACTAACTAGCACATTCATGTTTTAACTCTTAATACAATGTTGTTATACAAAATACTCATACTTAAACATTCTTTCAGAAGTAAAGTGACGACATTCACCAATTGTGAAATACGTCCTATAGGGCCCAAAGACAACTCTCGCTCATTAGCCAATATGCGAGACAATCTATTTATTTGTATAATAATTATTCTGAAACTTTAGACATCAAACATGTCTCATTTTCAGTTCCTCCTACAATGCCTTTTCTCATGATATACCAAACATTCTTTCTCAATGGATTATCCTTAGTTCCTTCTCATTTCTAAATGTCATTTAGACATTTCATGTCCTAACACAAATATTAGCTGTGCAAGCATCACATGCATCCAAACACTTGAGCTTTACAACCTTGCGGAGACTTAACAAGCTGTTCGTCTCAAGATCTAATTTGGATACTTGGTCTTGCACCGCTCTTACACTTATCTTTTAGTCAAACAGTTTGATCGAAGTTTCGAACCTTGTAGATTGAAACTGTTTTCCATACAACCTTGAGGAGACTCAACAAGTTGTATAGAGAAACGTGCTTTGAACATCAGTATGTTCAAGCTGCCCCTGCTCATAGAGGCGAGTGTTAAGTAGCGTGCTTTTATTGTGCTAGACCTTAGAGCCTAAGGAAATCATTGTCCTTAACTCAGTGCTAAGAAAGACACTTCATGGAAAGGGTCTGTGAGAATGGTTTGATTTATCAAATATTCATTAACCAATCTTTTAACCAGTTGTTTTATTATTTTAGGATATTATCATTTGGATTCCACCTGGTAAAAAATAGAATTTTCTTAGTTTAGCATATGTTCATGATTTTTAAATATAATTAAAATGGTTTTTATTCAACTAAATCCTCCCACTATTTTAGCGATCATCTTAAGCCATATAGATGAACAAATTAAGACATTTAATGGGAGAGGGACCCAACCACCCTTAGCTTCACAACCTTGAGGATACTTATATGCTGATCGATTCTGCAGTTGATAGATAAACTCTTTATCAATCACATCACATGTGACTCCCTATTGGTTTTTACCCCTAGTCACTTATGATCTTGAGGAGACTCAACAAACCATAATAACTAGTCTAGTCGAACCCTTGATTTCATGTCTAATATTAACTTACACCGATACTCGAGGAAACCCGACGCAATAGTTTGAGTTAATGCCAGACTACGTCATATATATGATGGAGTCAGTTTTCAAAAGAGACCATGTCACAGCTTGAGGTGACTCAACAACCATGACAGGCATCTTTTAGTCCCCTAATATAAAAACAAGGAGGGCTTCGACTAAATTTGAAGAAATTTTTTTAACATATTTGACTAGATGTAATTGATGGTTTCACATAATCATAATTCACATCCTTGTGGTCTAGAGGATCACTATCCCCAGTCGAGCTAGGGTGATCCACAACACTAGTCAAAAAATGCTAGACCGGATCATAATCCTTTAAGGTACAAATTATTTATATGTGTAATATCGATTTGGAATGGCTTCATTAAAACTAGTTATTCCAATCAACTAGTTGAATCCTAAAATTTGAAATTATTAGGATTGGTTAATAACTTTTATTAAAGTCCTTATCAACTATAAGAAGTTTTAGGGTGCTATCCTAATCACGTATTAGGGATTTAAAGTTCAAGTTGCAATAATTTAAATCATTGCATTTTCAAAATTATTATTAGAACAATTAAAACAATAATTATTGGAGAGGGCTACCCTAATCAAGTATTAGGCATTTAATTGTTGCAACAATTTTAAATCATAGCATGTCCATCAAAAAATTATCTTATAATTTTTAGAAAGCTTTTAATGGCTAACCTAAAAGTTTTTCTTGTATTATCACATAATGAACAAGAAATAATATAACCATTAAAACTATCAACTAAACATTTTAGCATGATAACAGATCAACTAAAATTATCTCATAAAATTTAGCTAAGCATGCAACTTAAAAATATCTCATAAATTTAAGTTACCTTAATAATTATCAAATAATTATAAATATCTAATTTTTAAAATTATCAAATGTTTTTTAAAATTAGATCTAATTATCAAAAAACAATTTTTTGAAAATAAAAACATCACATGAAACGATAATATTAATAGCTTAATAATCAACCTCCATCTCATGAAGAAACATGCTGCATCATATGCACTTTATAATTGCAAAAATATATATCATGTTAGAATAGCTCTGATACCACTAAAGGGTATCACTCTAATATCATCGCAACGCTGTTAACGCCCATCATCCATGGCACCCTAGACCCGTCACATGATCACTCACAAACTTGTTTTACGTCATGCCTCTCGACAACGCCCAACCCATCATAAGATCCACATCTTATCGGGACTTGGTACGGTAAGAGCGATTACTTCGGGTCAGCTCATAACCTGAGAACTCGTACTCAAGCATCAACAAGCTTTAATACCACTGAAGGGTTTTGTGGGTCTGTATGGCTATAAAATCGACGTCTGACCTAAGTCGGATGGACGACAAAATCCAATCAAGCAGCGAAAAAGCAGATCTTAAAACATTTTTAAGTCTAGCCCTAAAGAATTAAACCCTAGCCAGAATCTCTACTATCCCGGGGTTGGGTCCGGCCAACCACTAAGGATAGAACTATTAAAATATTGTCATTATAAATGCATGTAAATTAAAATACATATCTTTCACTTTGTTTCTGCACAATACGAAGTGTAGTTTTCAGCAACATTTCTTAAACATCCGAAGCGATGCCCCGCATTGTGGCTGAACCGCTTCTCTTGAGCCGAACTGCGTCCCGAGCTGAACCACATCCCGAACCGAACTGCGTCCCGAGGCGAGCAACACCCTTGTCGTCGTGACAACCACGCGTTTCAGAAAGTTTCACCTTGAGTGGATCTGTCAAGACTTCGGATCCAATCCGAACTCCTTCGTAGCTAAGCTAGAGCCCTATCAGGAGAAAGGAAGAATTAGGGAGAAGATGGAATACTAATTTAAGCTTAAATCTGAGCTTGCTCAAGTTTAATGGAGCTTTTCAGATTTGGAGCTTGGTACGAGTTTGAAGGAGGGGGTTGGCCCCTATTTATATAGGCGACTGACCCCTCCCATTCTCTCCACTTCAGATGTGGGACTAAACATGTTTGGAGAATTTTCTCAACACACAACATGCATTTCACAAAGTTAATGTTTGGTCAGTTAAATCTCTCCAACCATTGATCTCAAAGAGAGATGTCACACATCTTTGCAAATAGTGTTGAATGGTGAACGCATAGGAAAAAACAGTGCTACATTCCGAGTTCATTTGACCCCTCAAACGAGGCTCCAAAGTCAGCTAAAAAATTGCTTTACGCACCAACCCAGTCGTCTTTTAACTTAGGGTTCAGAACCCTTGTGTGGGACCCACCGCATGGGCCCCACTAACTTGTGCAGGCACGGGCGGTCGTGTTGAGTATTGATTCCCCTGATTTGGTTTTGATGATGAACAAACATAAATATTGGGTACTAACTCTCTTTGAGCGCAGTTATGAAGATCGTCGCCAAATTACTTTGTATATCCCAAGCGACATCCCAAGACTTCCTTGAACGTGTGATCGATGTGCCTACAGCTTCGTTGAAGCTCAAGGAGTATTAATGAAGTCGAGGGATTCAGAATCTTCGTGTTGACGCTTTGAAGACGGTTTGTCGAGTTATTTATTTGGTCTTCTTGCTTCATTTCGTAGAATGTTAAGCCTTGAGTAGTACTTGCCTAGTTATTCTTATTTCTATCCTAGCTTATCTCTAGGATTGCCTTAGAAGTCACTAGAAATTCTTTCCTTAGCTTAGTTGTTTCATGACTTTCTGTGCATCTTAGTTGGTTCATGAAGAAGGACCAACCGACTAGATGACGATCTAATCGGTTGGGAATCCTTCTTGAACCGACTAATCTGTAGGATCCCATCGTGCGGTGATGGAGGATCGAAAGAGAACTTACGTTAGCGTACGCTGCGCTGTAGTCTCTGAACTTTGCCGTTGGATTTGCCACAACGGTCAGTACTTCGTCACAGAGGATCGAAGCAGCGTTTCCACTGTCTAAATCTCTATTTAGAAGAAGAACAAAATGGAAGGGAGAAGAGGAAAAGTTTTGCCTTATGCAAACTTATGGCATGAAGGATTAGCCTTAAAAGCCTTACCCTTGGGTCCTATTAATAGGCTATAGGGGTAGTTATTGTAGGAAATAACCATATATAAGCTTATTAGCCTATATTAGCGCATTTCCTTATCCTCTTCCTTATGCACTTATCAAGTGCCTTTATGCACTTATAAAGTGACTTTTTCCACTTATCGAGTGGTCCTTTTCACACATGAAAAGGTTCCCTTCGCACATGCTTTCATGCACGTGACATCCGAGGTCCGTATACCCTCATACATCCCCTCATGGGTGTATACATGTCGTCCATATCCAACATCTCCCACTCACACTTGAGGGGATTGTAAGGAAACATCTTTTCCTTTAGTTCTTCAATTTATCACACCGAGAAATAGACCGTGTGACCGTCATGCGCATAGAGTCCACTGTTGTGCACTTGTTAGAGATACATAGCACTCTTTGGGGTGCAAAGTTGAGTAGATCAACGCATGTTTTACCCTAGATTATTTCTTCACATTTCTTATACTTTATATTCAACAATTGAATCCCATCTGGATTACAATTGGCTGGCCAGCTTTGAATCTTTAAAGTCCAAATGTAAATATGAAATTAATCTTCATCTTCTTGCGATCCTTTCGATCTTGACTTGACTCGCTTTTCTAACATGCCCCGCCGGACTGAATCTACCATAGTCCATAATCAACATGCTAAGATAGCGATCACCCAGTCAAATCTAAAGGAACCAATTAGAGTCCATAAGGGTAAGAAGTTAAGACCCATGTGGTCTTTGGGTCTCACATAATAGTAAACATAATTACTATTCTAACCCAGTGGTCAAATGCATACGTAGTATGAATACGTATTACAACATCACTCCTTTCCCAGGGAGTGTATGTCTTAATGATGTTGTAAGGATGATGATCAGACACCACAATGTCTGACTTTGAGTCCCTTTTACTACTCAGTAATCTCCTGGACCCACATCCCGCATAAGACAGATAAGATTAAAAAATCTTCT
The DNA here is from genome assembly GCA_030789695.1 of Scilla litardierei. NCBI lineage: Eukaryota > Viridiplantae > Streptophyta > Magnoliopsida > Asparagales > Asparagaceae > Scilla > Scilla litardierei. Next base: position 176,893,859 of record CM061142.1, read on the forward strand.
TAGATCTTTTGTAAGCATCCATATGAAGCAGATCTTTTATATGACCATTTTGTTTAAGTCATGACTCTAAATCATCCGTCTGATGATTTTGACTTTAAACAAGTCTCATCTTTATCTTATCCGTCTGATAGAATAAAGGCGGTTGCTCATGTGAGAGAGCCAACCTCAATCTGTCCGACATACTAGAAAAACATAGCTGAGATTTAAAAGAAAATGTACACAAACATTTTCAAGAAACTCATATGCAATGTTAAAAAGAACTTATTCTTTTATTGATCTTTCATAGACATGTGAATACATTGATACAACTCAGCTCTTACGTAATCCTTGAGATGATAAGTGTTTGTAAAACACATCTCTGGGGATCGCCTTCGTAAGCGGATCCGCTATCATCTCATGCGTAGATATGTACCTAATGTCTACCTTCTTGGTCTTATCATAGTCTTTTGCAAATTTGTAGCGGATATCAATGTGTTTGGTCTTACAATGGAATTTTGGATCTTTGACATAGGCTATAGATGCTTGACTGTCACTGTGTATTGGTACAGCACTTGAGTCACTTGCATCAATTAGCATGTCTAAGAACTTCCTAAGCCAAACAGCTTCTTGGACTGCCACGCTAAATGCTACAAACTCGGTTTCCATAGTTGAAAGTGTGATGCAGGATTGTTTCTTGCTACTCCAGGATATTGCACCAGATCCGAGTAGAAAAACATATCCTGAGGTCGATCGTCGCTCATCGAGATCACCCGCCCAATCAGCATCAGTGTAGCCTTCGAGCCTCAAGGCATCTCCTTGATAGCATAAAGCATAGTCTGCAGTTCCTTTAAGATACCGCATTATCCTCTTAACCGCTTTCCAGTGTACTTGCCCTGGATTGGATTGGTAACGACTTACCATTCCAACGGCAAAACAGATGTCCGGTCTTGTACACATCATAGCGTATATAAGACTACCAACTGCACTGGAATATGAAACTTTTTCCATAATTTCCTTTTCCTTTTGGTTCTTTGGACACGATTTCAGACATAAATTATCGCATTTGCTTATAGGAGTATCAATGGACTTGCAGTCCTGCATATTAAAACGTTCTAGAACCTTCTTTATATAAGTCTCTTGTGAAAGAGAGAGAAGTTTCTCCGAACGATTTCTTGAAATCTTAACTCCAAGGATATATGCGGCTTCTCCCATGTCTTTCATCTCAAAAACTGATGAAAGCCAAGCCTTGATATCCATCACAAAGCCCTTGTCAGTTCCGGCTATTAAAATGTCATCTACATGTAGATACATAATAACATACTTGCTCTTAATCCTCTTGATATATACACAGTTATCTTCATCAAGCATGGAAAAACCATTTGATAAGACAACTTCTTGAAATCGTATATACCATTGCCTCGAGGATTGTTTAAGACCATATATGGACTTACGAAGTTTACAAACCTTATGTTCGTTTTCTTCTTTTACAAACCCTGTTGGTTGTTCCATATAGATCTCCTCGTCCAATTCTCCATTGAGAAAGGCAGTCTTTACATCCATTTGATGTAATTCAGGGTCTAAGCAAGCTACCATAGCCAGAATCAAGCGAATCGAGGTAAAACGCACAACAAGTGAGAAGGTCTATTCGTAGTCTATCCCTTCCTGTTGCGTAAAACCTTTTGCGACAAGGCGAGCTTTATATCTGTCTATAGAGCCATTAGCTTTATGCTTGATCTTGAGAACCCATTTGTTCCCAATAGCTCTACGTCCTCTGGGTAAGTCAACCAAGTCCCAGACTTGGTTAACTTTCATGGATTCTAATTCCTCCTTCATCGCTTCTATCCATTTGTCTTTTGCAGGGCAAGCTACGGCCTGTTTGAAAGTAGCAGGCTCGTCATCTTCTTGTAGTAAAGTCATAAAGGTTTGTGGGAATTCATCCTCAAATCTTAGAGGAGCTAACCTTGTACGACTACTATGTCATATTTGAGATTCTTCAAGTCCTTGTTGACTCGAATTTAGATCAATTCTAATATCACTCCCACTTGGAATGTCGTTAGAAATTCTCCCACTTGGATCATTATTCCCGTATGGAATAGGATTCGCATCATTCGTATCATCCATTGGTGAAGGTTGAAACGTATTTTCGTCTTCACCAAGAATTCTCCCACTCGAATGAGGTAATCCTTCTTGATCATAAATCTCAAATAGAGATAAGTCCTGACTTATCTCGCCCTGTCTTGGAAACTCATTTTCCAAGAAAGTGACATCCCTCGACTCAAATTCAATTAGTCCTCCATTGTCTTCCTGACCAATGAAAACATAACCTTTGGAGTTTTCTGCGTATCGTATAAAGATACATTTCCTCCCCCTTGGCCCAAGTTTGCCATACTTATGGGAGGAAATATGTGCATAGGGTGCACATCCCCAAGGTTTTAAAATGCTTAAGTCAGGAGACCTTTGGTTCCAAAACTCATAAGGAGTGGAGCTAACTGATTTCGAGGGTACGTGGTTTAAAATGAAAGTGGCCGTCAATAATGCATCACCCCAAAAGGTGATTGGCAAGTTGGCTTGCGCCATCATTGAACGGACCATTTCCATTAAAGTCCTATTCCTCCTTTCTGCAACACCATTTTGTTGCGGAGTATAAGGCATAGTTACCTGATGAACTATGCCTTTTTCATCACAAAGTTCCTTAAAACTTGTTGATTGGTATTCACCGCCTCTATCGGTTCGCAAGACCTTAATCTTGCGATCTAATTGATTTTCCACCAAACTCATATAGTTTTTAAAGCAGGTTAATGCTTCACTTTTGTGGGATATCAAATAGATATGACCGAATCGGGTGAAGTCATCAATAAAAGTGATGAAATAGGACTTCCCGCGTCTTGTCTTGACATTCATCGGACCACATATGTCCGAATGGATAAGCTGTAATGGAACCTCGGCCCTTGTGCCGGTTCCAAACAGCTTGCGACAAGATTTCCCTATAAGGCAATGTTCGCAAGTCGACATTTCGACCTTTGAAACATTGGATAGAAGGCCACGTTTGGCAAGTCTATCCATTCGTGTTGGTCCAATGTGACCAAGCCTTGCATGCCAACAAATTACATCTGACTCATAATTTGATGAATTTGCAACAAGGAAATTTTCATTATAAAATGAGGAATCATACATTGTATTTAATACAACAAATCCTTTGAAAACATACCCAGAACCAATTAAAGAATTATTACAAGACAAGTCCACTTTACAACTATGAAAGAACCAACTATAACCAAAACCCATTAAAACGACCACAGATATAATATTCCTTCGAATATCCGGAGCGAAGAGAACATCATGAAGTAGGATAGTGCGGCCGTTGTCCAAGACGAGCTTGCACGTCCCAACGCCTTTCACTTCAACACGTGTGTTGTTTCCTACATATATCCACTTCGTTCCTTGGGGTATCCGATGATACTCCACGAAGGACCGTCTGTCCCTTGCTATGTGGTCGGTGACACTTGAATCAATTATCCAAAATGGATTAGATTCTACAAGAAATATTGAACTAGAAACACATATGTAACTAGTATTATTACAAGTTACCTCGTCACCTCCACTCGTACATGAACGAGCATAGTGACCTAACTTGTTGCACTTGAAACACTTGATCTTCTTCAAGTCCTTCTTCTTGTGCCATTTCTTGTGCCCACCCTTATGTTTGGGTTTCTTGGTAGACTCCGGTTGCTTATTACGTTCATTAGAAAACTTCGAACGATCTTTCCGTTTCTTTCCCCCGTGTGAGGAACTAGCAACCATGTGCACTTCTGCACTTGGCTTGGTGGCCGCAAGCCGCTCTTCCTCTAACTCGAGGTGCTTAGAAACATCGCTGAAGTTCTTGATGCTCTCATTATGAGTGAGATGCATCTTCATTTGGTCCCACCCATTTGGTAGGGAACGTATGACTACTTGGATTTGTTGCTCATCAGTGAGCACATGACCTGCATCCTTTAATTCTGAGATGAGATTCGCCATATGTCGCAGATGCTTCCCCATGGAATGATCTGGACGTTTCTTGTACGAATCGAATCTTATAGTTAAAGAACGAAGTTTGGACACCGAGGTGCCACCAAACTTCTCCTCTAGCTTGGACCATATGTCCATGGCTAGGTCATATTCTCGGAAGATCCGCATTATGTCGTCTGCCATACTTGACAGCAATGTAATGCGAGCAATCTTGTTCTTCCGAGACCAAGCATCAAAAGCTTCCTTGTCTCTTCTGTGTTGGGCCGTAGTGCCCAACTCAGGTTCAATCATTATGTTCTTCAGAGTTTCGAGCACGTCTTGCTCCTCTAGAACATATTGTATCTTCATGGACCATAGTTTGTAATTATCGCCGTTGAGTTTTTCACCTTTGTTCAACTTAGCGACGATGTTCTTAGCGGCGGAAGACATTTTAGCTTTAAAATGCTGCAAAAGACATAAGAACAAATTCGATCAAAAACATTGCAAAGAATTTTCATTTGATAAGTTACTTTCGAAAAATATTGAAGGTGTTGCTCTAGAATCGGAAAGGACATTGCGATGCCAATCACCATCTAGAACAACTTTTCAATATTTCCCCATCACTTATCAAACAATAGTACTCTTATAGTACTTGCAGCGGAAAAAGCGTTTTTGAAAACGTATTTTGAAAAACGTATTTTGCAAACGTACTTTGCAGTGGGAGGAGTGGCTTGCCACGGCCATTGCCGGAGTCGAGCCGTGGCCGTGCCAAGGCCGGATTCCCCCAAATAGGGGGTTTTGCCGTATGCAACTGCCGCCGGTCCCGTATGGACCGACCATGCAGACCCCCCCTTCACCTTGGTCGAGGCCGGGGCTCGGCGGTCCTGGCTTGGCCAGGGCCGGGCCTCCTCGGCGTGGCCGAGGCCGGCCAGGAGCCCTGGCTGAGGCCAGGGCCTCTGCCCTGGCCGGCTAGGGCCAGCCAGGGGGCCCTGGCCGAGGCCGGCCAGGGCCGGCCAGGGGGCACTGGCCCCTCGGCCAGGGCAGAGGCCTCTGCCCTGGCCGAGGCCGGCCAGGGTGCTGCCCTGGCCAGCCAGGGGCCCTGACCCCTTGGCCAGTGCCCTCCAGGGTGGGGCCGGCATCCTGTCTGGCCCTTGCCCTGGCCTCTGCCAGGGCATGGCCCTGGCAGAGGCCAGGGCCGGCCAGCCTGGCCTCGGCCAGGGCTAGCCCCCAGGGCGGGGCCAGCCTCCTGGGCGAGGCCGGCCTCCTGGGTGGGGCCAGGGCTGGCCGAGGCCAGGGGGCCAGCCTCCTGGCCGGCCCTAGCCCTGGCCGTGGCAAGGGCCCCTTGGCCCTTGCCGGCCGGCCTTGGCCCCTTGGCCATGGCCGGCCTCCCCCCTTGAGGGGTCCGGTTGCACACCCCCTCGAAGGCGTGGTGGCTTTGGTGGTCATTGGCCGAAGCTAACCCCTTCCCGTATGGGGAGGGGGGGTGCATAGCCTACATGACCCATATGGCCAAGGCGATCATGCACCAAAGATCTTCTTCTCCGATGAGAATTTTGCAACTGCCATCTTCTCCGATGAGACACCCGTTCATCGAGAAAGTAGTTATGTTTCAATGGCCGTGTGCCAAAAAAAAAAAATAACATACCTTCACGACCGCAAACTTCACGCTCCACATGAATAGAGTTCACATTCCCTATTGAATGGAGACTCAGCATCCATGAAGAGTGCGAGTTTGGCGAGATGAACGGTCAGTTCTTCCCGTCACGGAGAGTTCCTGCCATATCTGTAATGACAGAAGACCCTAACGTGAAAAGAACAACTGCTGCGATTCTCTCCATCACGATGCGCTCCTACCATATCCATAATGGTAGGAAACTCATTCGTGAAAAAGACAACGCCTCGTTCATCGGTGAGACCGGAGCGAACCCGTATGGCTTTGATACCAATGTAGGATCCCATCGAGCGGTGATGGAGGATCGAAAGAGAACTTACGTTACCGTACGCTACGCTGTAGTCTCTGAACTTTGCCGTTGGATTCGCCACAACGGTCAGTACTTCGTCACAGAGGATCGAAGCAGCGTTTCCACCGTCTAAATCTCTATTTAGAAGAAGAACAAAATGGAAGGGAGAAGAGGAAAAGTTTTGCCTTATGCAAACTTATGGCATGAAGGATTAGCCTTAAAAGCCTTACCCTTGGGTCCTATTTATAGGCTTTAGGGGTAGTTATTGTAGGAAATAACCATATATAAGCTTATTAGCCTATATTAGCACATTTCCTTATCCTCTTCCTTATGCACTTATCAAGTGCCTTTATGCACTTATAAAGCGACTTTTTCCACTTATCGAGTGGTCCTTTTCACACATGAAAAGGTTCCCTTCACAGATGCTTTCATGCACGCGACATCCAAGGTCCGTATACCCTCATACATCCCCTCATGGGTGTATACATGTCGTCCATATCCAACATAATCATCTTTGTGAATTTTGTCATTCTTACGGTTGACCAATTAGTCGGTCCAAGAAGGCTCACCGACCGACTAGTTGTCAAACTAGTCGGTTGATGTTTCTTCTTAGACCGACTAGTTTATCCTCCTTATTTCTCTATATTCTCTGTCAACCTTCTAGTCGGTCCAAGAAGGTTCATCGACCGACTAGTTGCCAAACTAATCGGTCAGTGATCCTTCTTAGACCGATTAAGCTGCTTTAATTTTCCAGCTGTTGGAGAATTTATTTCCACGACTTTTCTTGATCTGTTTTGATTCTTTCCATAAGTGTTTGATTCGTTTCAAACAAGGAAATTTGTCTATTATCTGTGGGATTTCAGATCTAATTTTCTATCATTCGATTATCAATTGTTAAGATCTCTCTATCTCGAAAAATCTCTCTCTCACGTTTTTGACCTAAATCCCTTCAAGAGATTTTCAGATCGTGTGAGATCATTCCTCTGAGAAATTGAATCACGACCGTCATCTTCGCCCTAGCCATCTCACGCTGTTCATCTTGGTGGTGCTATGGTTTCGTGCTCACTCTTACTCATCTTCCTACCTTGCCCTAATCCGTAAGTATCTCAAGGCATAGGATTTTGTGGTAAGCAATTTCTATTTCATTAAATCTATTGTTGGTGATTTTCTCCCGGTTTGTGAGAGATATTCGTGATCCCGGTTTGTGGGAGTCACGATTCAAAGTGTTATAGTGTTTGATCTTGTAGTAGTTTCTACAAGAAGTTATTTAATGGAACCTTGAGTTAGTAGATTCTAACTCAAGTAGCTGGAGGGGATCCGGGTGTCTGGGACGTAGGATCACCGGAAACAAGTCGGGGAGACTTGGGTGGATCCGAACCCATTACATCACTTGTTTGCGTTGATATTGTTCTTGTTGTTATCACTTATTCCGCATAGTTGTTTGTGTTTACACAATAATTAGGAATTAGACTCTTGATTATTTTTAAAGTACTATTCACCCCCCTCTAGTACTTGTGTAGCAGCTACCAGAGAATTACATTTGGTATCAGAGCCAAGTTCATAGCTATGACAAACAATGACAACAAGGCCGTTCGACCACCTTTCGACTACAACACCTTCAAGAATCGTGAATGAGCCTCTTCAGTGATGGAAGGACACTCCTCAACTAGGCCTCCTCACTTCAACAGTACCAACTATGGGTACTGGAAATGTCGGATGGAAACTTTCCTCCGGAGTGCATCACTCTGGAGAGCCACATTGACGGAGTATGTTGAAACCACTGAAGAAGACTTCACGAAGTGGACTGCCGCGGAGGTCACCGCGGAGGTGAACAATGCCAAGGCAATGAATGCCTTACAATGTGCACTGGAGCCTGAAGACTTCAACAAGATATGCACCTGTAAGAGTGCATATCAGATTTGGAACTAACTCCTAATCTTGCACGAAGGAACTAGCAGGGTAAAACACTCTAAACTCACTGTTGCTAACAAAGAATTCGAGTTGTTTCACATGGCACAGGGTGAAAGGATCAAGGAGTACTATGCTCGCTTCGTGGATATAACCAACGAGTTGGAAGCCCTTGGGAAGACCTATACCCAAGAAGAGAAAGTCGCGAAGATTATTGACGGACTTCCTTCGAGTTGGAAAAAGCGAACCTACGCTTTCGAGGAAGGTAACGATATGTCCAAATATACTGTTGTTCAACTAATGGGTACCTTAATGTCTTATGAGGTACGGAAGGACAGCAAGATTAAGATGCAGGACAAGATGAAGGTGTTCTTGAAGCAAGAAGAGCCAAAGAAAAAGGTAATTGCTTTCAAGGCCGCCCCTACTACACCTACCGATAGTGAAGAATCGGAAGATGAGTTGGACATGAAATCTTTGGCCCTCATGGCAAAGAAGTTCAACTGGTTCTTCCGAAAAGGTAACTTTAAGAATAAATCTAAAGTTAGTTCCACTAATGCATCTGCTCCTTTGTGTTTCAAATGCAATAAGCAAGGACACATCAAGGTAGATTGTCCTCTTAACAAACAAAAGGAGAAGTGGAAGGCACCCAAGTTCGACAAGTCACGAAAGTACAAGAAGGAGTACAAGAAAGGGCTTGTCAGCACATTCACCGACTCAGAAGAGGACTCCTCAAGTGGAGAGTCAGATGATGAACAAGTGGAGCAAGCACACATGTGCTTCATGGAGAGAGAGCAACATGATCAAGAGACCGCTTCAGATGAAAGCGAGGATGAAGGTGAAGAGGTAACTATGGATGATCTAAGACTAGCTAATGAACAAATTTTGTCTAAGTACTCTAAGTTGGTAAATAGATATACTAAGATCAAATATGAGTTAACTAGTCTGCAGACCACACCTAAGCCTATCATCACCAACAACGACACCGTTGTTAAAGCCTTGAGAACTGAGATTGTAAATCTCAAATCTCAACTTGAACATGTTAACCTTGAGGATTCGGATGAACACGAGATAGCCGATTTAATTTCTCGAAACTCAACCTTGAGTATTGAGAATGAGAATCTTAAGTCCAGTGTTTGTGAACTCACAACACAAGTAACCACTTTGGATACTACTATACTTTCTCTCACTGAGAAATATGAGTCCACAATAGGCCGAATTGAAAAATTCAACAAAGGCAAGGACCATTTGGATAATATCCTGAATGATTTACTTCCAGCCAATCATTGTATTGGTTTGGGGTATAAAAAGGAAAATTCATCCAAATCCTCCACCACCTTTGTAAGGCCATCCTCCGATGCCTCAACTAGTGGGAGTAAACACCCCATGGGTAGTTCATCTACCAATGGTACTTCCACTAAGTACACACCCCCTCTTGGAAAGAAACCCACTGTGGGTGGACCTCCAAAGAAGGGTCATGCTTTTATGTACACCAATACTATGCCACGTAGGAACACACCTCCTACCCCACTTGTTCACACATATGATGATTTCTATGCTCCACGTCCACGAGCACGTGCACACCAAGTGAGACACACTCACGCACGTGTTCCCCCACATGCTTATGTTCAACCACATCACTACTATATGAATGATTACCATCATGCACCGTATCATATGTTACCACCACCACTTCATTATGTGCCCTATGCTTATTCACCTCATGCATACACTAGGCCACTTTCTCGTAGAACACATGCACCACGTAGAAATCAACAAAATATGCATGTTCCCAATAGGAAAAGGGCTCCCAAGAAATTCACTATTTGGGGCCCGAAGGACACAAGCATGCATGAGAAACAAGCATATATTAATTCTTATTTCATGAATGTTGTGCACAATGATGACTATGTTGGAAAGTCTAAGTCCAATTGGACTTGGCTTCCAAAGGTCTAAGCTCTTATGACCCAATGACCTTGGATACCATGATACGATATTTCTATCTTCAGGTACTCAAGAAAAAGAAAAGGAGCAACAAATCAAAATTTGGCTCCAAGGATGGGTGGATACTTGATAGCGGGTGCTCAAAACACAGGACTGGTAAAGCTCAGTTGTTATCCGAAGTGGTGTCCATTGAAAATGGAAACCGAGCGGTCTTTGGAGGCAACGAGAGCGGAACCATCATCAGTGTTGGAAAAGTTGGTAACCCCTCTAAACCCCTTATAAGTGATGTTTACCTTGTTAAAGGCTTAAATCACAATCTAATCTTAATAAGTCAACTTTGTGACAAGGGTTACAAAGTTAGCTTTGAGAAAGGAATGTGCCATATTTTAAGAAATGATAATAATAATGTGTTATTCTCTGGCACACGCCATAAGGACATATATATCCTAGATATTCCAAATTCACATGAACAATGTCTCATTGCCAACATAAGTGAAAAACACTTATGGCATCGACGTTTTGGTCATGCGAACTTTGGAACACTTTTCAAACTATCCAAGCTAAATTCCATAAAAGGATTCCCTAAGCTTGCCTTTCAAAAGAAAAGCTTTTGTGACTCGTGTCAACGAGGCAAACTTCTAAAATCGTCATTTAAAACTAAGAAAAGCATATCCTCTAAACGGCCTCTAGAGCTTTTACATCTAGATCTTTTTGGGCCAACTAGAGTCGCTTCATTAGGGAATGCCCGATATGGACTTGTCATCGTTGATGACTTTTCTAGATTTACTTGGGCATTTACTTTAATTAATAAAAATGATGCTTTTGAAAACTTCACAGTATTTGTTAAGAAAGTACAAAATCTCATTGGAACACCATTGTCACTATTCGTAGTGATCATGGAGGGGAATTTGAGAACGAGTCTTTCTCAAATTTCTGTGATGAAGTTGGTATTACTCACACCTTTTCTTTCCCTCGCGCACCCCCTCAAAATGGTGTTGTTGAGAGAGAATAGGACGCTAGTGGAATGTGCTCGCACTATGCTTGATGATAGCCAACTTGGCCATCAATTTTGGGCAGAAGCGGTACATACTGCTTGCTATGTGTTTAATAGGATACTCTTGAGGCCCGGCACCAAACAAACTTGTTATGAATTGTTGTTTGGTAGGTTGCCTCAAGTTAAACATTTTAGAGTTTTTGGTGCAAAATGTTTTATCAAGAACACGTATGGTAGTTTGAACAAATTTGATCCAAGATCCGATGAGGGGATATTTGTTGGATATTCCTCCCGTAGCAAAGCCTACCGGATATACAACAAAAGAATCTCAACGATCGAGGAATCTCTTCATGTTTCATTTAATGAAAATTTTGTCCCTCCTAGAATTATCTATGACGATGATTCTATGGAAGTAATTAGTGACTCTATTGGTAAATCTGATCCTATTGGTTTTGTTGAAACTAACCCACTAATGATTCTTTTGAGAATGTTCCTAGTGACCAGGGTGTTCCAAGACGGCTTCAAACAGTTCGTGACCATCCCCATGAGCAAGTCATTGGCAACATACAAGATGGTGTCAAAACAAGATCTCAAGTCAACTTCTTCGCTCACTGTGCCTTTGTCTCTTCAGTGAAGCCAAAGAATATCAACGAGGCGTGTGAAGATAGTTCTTGGATCCTAGCCATGGAAGAGGAACTCATTCAGTTTGAGAAGAATGAGGTCTGGGAGCTAGTTCCGTTGCCTTCAAAGAACCACAACGTTATAGGAACGAAGTGGATTTTCAAGAACAAGACAGACGAGAACCAAAACGTCATCCGGAACAAAGCCCGGTTAGTTGCTCAAGGCTACAGGCAAGAGGAAGGTATAGATTTCGAGGAATCCTTTGCACCTGTAGCTAGATTAGAATCTATTAGGTTGTTATTGTCATTTGCATGCCATACAGATTTCAAACTTTTTCAAATGGACATATTCTCTGTCAACCTTCTAGTCGGTCCAAGAAGGTTCACCGACCGACTAGTTGCCAAACTAATCGGTCAGTGATCCTTCTTAGACCGATTAAGCTGCTTTAATTTTCCAGCCGTTGGAGAATTTATTTCCACGACTTTTCTTGATCTGTTTTGATTCTTTCCATATGTGTTTGATTCGTTTCAAACAAGGAAATTTGTCTATTATCTGTGGGATTTCAGATCTAATTTTCTATCATTCGATTATAAATTGTTAAGATCTCTCTATCTCGAAAAATCTCTCTCTCTCTCTCTCACGTTTTTGACCTAAATCCCTCAAGAGATTTTCAGATCGTGTGAGATCATTCCTCTGAGAAATTGAATCACGACCGTCATCTTCGCCCTAGCCATCTCACGCTGTTTATCTTGGTGGTACTATGGTTTCGTGCTCACTCTTACTCATCTTCCTACCTTGCCCTAATCCGTAAGTATCTCAAGGCATAGGATTTTGTGGTAAGCAATTTCTATTTCATTAAATCTATTGTTGGTGATTTTCTCTCGGTTTGTGAGAGATATTCGTGATCCCGGTTTGTGGGAGTCACGATTCAAAGTGTTGTAGTGTTTGATCTTGTAGTAGTTTCTACAAGAAGTTATTTAGTGGAACCTTGAGTTAGTGGATTCTAACTCAAGTAGCCGGAGGGGATCTGGGTGTCTGGGATGTAGGATCACCGAAAACAAGTCGGGGAGACTTGGGTGGATCCGAACCCATTACATCGCTTGTTTGCGTTGATATTGTTCTTGTTGTTATTACTTATTCCGCATAGTTGTTTGTGTTTGCACAATAATTAGGAATTAGACTCTTGATTAATTTTAAAGTACTATTCACCCACCCTCTAGTACTTGTGCAGTAGCTACCAGGGAATTACAGGTCGGGCCTGGGCACCTGCCCCCATGGCGGGTGGGCCCCAGCCTATTGGGCATGCCTGACCCGCCCGCTGTGCGGGTCAGACGCCTGCCAATTCAGGGGCCCCATCCTGCCCGGCTTGGGCGAGCGGGCCCCGCCCATCTTGGGCGGGCGGGCCCTACCCCCTGGGCTATGCTAGGGCACCCAGCCCCAAATGGGCTATGCTATTAGCTCAGCTTAGACTCTTTTGAGCTGGTTTTGACTGTTTTGGCTCTATCTCGCTCGTTTGGAGCCCGTTTTTGATGTCGTTCGAACCTGGGTTTAGACCGAGACGTTCCCATCATCCAAGTACACATCTCATGTGTTCATTCTATATAAAATATTCTTATAAACATTTTACGACATATTCAAAAGCTTTTGCATTATAGCAATATTCCCACATCCTTAATATTCTAAAGATTATATCGCAAACTATTTGCGTCACAATAAATTCCCATACATCTGATGTATAATCTCTTTAATTTCTACATATTACTTGACGAAGGTCTCACTTTGTGTGAGACCTTACAGATTGACCCTACTACAGGTGGGGCTCGAAACCCCAGACGGCAGTGACCATGGCAGCAGGTGCCGTCCCTGTTTTGGTATCTTAATTATGTGGTTAACTCATCGACATGAGTATCATCGGGACAACCATGACTGTGTCCGTGATGAATACCACAGTTTTAGTCCCTTCGTCAAAACTATGACGCTTATTCAAGCCTAGGGTATGGTCAACTGTTAATCCCAATAGCTCGAAGTTGGTTAGTCTCCATCAATCTTGAGTCAAACAATGTTGGACTTCTTCCAACATACTCCAGCCAGTGTTTTTACTAAAGATCGAACTGATACGTGCGACACTAACTCCCCATAAACGGTAGAGACAAATCCTCTCTTAGTCATTACTCTCCTCACATGCTTCAAGTGTCACCCAACCAAGGGCCTTTCCATGGGGCTTACCTCGAGGATAGATCAGTGATCAAAGTGACACCGTTCACGTACATGTTCATACAATGACCTCAAGTCAAAGGACCAACTTGCCTATCATCATCGAGAGTTATCATTAATAGATTAGTCAATGTTAACCATTTGATAACTCTCGCTGGGTTATTTGGTGAACTCATTCTCTAATGAGCACATGTGTCTCGTCTTTGACTTCGCCAAGTCAAACAATCATAAGATCATCGTCACCACTCTATGGATAAGACAAAGACACAGTTGTCTATCCGATGTATCGATATCCTATTCTCAAAACATCTACGACCACGAACGGTTTTAGACCTATGCTACAATCGATCAAACACTTCTCCATGGCCGAGATCTCTATCTTGATACATATTTGACATCACATTAAGTCTCAGAACTTTACCAGAGTTCTAATGAAAACTACATTATAATTAACTTAGGTAAATTCTTACCAAACGGCTTACTGTTATTTCGAACAAGATGTTCATACTCATACACATGGATAAATTACCTCGAGGGCATTCCTGTCCCAACACTGTGATGCGATGATAGTCGCTTAATCACAACATTGATGAAATGATGATTGTAATGAGATATGATTAGCGGCAGATGAGACTGCAGAAATGTTGAGATAATGGATATTGTTACATTTTAAGAGTAAGTAATCATGAGTGTGTTAACAACCTGGATGCCTTGATCTACCCTGAGATAGGTGAGGTTTCCAGACACGGGGGTTGGGGGAAATCCGAGTAAAATGTATACATTAGGACTGGACTAAATTTATCTATTCTTACTCACACTCCTGTCAGCCGACTGGGGGAGTTAGGTAGAGTTGGAGAGGCCCATGGTGTACTCGTGGTGCGCCATGAGGCAATTGATTGGGCATGGGTGATATTCTCACTCCCGAAAGGGGAAGTTACGAGAGGCCCCATTCTTTCACAATGCTCCTGTTCATTGGCAGGATACCATTTTCACCCATCCTGGGTGAGTTCCAGTGTCTTATGTTTTACCTTCTACCCAAACTTCCAAATCATAATCATATTAAAAAAATTGTGGAAAATGTTATTCTAATTATCCCAATTATTATTAATTGTAGTTCATTTTTTTATCTTAATTTCCACATGTGCACTATTTTTATTGTATTTTCTTTTTTTGATTAGAACCATGCTTATTATATTCCTACTTTAAATTATGGAAATAGCTGGACATCCATTTATTATCATATGTTTCCTGACCCTTAGCTAGATTAAACAATTTTAAGAAGGGTATACTGACCTAGGGTTGTTAGTAGCTACTGGGCACACGTTGACGTGTCCATCCCCCCTTTTCCCAAGATTAGAGGCTGAGACTACAATGCAGGTCCTTATCCAGAAGACTATCCAGAGCTTAAAGCTTGATGTGGAGCCCTCTAAGGGTGATTTCGTGGAGGTGGATACTTAGGGATAGAATAGGGAGTGAGTTTTACTTGGTGCGTGGACACTGTTTTCTGGGTTTATGGATCTTACCTATTTTGTCCCCTCTGGTACCTCGTATAGTTATCATATGTACTTTGTATCTTTCAGACTTAAATGCATGTAAATATTTTATGCTTCTGTGTTGTGACTGTGGATTTATCTGTGTTGGAGCATTTACAATATTTCTTTTATCTGTCGTCTGTACTATCCTAGCATTCGTAGTGGCCTGTGTAAATTTCTCAGTATATCATAATTTACGCTGGGTAGTATTTAAAGTCAAGGGGTTAAAACCTTGGGTCTAAATACTGCCACGACCTTGTCTCTTTCCGTTCTCTATGAATGACTTGGAAAGTTTCATATTTCCATGTATTTTGGAGAACAGAGCATGACAAAAGCAAAATCCCCTCCATTTTCCACATATTTACTGGTTTGTCATCAGTCTTTTTTCACTTTGACCCTTACGCTTTTTGCACTTTAACGACTGCTTTTCCCCTTTTTATCCAGTGTGGTTTTGTGTGGGATTTATGCACTTTGCCCCATCCAAATTTTTCCTGCAATGTAACCCCTTTCCCCCTGACGATATATACACAAACACACTTCTTTCTCTTTTTTGGTTGTGTGCAGGCACCACATCTTGTGTGTGGGTTTTTTTGTTTCATAGTGCACTATGTGTACGGGTTATTTCTAGTAAATAAATAATTGGCTTGTACTTAATATGCTATCATTATTAAGTTGCATATGTATCCTCTAAACGAAAAAGTTCAGAAAAATCAAAGTCCACGTAGTTCTCTTACATTATACATTAGTCGCTACTGTTGGTGACTTCCATTTCTGTACCTTCTTCGAAGACATTGTAAATCATTTCATGCTCCATTTCTTGTTGTCTATAGGCTGTCTTTGTACAATCATCAATACAAACTTGAGCTTCAATTAAATCTAGACTAAGACAAGAATGCATTTCATCTAATATATTTTCACTGGTACTAAACTCTTGTTCAACAGCAACTGTAAAGACCGGCGTTGTAAGAACTTGTTGGGCTATAATAGCCAAAAATGAAAAATATTTTTGGTTCTCCTTCTACCATTGTAATATATCAAATTCACTGTTATTCACAAACT
This sequence comes from Scilla litardierei, assembly GCA_030789695.1. NCBI lineage: Eukaryota > Viridiplantae > Streptophyta > Magnoliopsida > Asparagales > Asparagaceae > Scilla > Scilla litardierei. Next base: position 176,910,055 of record CM061142.1, read on the forward strand.
TAAAAGAAGTTGTTAGATTACTTTCAAGCTCAGAATGTGAGCTTGATGAAATTTTTATTGTTGTTGTTGTTTTTTGCATTAACATTTGATAACCGTTACCAAAACTTGAGGATGAAAGTTGAGATGAAGAATAATTTTGTACAACATTTGTATGGGATGGACCATATATATTAGTTTTAGATATTGGCCATTAAGCACAATATAGTTTTGATGATGATCACCATATTATATGGACTAATATATTAAAGTGTTTTTGTCTCAGATAATTTACATTGATTATATTAAGGGGAGACAAAACAATTGGTGATGGGATGATGGACTCAACGCAGATCATTAAAGCCATGAATGATCATGAAGCTTGTTGTAAATCATTTTTTATTCTTTACATATTTTGATCTTTATTTAGTAGAATACTTGTATGCCTTGATTCAATAGACACATACATTCATGTCATATTCCATCGTAGTGATCCATATGAATATCCTAGAATCCATCCTAATAGACCATATGGCCAAAACACGCAAGATAGTGTCTTTGGACCAGAATTAAATGTCTGTTATAGAGTCACCAGCCGTCAGACGTGTTTGAGTTTATTCATTTAAACGCAGCTGTTTGTCAGCCGTCTGAAGCTCATTGGCTAGCCGTCTGAACAGTGGATTAGATGTATGACTGGTGAACTCCAGACGATTAAATAGTGTGTGTTAGTTTTCTTGAACTCTCTAGTTCACCCACTTATGTCCAGCTGTCTGAAGAAGACTTGCCAGACGACTGAACAATGCATCAGCCGTCTGACAAGTGTTCTTCAGATGTTGGTTGTTCATTCAGATCCATAACCAACTCTCTTTTGAGTCGTCTGATGAAGGATGACTAGATGACTAAGCAGTTCATTAGCCGTTTGGGAACCCTTCTTCAAAGTATGATGACTAGAACTTTTGCCTATTTATAACCGTTAGACTGTGTTTTTCTGAGCCATTTTCTTGGTTTTGTACACGAATGAGCGATTTATACCGGAATGTAATGGAGTTTTTTTGGCACCAATACACACACAAACTAGATCATTTTGTGAGCCAAAAACTAAGAGCAAAGCTTCGTCTCGTCAACTCTCTCTTTCTTCCTTGGAGCTCCATTTGAATGTTGCATTGAACTACAAAGTTCAATGGAAGTCCACTAGTGCAAAAAGCTTTATTACAGCACTTGGACCACCACATTTCATTGCATAGCACTTCACGTTTGTAAGTACATTTAATCAAGGAAATAGGAAATGTGTATTCCTTATTTCGTTTCATTATTCGTGAAACCTAGCTTCCGGTGTTGTAGAAGTGTTCTCTTTGGAATGAGAGGTGATACACTAGAATATGGTTTACAATCTTGGAAAAGATCGTGTTTTGCTATCTTATAAAATATAGGCTTTTGGAAAATAGTGCGACACTTGGAAAAGTGTGTGTTGTATTTGGGTTGCCTTGGAAAAGTCTTAATAGTGAAAAATCCACAAGACGCTGGAAAGAGTATGGGACTGGAGTAGGCAATTGTCGAACCAGGATATTTCGTGTTGTTTGTGATTGTGATTGTCTCTTGTGTATTTTGCTAATTGTCTTGCTTTATATTTCTGCATTTGCAAGTATTTCATAATTAGCTTTGAAATTGCTATTACACTATTCAGACCACCTCTAGTGTATGTTGCTTAGTAATGCAGGTAGTAAGTAGATCCTACAATTGGTATCAAAGCTTGGTTGAAGAACTCTAGCAAAAATGGCATCGGCTCCTACATCTAGCTTTCATGAAGAAGGACAATCTACTGATAGACCTCTTTACTTCAACATGACAAATTATCTCTATTGGAAACAAAAGATGATGATTTGGTTGAGAGACTAAGATCTTTGGGATATTAGCAAGGAGGAATATGTGGAGACCCCTAAGCTTCCTAAGGAGAGAAGGAAGCCATAGAAGGAGACGATCAAGTATAATGGCAAGGCGATGACACCTTTTTATTGTGCGGTGGATGCCAATGAATTTAATCACATCTCAACATGTAAATCAACTAATTAAATCTGGTACATTCTCCAAGTCACCCCACAAAGGGACTTCAAAGGTAAAACAATCAAAAACAAGTGTTTTACGATCTAAATATGAGCTTTTAACATTCAAGAAGGAGATGACATCAAAAGAATGTTCACCTGGTTCAAGGAGATTGCGAACACACTTAAAGCCATAGGAAAAGTCATTTCCATGGAAGACAGAGTGACACAGATCTTGTCATCTCTTACACCAGAATATGAGTCTTAGGCAAACGTTATCGAGGAATTAAATGATTTGAGCAAATATACTGTTGAGGATTGCATCGGTAACCTTATGGCGTATGAAGTGCGGTTTCAACATAAGAAGGAATGCACCCAATCTCAAATTCCTATGTTCAATGAGAAGCCAAAACCAAAGGGAAATGTGTAAGATCCCTATTCACTAAGCAGTGTACTAGAGAGGGTTGAATATTATATATGCAATTAAAATGCTAATAAAAACTAATTAAGTAATGCAGAATATAATTGCACACAATCACAAAAACACAAATAGAATGCAATCGCAGACACAGAATATATCCTGGTTCAGATCCATACACCATGACTCCTACTCTAGTCCCATCCTTGTAAACCCAAGCGATGGCTTTTCACTAGTACTCCCTAAATCAGGACACACAAGAACTATCTTCACGAGTACAATCCCTAAACCGGGATATAGAGAGAACTCTCCAAGTGGAGTAAACCCCCATAATGTTCTCATAACCCGAGTATAGGTTTTGTAACCAAAAAGAAACGAAATACAATCTTACCTATGCCTTGAATAGATCTTACCAAAGTGTATGTGTCCGCATGGAAGATTGAAACCACAAAGTGCTTGATGAAGAAGAAGATGCACTTAGAAAACTCTCTCTCTTAATGCAAGCTCAAAGCAAGAACACTTTAACCAAATGAAGAAATAAAAGAGAGAGAAATATTCTCTTGGATTTTAGCTCTAAGACCGAGTTCTATTGAATAAGCATTAGTTGCCAAAATCTCCCTAAAAATCGAGCTTAAATACCCTCCCAAAACTGCACAAAACCCTACAAAATCTGCAGCCTATAGCTAGAAATGACTAGTTTTAGGAGACAAACAGATGTTTGATGAAGACTTATTAGACATCTGATGAAGACTGCTAAGACGTCTGGTCCAACGTTATGCAGCATCTGCAGACTCTACCAAAACACACCAGATCACCAAAATAGCCATAACAGACACAAATGGACTCTGATTGAGGGGATTCAAGATGTGTTGGAAATATAGTGAAGAATGAAATCTAATGGGACATGAATAGACAAGAAATTCCAATCACAAAAGACTAGCAGAGGTTTGAAGGCAAAAACAGACTGTAGAAAATCCAACACATGACAACCAGACGACTGGAGTTCATGGCCCATATGTCTGATGCATTGTTCAGACACCTGGTCATAGAGCTTCAGACCACTGGGAAAACCCTAGGTTATGGGCAAGGAAAAACTGATATAACAGACTTCTGGTGAAGAGGTTCCAAACGTTTGGTCTTGGCATAAAAACACAATCAAGAGTGTTTTGGCCAATGAACCTATTGGGATGGGTTCTAAGACATTCCTAGGGATATCCTAAGATGGAAAATATGTATTTGAGATTGTGTGTACATCTATTCAAGGCTCACAATTATTCTATGAAATAAGAAGCAAAAATACATGAAGAGAAAATATAAAATTCTAATGAATTCCAATGTCTTCATGCAAACTTTGCTCCAAAGCCTTGAATCCATCAACCCACCACCTGTTGTTTTGTCTTCTCATCAAGATAATCAAATGTTAATCTAAGACTAAAACAAGTAGAGTCAATTGCAACTACATAATGAGGTGATCATCATCAAAACAACATTGGGCAAATTCGCCAATATCCAAATGGCCACGAAGGATAAGAGTGAGCGGATGAAGAAGTTCAATCTCATCTCAAGTGAGAATGAAGGAGACGATGAGAAGATCGAGGTCAATGAAGATATAGCGGAGCTTGCACAACAAATCATGAAATTCATGAAGAAAGCCCAAGGAAAAGATTTGTCAAAGTTTACGAAAAATTCTAACAAATATTTTACTTACTATAAGTGTCAAGGTATATGTCATATTTCTACCGATTGTCCCAATAAAAGAGAGACACAAAATAAGGCAAAAAGCAAGAAATATTACAAGGCCAAGTACAAACCAAAGAAGAACCCGACCTTGATTAGAATGTGGGATGACTCATCTTCATCTGAATCCTCAAATGATGAAGAAGATGAGCGTGGAGCGATGAATGAGGAGGTCCACATGTACTTCAAGACGATGGATGAAGAAATTTATTCTAGCTCAACTGATGAGGAAGTAGAAGAATGGGTCAACACGAAAGATGTCATTCTTTTGAAGATTGATGATGGTGGTATGACTGCATGGGTAAACTCTGAAATACCCACCGAGCATGTGGCTTTCATGGCGTTCAAGGATGATGAAGCATACTTAAGCTTAGGCGATTATAAAGATGATGAAGAGCCCAAGCTATCATATGAGGAGCTTAACTTTTGCAATGATGAGCTAGCCAAAGTATCAATAAACTTATGCAAGCTTACTCCTCATTGAAATCTAAATTTGATAGTTCTAGTATGAGTCATCTAGTGTTTATGCTACTACATCTATGCCTGTTTATGACATTAGTGAGAGAGACTCACTATTCTCTCAAGTTAAGGATTTGAACAAACTACGCGACAATTTAAAAGTTCAAAACCTTAGCTTAAAATCTTGCAATCAACAACTTTTGTTGAACTGCAAAGAGAAATCCCAAAAGCTCAAAAGTTTGTTAGTTCTTGGTATTCACTCCACGATTTGCTAGGAAAACAACAACCAGCAAATTATAGAAATGGTTTGGGTTTTGAACCTAATGTGGTATCTAAACCAAGCTTTTCATATTCTTTTGGTGTTAAATCTAGACCAATTTCCCATACACCAAAGAAGAGACACCATGCTTTCTTGTACAACAATATCATAAGTAAGAAGCATGTACAACACAAGATGATGAGGGAAATGATAATGTTTCATTTTATGCCAAGAGGCAAGCCCCTCCTATTTCGCATGACAAGAAAATTTTTTATTCACATATGTGCTTGAATGCGTCTCAAGTTTGTGATGCTTGAGTGCTACTCCCAAGTGTAAGAGGACGTCAAGTAATAAATTTATATCCGGTGAGACCGGGTCGGATCACGGGGACAAATCGTTTTGTAAACACAAGTTCAATTGATATGGGAAGGGTAACGTCGCTTTACAACCAACTATGCTAATGGGGTAGAAGTGTGTGAAAATGTGTGTGAAACCATCTACCAAATCAATAACATAGGGTAGAAGTATCGGGGAGGAAAATAGGCAAGAAAGCTTGTGTGGTGTGTTGGGATGTGGTTGTTATGCATATTGATTCAATCCTAATATAACTCAATTGTTATTCAGGCTAAGGAATGATCAATCAGTGGATTGGGCATTTTATCGAACACTTGGTGTGCAATGAAAGTAGGGTACAGAAAATTGAGATAATAAATAACTAAGCTTATATGAGTGGTAAAACTAGGCAAAATCCACTCTAGGGATACCCACTAGGGTCCCTAATTCAAAGTATATCCCAAAAAATCCTACCACATAAACTTTAGAACATGCTAGAAGATAAGTTCCATAGCCCAAGCAAGCAACATCACTACACAACCACACACAATGAGATCTAGCTACTCATAGCAATAAAAGAGACATTTTCATCTCTAAAAACCATCATCTAATATTATTACAATAACCAAAATCAAATATAAAAAATAAATGGAAGATATCACCAAAGATTTCTCTTAGGAAAATACAACTTTCCCTCCAATGATTGTGCTCCTCCAAGCTTTCTTGCTCCTCTCCAATGGCCTCTAAACCTAAGAAGAAGACATGAAGAATAAAATGGGGGGAATATATAGGGGAAAGCCCGAAAATAGTGCTCAGTTGAAATGGATCTGGAAATAAGCCAAATGAGTCGAATTCTGTCCTAAAACCGGCAACCAATGTCCAAATCTACAGAAATTTTCAGCACCGTCACACTGTCTTCCAAAAATGTAGAAAATTGCTCTGACCTCCAAAAATTCTGAAAAAAATATGCGTTGGAATTGTGACTTCATGATCTTCAACCAAAAAAATAAAAGAAGACAAAGATAAGGCATTAATAAGCTCTAAAAATTGTGTTTTATGTATAAGTAAACGATAAGATCCAATATTGAGATATATCATTAAAATGCATGTATCAGAGCCAAAATGAACACAAATTATGCACAAAGAGCATAAAATAGGGGGGATAAATATACAATTTTTACTCCGTGCATGCCACATCAACCACTCTTGCTAAGGCAAAACCTTTCCTTAGGAAATCTATGAGTCTTTGGATTCACACTAATGTTAGTGTGCAAGAAAGGGATGCTTACATCAACAATTTGGTTAGGGATGTGATCACCTCGTGTGATTATGTTAGGAAATCAAACTCCTCTTAGGGTTGGTCTCCTAATGCTTAGGTTCCCACAATGTGCTTGTTTGCATTGGTTGTATGCTTTATTGATTACTCTTAGCATGCCTATCATTTATGTGTGTTTTTCATGTTTTTGAAAAAAAATTTCAAATCTTTTCATGCAAATAATACCTAGGGGAAATCTATGTCATATATGCACTTATTGTCCATGTATATGACATAGGGGGAGCTTTTATGCTATTAGTATTTTTCAAATTATTTTGAAGCATAATTTCATCTATTTGATGATTTTGAAATATTTCCAAAAATTGTTGGATATCGTTTCAATTTCAACTTGACAATGTTGACTTTTAGTATGAAATTTTTCTCTCAACAATGTCATATATCAAAGCCTATGCTAGGTTTATATATATCAATGCATTTTTACTTTAAGGCCCATGTCTCCATATTTGTAATTGGTTCATAAAGTCAAATTTTTTGACCTATTCTATGATCTAGGGGAAGCATGGCATAGTGATTTATACACACTTAAAATTTTCAGTTGGTATCATACATATGTATCTCTCATAACTATTGTCCTGTGTTTATGGGTGTGAGAGACTTACATGTCCACCTTTTTGACAATGGCAAAGGAGAGAGAGGAGTGATTATGTAAAAATATATGATTGGATTTTCTTTTGATATGAAGTGATTATGTAAAAATGTATGCTTTGATTTTATTTTGATACAATTGGTAATTCTTCTTGTTTTGAATTAATGCTTTGGTATCTTGAGCATTGTTTTCACATAGGGCCTATTATATGTATTATGTTTGTTTATTTTGATTTACAATTGGTATTTCAATTGGTAACTATTGGTATGCACATAAGTAGGGGATAATTAGTATGATTCCATTGTGTATTTATACATAATGGGTGTCATCATCAAAAAGGGAGATATTGTTGGATATTGGCCATTAAACCTGATATAGTTTTGATGATGATCACCACATTATGTGGACTAATGTCTCAAAGTGTTTTTGTCTCAGATAAATAACATTGATCATATCAAGGGAGACAATAATTGGTGATGGGGTAATGGACTGAAGGCATGGAGCAATGGATTATTGAAGTCATAAAGAATCATGAAGCTTATTGTAAATCATTTTTGATTCGTGATGTATCTTGCTTTTTATTTAGTAGAGTACTTGTATGCCTTGATTAGATGGACACACACACTCATGTCATATTCCATCTTAGTGCTCCATAGGAATATTCTAGAATCCATCACAATAGATCTCATGGCCGAAACACTCAAGTTAGTATCTCTGGACCAGGATCAGCCATTTGGTATAGAGTCACTGGACGTCTGGCGTGTCTGAATTTATTTCTTTAGACATGGCCATTTGTCAACCGTATATGTATATACGTGTTTATATATATATATTATATGGGATTATTAGACAAAAATTCATAATAAATAATATACATATCAGAACAATAAAGCAAAGATACCAAAAAATTCTACGTGATGCCACGAACGCATAAACACTGGAATCGTTCCAATCGGATACTTAATTTTCAAGTTATGAATTTTCAAAGTTTACGATGTTTTCAGATTTACTAAAAATACGTATCTTTTTCATACTACCCGTAAACCCCAACATATAAAAAATACCTTTGTATTATACTAATCGTGTCACGCCCCGCTTTCCAAGTATGAAAGGCGAGACGTGTGAAGGTCCACTCGGACTTGGAGCTGTGAAGCTGCAGTTCGATAAGCGTCTGTGAATGAAACCAATAGCAGATTCTTGCAATGCGACGAAACAACAACAATAATAAATGAAAAGCAGACATAGAAACACCCACCAATCATCCAACAAGTATTCCAACATCACAGAGAGAAGTCACAAGAGTACATAATCTTAACAAAAGGCCTAAGACATGGCCGAAACATAAAGCAGAGATATAGGTGCTACTCACCGAATCCTAACAGCAACTACTAAAAGCAACAACTAAGAAAACTCCAAGTGAGTATAGGACTGGTCACCAGTGTTCTTAAACTCAGTCTCTGCCGGAACCTCGAACTCAACGTCCACGAACTGCTCTTCCTCTGCAACTAACTCTGACTCAGAACCTGACATGTGACACCTAAAGAAAAGATGGCACATGTCAGCAAAAGTCTCCCAAAGGAAAGCGGAGGACTTTTGTGCAAGGATACAAATAAAAGTAATGCGACTAGTAATTCTAATATGATAAAATGGCATGGCATTAAAAGTATGAAATAATTTAAAATGACATGATGAAAACAAGCATGCACGTCGTAGCAGAAACTACGAAAAACACTATTTCACGAATCACGAACACTATCTTTTCACATTGTGCATAGGGTTTACTCCTTACAGCTGAAGGTGCGGATCAGGCACACTTCAACGCTGCGTGATAGCTTAACTCTACCCCTCCACGTGTATCGAGCGTTGGTTTCCCAACCACACTGAGCTTGCTTCTGGATCACGGCCAGGAAGTGTTTTTTGGTTTGGCATAGGGTTGTGCCCGCAAAGCAGGTGCCTAGCCTCAATAGTTACAATTATTGTAGCGTTTGCTACGCAATCACGATGGAACAATTTGATGTATGCCATGACATGGCAATGAGCAGTTAAAAGTGCATACCGTTAATTGAAAGTAAACGTGACAGGCAGCATGAAATGATAGCATTCATAATGGTGTCAGATCTAGCTTCGTCGTCAAGCTAGATCAAAATAAGGCGTCTAAGCGACTATCATTTCATCGCCTAGTCTCTTTTACGCTACTACACAACTTGGCCTAAAACATGGCCTAAACAATTACTGGCAAATATCACTTGCTTCTTTTCACGTTCTTGGTGTCATCGGATTCGTCTCGACAGGTACTATGCTACAGTGATAACGGTTTGCTGGTTTGATAAAACCTATAATCAGATTAGACTGTTTTGATCATAACAGCGTTACAAAAACTTCCTACGACGTCTAATCGATCTGTTTTATTAGGTCTTCTAAATTACGGTGTGGGTTTTAGGTTATAAGTAGGGGCACTAACCGTTATGCAGTGAATGGGGCAGCGACAGCGATACGTACTACATCTACGCCCTGAAACTTGCCGCGGCAACGAGGAGAGCGGTGGACAGCGGCGTCTAGAGGCTCTACAGGTGGTTGCAAGGGTTGCAGCGAGACCCCCGGGGCTGTCGACATTAGATCTGGGGCTAGCTGCATGGATCAGAGCAGTAGTTCATGCGCGGCCTGACGGCAGGCAGATCTGAATGGGGTTGTTTGGGCGTGGAGGAGAGGAGATAGGGTTCACGGCGATTGGTGGCGGCCTGGGCGAGGCTGCAGGTGGCTAGGGAGTGGTGCGACGTCGCAGGTGGATGAGGAAGAGGTCGTGAGCTAGCTGGCGTTGGGTCTGTGCGTGCGCGAAGATGGGAGAGGAGCTGTGCGTTTGCGAGGTCTTGGAGGGTGATGCGAGAAGAAGAAGGAGAAGGAGGTAGTTCTGGGTTGATGTTTGCGTGGTGAGGGGGAGTTCTGCTCGCGTGCGTGGGGAAGAAGAAGTCAGGTAGGGGCGGCTGTGTTAGGGATAGTGAGAAGCAAAAAGAAACTAGGGTTTTGTTTATATAAAGAAAGTAGGGTGAGGGGGTTATCACGTGGGTGGAGAGAGAGGGAAAGTGGGGGGAGAGAGTACGGGTTGTAACGTTGGAGAGAAAGGGGGAAGTGGGCTAATGGCTGTGCTTAGACCTTAGGGTTTATATTTTATAAAGAGATGTGGAGGTGTAGTGCTATGTTACTAGGGTTTAAATATAAAAGAATATAATAGGGTTCCTATTGTGAAGAGCAGCACGTGAAGCTAGTTGGCCGTAGCTTTTGTTATTCTCTTTTTTTGTGTCAAAGGTTGTGTGCGTGAGTGTTGGTGGGTTTGGCCTAGTGGGAGGGTTCAAAACGTGGGGGTATATTATATAAGGAAAGGGATTTGAAAATCTTATTAATAGTATTAGTATTAAATGGGTTTAATTAGGAGAGATAAGAGCTAATCAATAGGTTTAAAAAGGGTCTAAAATGGAAGGCTGCATTTGAAATTTAAATGTTTTAAAATACGTTTTGAAATTTGAATTTGAAAGTTAATTTAATTATAAGAAGAGATGTTTTAAAAATAATTATAAGAATGGTTAATAATAATAATAATACGCATGAAAAAAATAGAAGTGGGTATGGGTCAGATACGTCAAACTACGATACGGGAAAAATAATATACGAGAGTTACAGATAACGTAACAATAAAAACCAGTCGTTACATCCTACCCACCTTAAATAAAAAAAATTCCGCCCTCGGAATTCCTAACAATCACTGATCAGGAAACAGATGTGGGTAACGCTCTCTCATCTCATCTTTTCTCTCCCAGGTGGACTCTCCTGGCGAGCCGTGTCGCCACATCACTCTAACAAGATCGACAGTCTTGTTCCTCAACTGCTTTTACCGTCGATCCAGAATCTCAACTGGTTGCTGATCATAGGTCAGATCCGGATGAACCGTGATCTTCGAGAAATCCACAGCATGAGATGGATCACCGACGTATCGACGCAACTGAGATACGTGAAACACGTCGTGGACTCCCTCCAGTGATGGCGGCAACGCCAAGCGGTAAGCCACAGCTCCAACATGCTCCAGGACGTCAAAAGGTCCAATATACCTCGGACTCAGCTTGCCTCTCTTTCCAAATCGAATAACTCCTCGATTCGGAGAGATCTTGAGAAAAACATGGTCTCCAGGCTGAAACTCTTACGGTCACCGTTTAGCATCTGCCCAATGCTTGAAACGGTCCTAAGTGATCCTCAGCTTCTCTCTGATGTTCCTCACAACATCCACCGCCTCAACAATCATCTCAGGCCCTAACAGCTCCCTGTCTCCAATGTCATCCCAGCTCAGTGGCGATCAACATTTCTTCCCATAAAGCGCTACAAATGGTGTCATGCCAATGCTCGCCTGGTAGCTGTTATTATAGGCAAACTCCACATGATGAAGATGATCCTCCCAAGATCCCTTGAAGTCTAACATGCATGCTCTCAGCATGTCCTCCAAAATTTGAATCGTCCTCTCGGACTGGCCGTCTGTCTACGGGTGGTACGCGGTACTGAAATTCAGACTTGTACCCAGACTCTTCTGCAGACTCTGCCAAAACTGAGATGTGAATCTCGTGTCTCTGTCCGACACGATACTCACGGGGACTCCATGAAATCGCACGATCTCCTGCACGATTCATGTGACATCACTATCTAAACTAGGGAAAGGAAATAAAAATGGAGAGTAAAAGAATTTACATCCATGTATCTCCTTGCTAGTGTTTCCGTCGACTGTCCTACTCGGAAAGGAATAAAGTGTGCAGATTTGGTCAACCGGTCTACAACAACCCAAATCGCATCATTCTGCTTCGGACTCCGAGGTAGTCCAGTCACGAAATCCATAGTGATGTGGTGCCACTTCCACTCCGGAATAGGAAGCGGTTGTAGCAACCCTGCTGTACGCTGATGTTCCGCCTTAACCTGCTGACATACCAAACACTTGGCAACACTCCGTGCCACACTCTGCTTCATGCCATGCCACCAATAGTTCAGGCGAAGGTCCTTGTACATCTTGGTGCCTCCAGGATGCACAGAATACGGCGAGCTATGTGCCTCAACAAGTAAGTCCTCTCTAACATCTCCAGCTGGCACATAAACTCTGGCTCCATACCTCAGCGAGCCATCCTCATGAATCAGAAAGTCAGTCTGCAGACCGGCTTCTACCTGCTCACGGATCTTCTTCAGCTTCGGATCTCCAGCCTGACCTGCCTTGATCCGATCCACAATCGTCGTCTGTGTCTGCATACACATCAATGACAAAACATCTCCATGAAGCACAATCTCAATGCCAGACTCACAGAAATCCTGTTGCAACATCTACTTTGAAGTCAACATCATAACCGCTGGAAGTCTGCTCAACGCATCAGGAACTACATTCACCTTGCCAGGGTGATACTGCAAGTCGATCTCATAATCCGCCATGAGCTCCAACCATCGACGCTCTCGCATGTTGAGCTCCTTCTGTGTAAAGATATATTTCAAGCTTTTGTGATCAGTGAAAATCTTCACCTTCTCACTCAGCAAGAAATGCCTCCAAACCTTGAGCGCAAATATGACTGCAGCCAACTCCAAATCGTGCGTCGGGTAATTCTTCTCATAAGCCTTAAGCTGCCGAGAAGCGTACGCGACCACATGTCCATGCTGGTGTAAAACGCAACCGAGACTTTTGCCAGAAGCATCGCAAAAGATCTCGAAACCTCCACTCCGATCAGGCACAGCTAGAACAGGTGCAGACGTCAATTTCTCCTTCAGAACAGAAAAGTCCTCCTCACAAGCATCGGACCAAACGAACAGTATATCCTTCCTTGTCAGTCTAGTCATCGGCTCGGCAATCCGAGAGAAATCCTTGATGAAGCGCCGATAATATCCTGCTAGCCCAAGAAAACTCCCGATCTCAGATGTTATCTGCGGAGTCGGCCACTCTCTGATAGCCTTGATCTTCTCCGGATCCACGGCTATGCCATATCCTGACACCACATGTCTAAGAAATACAACTCTATCCAGCCAGAACTCGCACTTGGAATACTTCGCATACAACCGATGCTTCCTCAAAATTTCCAAAACTGTCCTCAAGTGCTCAGCATGCTCTTCTTTTGTCTTCGAATAGATCAAGATGTCGTCAATAAAGATAACGAAAAACTTATCTAAGAAGTGGTAGAATATCAGGTTCATCAGGTTCATGAAAACTGCGGGTGCGTTCGTCACACCGAAAGGCATAACCACGAACTCGTAGTGTCCATACTTCGTTCTGAATGCGGTCTTCTGCACATCATCCTTCTTCACCCTCAGCTAGTGATATCCGCTCCTGAGATCCAGTTTATAGAATACCCTCGATCCTTCGAGCTGATTGAAAATGTCGTCTATCCGCGGCAACGGATACTTGTTCTTGATGGTAACAGCATTCAACTCTCTGTAGTCTACGCACATCCGACGCGAACCATCCTTCTTCTTCACCAGAAGAACAGGGGCTCCCCACGGAGACACACTTGGATGGATATATCCCTTCTGCAAAAGCTCGTCCAACTGTCTATGTCGCTCCTCCATCATCTGCTGGAGCCATCTGATACGGTGCTTTCGAAATGGGCTGCGCTCCCGGAATAAGATCAATCAAGAACTCAAGAGCTTGATCGGGCGGTAGTCCTGACAACTCCTCGGGGAAGACATCATCGAAATCTCTCACCACAGCTGGTCTACTCACCTCCATCTGCATAGCTACAAGCTCCACTACTGGCTTGGCCCAAAATCTGACAGGCCCAAGCAAACTGCTCACACTGCTGAACTCGAAGGTTGGATATCCGAATCTCAAACACCACCTTCTTCCGTCGGCAGTCGATCATAGCGAAGAAGCAACCAAGCCAATCCATCCCGAGAACGACATCATAATTGGTAATGTCGTGGACGATAAAATCGGCATATAGCTCGAGTCCACAGACTACCAAGGGATAAGATCTACAACCAAGAGATACCGAGATCACACCATTCCCCGTAGCGATATCCCAACTCTTGGAAAGAGGGGAAATTGACAGAGAATGCATGTCCATAAAACTTCTAGATAAAATACACATGGATGCACTGGAGTTGAAGAGAACCCGAGCGGGACAAGCACAAACAAGAATAACCCCTAACAAACAAACTAGCAATCAAAACCTATTCTAGCAAACAAGATCTAATCTAATATGCAAGATCAGCTAATGAAAAGTAAAGACTAGTCTGAGGGTTACCTGTAATAACTCCATCCTCAGCCTCTGCCTCTACTGCAGTCATCGTGAAAGCTTGTCTCCTAGGCTGAACGGCCTGCTGAAAAGCCTGCTTCTAGGGAATAAGAGGCGCTCCACGTCCAGCGGCTACAGGTGCTTTCTGCAGCTGTCTAACAAGCGGGCAATCCTTCACTGAATGCTTAGCATTGCCACAAAGTAAGCACTAGCCCAGAAAGCTCATGTACTGCTCCTTCACATGGCCAGTCCTGCCGCAAAAATGACACATCTTGTGACTAGGCCCACATGGCCTCTTAAACTGCACAGACTGATTAGGCCTCATCTCAGGTCTAACCACAGCTCTGGCATGCTCCATAGGCCTCTTCCCAGCACCTGAAAACTGCAGCTTCCTCTGATTGGCAATCAGCTCCTGCCGCTTTACAGCTACCAGCAACTTTCTGTAAGAGTCCAAGTACGAAGAAGACATCAGACTCTGCAGATCCAAGGAGAGACCCTGTAGGAATCGCTGAGCTCTATCCTTGTCGGTCGGAACCAAATTCGGTGCAAAGCGGCACAACTTGGTGAAATCCTGGTGGTACTGATCCACCGTCAGATTCCTCTGCTTAAGATTGATAAACTGCTGCATCTGCTCCCTCCTGGCAGCTCGAGGTAAATACTCCTCATCGAATCTCGCCTTGAAAGTGGCCCAAGGGATAGGCCTCACCAGCATCTGCTCTTCTAACTCCCACTAACTGCGAGCATTGTCCTTCAGTTGCTTCTTTACCAAGTCAACCCATCCAGCCGGGTTAAGCTTCGAGAGAAGCAGATTATCCTCTGTATTCTTCATCCATTCATCCACAGCCAAGGGTCCTTCTGACCCAGTGAAGTACGTTGGGCCCAGCTCCCGAAACTGCTTTGCTCTCGGCTTGAAGCAAGGGGCATTCTGAAGCATGCTCTGCTACACGTGCATCATCTGCTGCATCATCCTCATCATCTCTGTCGTGGTAGGTTCTCTATCAGCATCCTCACCGAGTCCTGCTCCACCACCAGCTCCAGATCCACTACCAGCTCGAGTGATGCGTCTCCCAGCCATCTAAGACAAGGAAACGTTCAGATTAGACTCAATTATGACTTGAATGTTCTGAATATTTAAATGGATGTTGTTATCATTATTGTTGTTCCGATATTTCGCAGGTGCAAAGAGGACCTGCATGGGCCACCACTAAGACCTGTCACGTCCTGCTTCCCAAGTATGGAAGGCGAGATGTGAGAAGGTCCGCTCGGACTTGGAGCTGTGAAGCTGCAGTCCGATAATCGCCTGTGAATGATACCAATAGCAGATTCTTGCAATGCGATGAAACAACAACAACAATAAATGAAAAGCAGACATAGAAACATCCACCAAACATCCAATAAGTATTCCAACATCACAGAGAGAAGTCACAAGAGTACATAATCTGAACAAAAGGCCTAAGACATGGCCAAAACATAAAGCAGAGATATAGGTGCTATGCACCGAATCCTAACAGCAACTACTAAAAGAAACAACAACTAAGAAAACTTCAAGTGAGTCTAGGACTGGTCACCAGTATCCTCAAACTCAGTCTCTGCAGGAACCTCGAACTCAACATCCACGAACTGCTCGTCCTCTACAACTAACTCCGACTCAGAACCTGACATGTGACACCCAAAGAGAAGAGGGCACATGTCAGCAAAAGTCTCCCAAAGGAAAGCGGAGGACTTTTGTGCAAGGATACAAATAAAAGTAATGCGACTAGCCGTTCTAATATGATGAAATGGCATGGCATTAAAAGAATGCAACAATTTAAAATGACATGATGAAAACAAGCATGCACGTCGTAGCAGAAACTACGAAAAACACTATTTCACGAATCACGAACACTATCTTTTCACATTGTGCATAGGGTTTACTCCTTACAGCTGAAGGTGCGGATCAGGCACACTTCAACGCTGTGTGATAGCTTAACCCTACCCCTCCACGTGTATCGAGCGTTGGTTTCCCAACCACACTGAGCTCGCTTCTGGATGACGAGCCATGAAGTGTTTTTGGTTTGGCATAGGGTTGTGCCCGCAAAGCAGGTGCCTAGCCTCAATAGTTACAATTATTGTAGCGTGTGCTACGCAATCACGATGGAACAATTTGATGTATGACATGACATGGTAATGAGCAGTTAAAAGTGCATACCTTTAATTGAAATTAAACGTGACAGGCAGCATGAAATGATAGCATTCATAATGGTGTCGGATCTAACTTCGTCGTCAAGCTAGACCAAAATAAGGCGTCTAAGCGACTATCATTTCATCGCCTAGTCTCTTTTACGCTACTACACAACTTGGCCTAAAACATGGCCTAAACAATTTCTGGCAAGTATCACTTGCCTGTTTTTCACGTTCTTGGTGTCGTCGGTTTCGTCTCGACAGGTACTACGCTACAGTGATAACGGCTCACTGGTTTGATAAAACATATAATCAGATTAGACTGTTTTGATCATAACAGCGGTACAAAAACTTCCTACGACGTCTAATCGATCCGTTTTATTAGGTCTTCTAAATTATGGTGTGGGTTATAGGTTATAGGTAGGGGTACTAACCGTTACGCAGCGAATGTGACAACGACAGCGATACGTACTACGTCTACAGCTTGAAACTTGGCGCGGCAGCAAGGAGAGCGACGGACAGCGGCGTCTAGAGGCTCTGCAGGTGGTTGCGAGGGTTACAGCGAGTCCCCGGGACTATCGACGTCAGATCTGGGGCTAGCTGCGTGGATCGGAGCAGCAGTTCGTGCGCGGCCTGACGACGGATCTGAATGGGATTGTTTGGGCGTGGAGGAGAGGAGATAGGGTTCACGACGATTTGTGGCGGCCTAGGCGAGACTGCAGGTGGCTAGGGGGTGGTGCAACATTACAGGTGGAGGAGGAAGAGGTCGCGAGCTAGCTGGCGTTGGGTCTGTGTGTCGCGAAGATGGGAGAGGAGCTGGGCATTTGCGAGGCCTTGGAGGGTGATGCGAAGAAGAAGAAGAAGGAGGAGAAGGAGGTAGTTCTGGGTTGATGTTTGCGTGGCGAGGGGGAGTTCTGCTCGCGTGCGTGGGGAAGAAGAAGTCTGGTAGGGGCAGCTGTGTTAGGGCTAGTGAGAAGCAAAAAGAAACTAGGGTTTTGTTTATATAAAGAAAGTAGGGTGAGGGGGTTATCACGTAGGTGGAGAGCGAGGGGAAAGTGGGGAGAGAGGGTACGGGTTGTACCGTTGGAGAGAAAGGGGGAAGTGGGCTGATGGCTGTGCTTAGACCTTAGGGTTTATATTTTATAAAGAGATGTAGAGGTGCAGTGCTATGGTACTAGGGTTTAAATATAAAAGAATATAGTATGGTTCCTATTGTGAAGAGCAGCACGTGAAGCTAGTTGGCCTTAGATTTTGTTATTCTCTTTTTTTGTGTCAAAGGTTGTGTGCGTGAGTGTTGGTGGGTTCGGCCAAGTGGTAGGGTTCAAAACGTGGGGTATGTTATATAAGGAAAGGGATTTGAAAATCTTATTAATAGTATTAGTATTAAATGGGTTTAATTAGGAGAGATAAGAGCTCATCAATAGGTTTAAAAAGGGTCTAAAATGGAAGGCTGCATTAATGTTTTAAAATACGTTTTGAAATTTGAATTTGAAAGTTTAATTTAATTATAAGAATAGATGTTTTAAAAATAATTATAAGATAGGTTAATAATAATAATACACATGAAAAAAATAGAAGTGGGTACGGGTCAGATACGTCAAACTACGGATACAGGAAAAATAATACACGAGAGATACAGATAACGTAATGATAAAAACCAGTCGTTACAAATCAAGAGTAAAATTTCGACATATCGTTTGTAAATTTCAAATGTATGGTTTTCTCTAAACAAATCGTCGAACGTTTACAATAGTTAATTTTTAATTTCAAAAATTGGGTTTTATTTCATTTTAAATCTATAAAATTGATTTTAAATGTTTAAAAATTATAAAAAAGACATATGAACTTTATAAAATTATTTTCTACTTAGATAAAATTATATCCTTCACTTCTAGCATTTCTAAAAATTATTCATACTAGTTTTGACCTATTTCATGCTATTATAAAAATAAAAAACTTTAAAAAAATAATTAGAAAATATCATAACATTTAAATGCTTATATTTTATGTTTGCAGGAACCACTTCTGGCACACGAGCACCCTTGGAAGTTCTAGCTCCAGCCTCTTCTTCCTACGCAAGTCACTTTAATTATACATTTAGAAATTTGAATAGTGTACTAGTATGAACTTAGGATATCACATACAGTCTCAGAACGACTATCGTCTCAAATTAATATCGACTTGAACATACGCCTTGCAAACTTAGAGACCTAATTAAATAGAGAAATACTCAATGGCATGTTAACTATGTTTGCATCTATCATATTTACGAAAGTTACCATACATGGAACCCATAGCTATATCGATGGAGCAAAAGTTGAATATTGACATTCTTAAAATTGATACTCGAACTGGTGTCTAGGATCGTTTGGTGTCAAGGCTGGATCACCTTAGTAGGGCTCCCCCTATCTAGGTATAGTGATTCTACTTGGCCAAACATGACTGGCCGTGTTTGCTGGATCAAACTAGAATTTCAATTATCATCAAAGGCAAACATTGATTATATATACCGTGAATTCAGCCTTTTTACAACTTAGATTCTGTAACGGAAAACTATGCATGGAATGTCATGTAGAATTCATTTGGAATTTGTGTGGAATCTCAAGTAGATATCTCATGTTGAATCTTAAGCAAGAACCTCAGACTGAATCTCATACTGGAATATCATGTTGAAGATTATAATGGAACATAAATGTTGATCTTGAACACTTGCCACTTCACTGGGATTTTGGGGTAACTCATAGTTGAGAGAGTGTGAGAGTGACTGGAGTCATCTTCCTATCCTGCTACCTGTGTTTCGGCATCTCGTCCCGCTACCTGTGTTTTGGTAATACATGTCCCGCTGCCTGTGTTCCGGCATCGTCTGGGTAAGCACACCAGGCAAGAGATGAACTCAATGGTTACATATCATACTCTCCTGCTTGAGTCACGTAGTTTCTAGTTTAGCTACTGATTGCACCACAATAATATTGCTCGTCGTCTTATTTCTGCTACTGCTTTACATGCCTTTACTACCATGTCATGTACGCATTGTCATAGTTGATGCTCTCGTACACACTTGCACTATCACCTTTACTTTACTTTCTGCCATGGTATGATTGTCCGTAGTTACCTTTTTATCACCTGCTATACTCCATGCTTGTGCACTACTTTCCTTTCTATTTTTAGAATTGCTGTGACTTACCTATGGTTCTGCTTCATGGCACTGTCGGACGACGAACATGTTGAAGAAGAGAACCTTGAGTTTAAGGAGCCAGAGTTTAACCCTGAGACCGTAGCTTTCTAGAGTTTGAGTTGGGTGTGTTGATGTACTTTCATATGTATTTCTATTCCGTTTTTCCTTTCATGTATTTGGTGTTGTGTGTTGTACTTCGGTTATGGATTGTAATAATTGTATGCTTGTTTGAGTATTTAGTACATCTCTACATCGTTTGTTATATTGTTTTCACTGGTAAACAGCAAAATCTGTGAATGTATCAAAAAGTAATGGTCCCCAGAGAGTAGGTCGTTACAAGTTTGGTGGCCCATGCATGTTTGCATAAACTACATCGTGAATGGTATAGAAAGATTAGGATGTACGATATAAAATACTCAATAAAGCTGATCTTCTCCTATGGATGCAGTTGAGATTCAAAAAATGGACGAAAACACCTCTGGGAGTCTAAATGGAACTGATGTGTCTATAGCTAGCAATCAAACAGGTAGCAATAATGGACCACCTCCACTAGTGCATCAAATATCGAATGCCGCACTACGAGAACTTGTCCAGGCCTTACAATAGGAACACACGCACGAAGGAGGAGTGCAACAATTTAGGTTGCTCCACCCGAAGCCTTGGAATGGTTTGGACGGTCCTCTTGAAGGCTGAAGAATGGTTACGAAGCACTGATGACGACTTGAGAGTAGCCCAGATCGTGGAAGATGCATGGTTGGACACGTCTAAGTTACAACCGACTGATGGTGCCTAAATTTGGTGGAAATCAGTTGAGAGTCGCCTACAACGACCAATTGATTGTGCTACATTCACCGACCACTTCAACACTCAATACTTCTCGCCCGAAGCATAGATGGAACTGCATGCCTTGTTCGTTAGTTTGAAGCAAGACTCCATGATAGTGGAACAATATGGTGCTAAATTCACCATGCTCAGCCTATTCGCCCTAGGGATGGTAGACACCCCTCTGGCTCGAGCACAACATTTTAAGCAAGGATTAAACATTGAGATTGGATGAAACTTAGTTGGACACAAACTAAATACCCATACCAAAGTCCTAGCTGTAGCTCGCAAGCATGAATTTATCAAAAGAGAAGCTAAACAAGGGCAGTCCATAGCCGCCCCTCCTACAAGGCTGCCGCCTCCAATGAATGCTGATGGACCCAGCCGTCGATCTCCATCCAACCAGATGCATAGGGCTGTCTAACAAACTCAATTCAAGAGGCATGCATCCCCACAATGCCCAGTGTGCCACCACTGTGGCAAACCAGTAAATTTCCGATCTGAATGTTGAACATATCTAAACCTCTGCCTGATCTGTGGGTTAAAGGACAATGGCACAATGGATTGCCCAGAAAGGAAGCCCCGAGCTCCTAACCCTGTAGCTACTACCCCTTCTGGAAACGCTCCACAACGACCACCACTACCCCCTCAACAGAAGACGTTCCAGCAGGCCCAACAACAGACGCCAACCCTAAAGAGCCAAGCTTATACCATGATTGTGGAAGAGGCCGAAGCAACTGGCCATGTAATTACATGTACGAGATATCACTTTCAGTATCATATTCAATTATTTAGAAATCGTTGGCTTAGACAAAGTTCTCGTAACCGTAGGTATCGTCTTAGTAGCCGGTAGACTCGTGCTTATCCTATTGACTCAGGAGCTTCACATTGCTTCCCGGCAAGTCGATTTGTCAACACCCATGCTGTCCCTCTTAAACCTATGACTTCTTGTTGGAAGGTCAACACAGCTGGCGGTGCAATACAGATAACTAGTGGGTGTCTTCAATGCCCTGTAGTGGTCCATGTACAACTATTCGCCGACTTCATGGTGATCGAGATGCCAAGCTGCGATGCTGTTTTTAGAATGGATTGGTTAGGAACATTTCATGCTATCTTTGACTATCGTCAAAGAGGATAGTATTCGAGATACCCAACCATCCTAAGTTTGAGTTCCTCAGCAAATGTAGATCAGAAGGACCAGTGAAGTTCAAGGCCAGACCTACGGAGGCACTGGCAACTGTAATGGAAGTCGAGCAAGAGAAACCTGAAGCAGTACGAGTATTCTGAGATGTATTTCCAGACGAACTCATAGGTTTGCCTCCGGATCGCGGCCTCGAATTTACTATTGATTTAATGCTAGGAGCACAGTCGATATCCAAGGGACCTTATCGCATGGCATTGATTGGAAGAAATTTGGGCTCAGCTGGATGATCTTAAACAAAATGGATGGATACGACCCCGTGTATTAGCATGTGGTGCCCTTGTACTACTAGAGAAGAAGAAGGATGGATCACATCGCATGTGCATCGACTACCACGAGCTAAACAAAGTGATGGTGAAGAAAAAGTATCTCCTTCCGCGCATTGACGATCTTTGTAAAGTCACTACTATGAATGTCATCTTGGAAGTTGTCTAGGCCATCTCCACTATGATGTCTTACTTGACTTTTCATCTTACGAGACTCGAGTAATCCTTTAACTTCCTGACGATTGATTTAATGATTATCTTATTGATAAGGTCCTCATAGAACCTTATCAAGAACCTATGCATTACTATCTGGGACTTGATCCATATGGAGGATTGTAACTCAGAGCCACTTGCCATGCATCGCACTATGTCTAACAAAGTGTGATTCATGCTTTTCAACACACCGATGTGTTAATAGACTTGACCTGAGAGAAAATCACATTTTCGCAAGAATTATATAGCTAAGTATTCGAATCTTCGATCTGATCGAATCAATTTTCATACTTCTTTCAATGTGTTATCTATTTTATCAGGCTTGTGTTTCAGCAAGAACACGTGTCATAATAAAATAGGAACAACTTATCCTGATTAAGCTTAGACTTGGGTATACATTCGTATGTACTAGGCTATGAGTTCACCAACTCATTCTCCCACTTTCTTATAGATGGAATTTTGGCCATTATACCTTTGAGACAAGATCACAAGTGTCCATTGACTTCATAATATGAGAGGTCAGACCCCTCTTTATGTGACTTGTGAAGCTTAGTATCTTTAGTACGGTCTAGTCTAGTTAGACGTATAAGTTTTGCTATTATCTTGCGTATTCATGTATTAACATTTACTACATTATCGTTATACAAACTACTCATTGCTTCGGAAGCAAGGTGACGACATTCGCCAAAAATGTTCGACATCCTCTATGGTCCAAGAAACACCAATTGCTCCCTTTCCAACATGTTAATATATTTTGTATTACGATTATCCTGAAATCGTGACATCAAATGTCACATTTTCAGTCCCTCCTACCTTTGCCTTTACTAATGATATATAGAACTTTCTTTCTCAATTGACTTTCCTTAGTGCCTAATGCCTTCTTCCTTTTCTAAATCTCATTTAGATATTACGTGTCTCAACATAAATAATAGCCATGCAAACTTCTCATGTATCCAAACGCTTGAGCTTTGCAACCTTGAGTGTGCTCAACAAGTTGATCATCTCAAGATCCGGTTGGGATACATAGCCTTGCACCATTCATGCACTCATCTTCGATTTAAACAATTTGATCGAAGTTTCGAACTTTGCGGATCGAAACTGTTTTCCATATAATCTTGAGTGTGCTCAACAAATTATATGGAGAAACATGCTTTGAACATCAATATGTTCAAGCTACCTCTCATAGAGGCGAGTGACAGGATAACATGCATTTATTTTGTTGGACCCAGAGCTCAAGGAAATCATTGTCCTTAAGCCTGTGCTTAAGAAGGTCATTTTAATGTCAATGAGAACATAGTTTAGTCTATCAATTAGAATTTGAGTTGATATTCCATTAACTAACCATTTGGACCAGTTAACTTCTTTCTTTAGGATATTATTTTGGATTCCATTGGTAAACATAGAACTAGCCTAGTTTAGCATATGTTCAATTTTAAATATAGATAGAGTGGATTTTATCTAACTATAACCTCTCACTATTTTTACGATCATTATTAGCCAAAATAATGAACGATTAAATTAAATTAAATTTAATGGGAAAGAGATCCAACCACCATGAGCCTCACAACCTTGAGTGTGCTTAGCAAATTGCTTGACTCTACGATTGGTAGATGACTCTTCATCAATCATATCATATATGATTCCCTTATTGGTTTTTACCCCTAGCCACTTATGATCATGAGTGTTCTCATCCAAATCACAATGACTAGTCTAGTCGGACCATTGTTTTCGTGTCTAGCCTAACTTATGTCGGCGCTTGGTGTATGGGCACGACGCGACGGTTTGGTTTAAGTCTAGACTACATCTCATGTAATTAGAAGTTGGTTTCTATAAAGTAGCTATGGCATAGCTTGAGTGTGCTCAACAACTCTAACATATAACCTATAGTTGCCAGCCTCTAAAAACAAGGAGGGTTACGACTAATCTAGAAGAAGATTTTTAACGTAATTGACTAGATATAATTGACAATGTCACATAATCATAATTCTCATCCTTGCGGTCCAGCGGAACACGGCCAGGGATTTGACTAGGCCAGGATCACTATCCCAAGTCAAGCAAGGATGATCTTCAACACTAGTCAAAACACACTATACCGGATCATGGTCCATTGAAGGAAACTTATTATTCAAATGTGTCACATACGATTAGAAATGGCTTCATTAAAACTAGTCAATCCAATCAACTAGTTGAATCCTAAAATTCGAAATTATTAGGATTGGTTAATAACTTTTATTAATGTCCTTATCAACTATAAGGATTTTTAAGGTGCTATCCTATAATCATGTATTATGCATTTTAAAATTCAAGTTGCAACAATTTTAAATCATAGTCTTTTGTTCGAAATTATTGTTAAAACAATTAAAGTAATAATTTTGAGAGGGCTACCCTAAACATGAATTTAATTTGTTGCAACAATTTTTAAATCATAGCATGTCCAAAAATTATCTCATAATTTTTCTGGAAGTTTTTAATGGCTATCCTAATAGTCTTTCTCGAATTATCACATAATCAAAATTAACTAATATAATAATTAAAACATTAACTAAACAATTTAGCATGGCATAATAAAGCAATTAAAATTTATCTCATAAAATTTCTTGCTAAAAATGCAACCTAAAAATTATCGCATAAGTTTAAGTTACATCAAAAAATTATCACATAATTTTAAAGATTTAATTTTAAAATAAAATTAAATCTAATTTTCAAAAACAATTTTCAAAAATAAAAACGTTGCTGTAAAACGACATTTTTAAAGTTTAAATTAAAACCTCCATCTGATGGAGAAGCTTGATGTATCATATACAATTTATGAATTGAAAAACTATAGATCAGGTAGACTAGCTCTGATATCAATGTTGGGGTTTCATGGTACTTAGGGCCATAAATACAACATCCAACCTAAGTCGGTCAGATGAAGTTATCAAATAAGTAGCGAAAATTTTTAACTTAAAACAATTTCAAGTTAAGTCCTGAAGGAATAACCCTAGCCAAGATCTCTACTATCCCGGTGTTGGGTCTGACCAACCCCTAATATAGATCTATGAGCCTATTTACAATTATAAATGCATGCTAATAATTTAAACTACATACATTTCACTTCGTTTCCGCAGAATACGAAGCGTCGTTTTCAGCAACATTTGTTTGGCCCACCGCATCGCTTCTTCCAATCCAAATCACATCTCGAACCGCTCCTTGTCCCGAGCCAAACCGCTTCCCGAACCGCACTGCGTCCCCAAGGCGAACAACACCCTTGTCGCTAAGCCAACCACGTGCTAAAGAAGATTTCACCTTGAGTGGATCATCCGTCAAGACTTTGGATCCGATCCGAGGTCCTTCGAGCTTTGTTAAAGCCCGAACAGGAGCAAGAAAGAAATTTAGGAAGAAAGAGAATATTTATTTTAAGCTCAGATCCGGGCTTGCTCATGTTTAATAGAGCTACCCAGATCTAGAACTTGAGACGAGTTTTGAGGAGGGGGTAGACCCCTATTTATATAGGTGGCTGACCCATCCCCTTTACTCCATATCTGATGCGGGACTAAAAATTTGGGAGAAAAATCAATTAAAGTTTGCCTGTCACAAAGGCCAAACTTTGGTAAATTTTTCCACCTTCACCGTTGGGCTTTGTAAGTAATACAACCTATCAAATTGAAGAGGGTTGAATGGTGAATGTGTAGTATCAAACGTCACTCAATTCCGACTTCGTTTGACCCCTCAAACGTTATCTCAAAGTTGCCCAAACCATTGATTTTCGCAAAAAACTGCAGCCGTCACAATTCTGCCCGCAACTTTAGGCTGGGTGGGGCCCACCCGTATCCAGCAGTCGGATCTGGTGCTGGGCGTCTGCCCCAGCCTGCTAGGCAGACTAGACCTGCTCAGGGGCGGGCGGGTCAGGCGCCCGCCCATGCGGGCGGGCCCGACCCGCCCGCTGGGCAGGCTTGACCCGCTTAAAGGGCGGGCGGGTCCCATGCGGGGGCCAACCCCCTACTGGGCGGGTCAGGCATTTGCCATTGCAGGCGGGCCCTGACCCACCAGCCTTGGGTGGGCTGGCCCGCCCTTGGGCTGGGCACCCAGGCCCTTTTGGGCCTGGGCGCCTAGCCCAGTTGGGCTGGTGCGCCGAGTCCCCTTGGGACTGGGCTGGGGCTGTTTTTGCTCTAAATCCTTCGTTTGGCGTCCGTTTTGGACGCCGTTCAAACCTGGGTTTAGAGCGGGACGTTTCTATCATCCAGATAACCTTTTCTATGTGTTTATTATATTAAATATGTATGTAAACAATTTACGACACATTTGATAGCCTTTGCATCATATGTTAGATCTCCACATCTAATATATCGCAAATTCTTTGCGACTTATAAAATCCATTTGCATCCAATACAAATGAACTAAGGACATACATCCCCCAACAGATAATTTACACATTTTTCTTTATTTTTCTTTTTATCTCTTCTGTTATTGATTTTGGTGCTTTTAACGTGTTAGTTTGGTGTAGCTTTTATTATGAATGCGAAAGAGATCACATGTGATCGTATCCCCAAGGGGACAACGCTAATAAAACCACAGCGCACAGGTCGTGTGTAGTCACTTACGGGTCGAACATGATGAGGTGGTCAGTGAGTATCGGTTTATGGGTCTTCGAGTGAAAGCTACGCAATTGTATCGGTGATTGGTTGGTAAAAAATAGAAAGAGTGTGGATCAAAGGATAAAAGCTCTAGGGTATGGGGAATCCCCGCCATTGGACCAAGGTTAGGGCTAGACTAATAATCAATCGGTTGCCGGGTTTATTGGGATTCGGGAGAGGTCGTGTGACCTAAGGGCATTTGACTATCCCCCACTGTCGTGATGCATAATAGGTTATTCCCTTATGTCATGTCTTACCCCCCGCTGTCGCGATGTAAGGATAGGCCAACCCAACCTACACTGATGTCAGTGGTATCTGATGCATCAGTGTACTTTGGGTGCATTATGCTCGATGAATATCCCCAATCTTCCTCCCGTCCACAGTGGCGTTCGGGGATTAGACTTACATTGGAAGAGCTCTAATCGATGCCCGACTCTTGTCAGCCACACCGATAGTATGGGACATCGTAGGGATCAGGTCCCTTGATTGGTCCCGACTTTTGGTTGGCGGCCAGTCTGATCTCCCCAAAGGGAGGGGGTCGAATCTACAACGACAATAATTATCCCAATATACCCCTAATCTCAATTAGCCCAGCAATTAAATCAATTATTTAGTTCAACCCATAGCCTTAATCCAATGTGGTTCATCCATTGCCTAGAAGAAAACTACTCACAACCCATTGTAATAAAAGGGATTCCTAGCAACGGGTAAGCATCTAAAGCCATGAATTCAGATTTAATTAGCAGTAGATGATGAAACACAACAATACTAACAAAAGGAGAGAGTTTCTATTTAGAAAAACTAATCTATTACACTAATAAGCAATAAGAATAACAAAGATAAAAAAATAAATAAGTTTAGAATCCTTACAAACTTCCTCAAATCTTAGAAATTAACAAAAAAATGCTGAAAAGAAGATTCCTATCGCATGAGAATGAAGGGGCACTTATATACGTGCACATAAAAGGCCAAAATAGCCCCAAGATTTCGCCCTAGCCGCCACAGAAAAACAGGGCGACGTGACCACGTCAGAGCTGACGCGACCGCGTCAAGACCCTTGCGTGAGTTGGAGAATTGGGCTTTAGTGACGCAGTCGCATCATTATATACACGGCCGCGTCTAAAATGGCTATGCAGCTGTGTCGATGTGCTTTTGTCTTCAAAAATCACAGTCGCATTGTCTTCATTCGCACGGATCGCATAAGCTTCAGATCTTCAATCTTTATCTCTTCTAACGGGCCGTTTGGTGGTCTTCAATGCGATCACGTTGATGTCATCTCAAATGTAGTTTGATGCGCCGTCTGATATATGATGACGCGACTGCATGGGTGATTGTCTTTCACAAAATCCTCTCCTCTGCACCAATTGAGTCCTCGGCTTCGCTCCTTTTGCCTCTTTGCGCTAAGGTCTCGCCATATTGTCCCTAATCGGCACATATTTCCTGTAAAGCACGTGAGGAACCACAAAAGCAAAAGAAGAGACAAAATCAGGGGAAACAGGGAGGAATGGAGAATGAAACAATGTAAAACGTGCATGAAAAAGAGGGAAAAAAATATATACAATAAACACTCATCAATAGGGTATATCGGATTTGCATCCATTGGACCCTGAAATCGAGGCAATTACATGTAGGAGGAACGTCGAAAGAAGAAGGAGAATAGAACTTGAGACAATGGCTGAGGAGAATCATAATCCTGATCCAGAACCTGTTAGGTCACTCTTGGACTTTTCTATTCAGTTCAACGGATCGACGTCGAGTATATCAAGGCCAGCTATGGAGGCCAACTTCGAAATACAGCTGGCATTGATAAGCTTTATATAGTAGGACCAGTTTGGAGGGAAGCTCATGGAGAATCCTAATGAACACCTGAATACATTTTTGGAGAAGATAGACACTCTGAAAATGAAAGGCATCACCTCTGATGCCATCAGGCTAGGATTATTTCCATTTTCTCTTAGGGATAAGGCTAAGTGTTGAGTATTGGACTTCTCCCTACTTGGTGTTAATGATGAGAAAACATAAATACTTGTGACTAATCTCCTATTTGCAGTTAATCCATTGCCTAAGCATATCATGAAGATTATTTAGCAATGGATGTCACTCAAAGATTAATAAAAGCAAAGAAAGTGGATTGGATGATCAAAGATGGTGAGTGAAGCTTCTGAAGCTCATACGTTGAAAAGAAGAGAGATTTCTACGAGTGTAATTTTTTCTCTCTTCTCGTATGTAGCTTAGAAGTAGAACTATGTTGGAGCACACACACATTCATTTCAGTCTTAGGAAATCATTAGATCTATTTTTCCTTTGACTCCAATTCATTTCAATCAAGATTGTGAATCTCATGATCTCAACAGTTGACTGCTGAACAATTTACAGTCGCCTGTCTAAAACCAGTCGACTGTGTTTTGTTCTACAGTCGCCTGTTATGCACATACTTAATTGGTTATTTCTTAGGCTTCTAAGCTTTTACTTTATCAGGCGACTGCTGTACATTTCACAGGCGCCTGTCCAAGTGACAGTCGACTGTGGTTTATTAATCAGTCACCTGTCTATCCTCAGCCTAAACCAATTCTCAGTTTTGATCAGGCAGTCGACTGATGTTGTATTTACAGTTGACTGTCCAATGGCACAGTCGACTATCAATGCTGCAACAATCGTCTATCTTTGAGCCTCTCTATAGACTCAAATCTCTGGAAAAATGTCAGGGTTTTTGACAATCGTCTGTAGAAGGAATTACTATCGCTTGTTGGATTTACAGTCGACTGTCTTATCTTCATCAGTCGCATGTCCTGTATTTCCATACTTTTCTAGGATCATCTTGACTTACCCTCATTATGGTCAGTCGCCTGTTGAAGGATTTACAGTCGGCTGTTGGTTTAACAGTCGACTGTCTACCAGTCGACTGTCCACGTGGTAAGTTACCGTTTGAATTCTCACCTACCCTCTGACACAGTGCAGTAGTCGACTGGTTGTTGTTCAACAGTCGACTATCGCGAGTGCAGATTCTATCCGTTGGTTGTTTCTAAACGGATTTGAAAGGGGCTTTTGGGGATTTTGTTTGAAGGGTTTGAGAAAATTATAAAAGAAGCCTCTACTGTTCCATTGAGAGGTTGATTCATTCAAGGTTCATTTTCTCAAACATTCAAGCATTCTTTTTCTCAAGGTCAAAGCTCGCAAATCCTAAAGCCATAGAATTCCAATCTTTTATCTCTTGCTCTCCAACCTAGAACCAAAGAGAAATCTTCTAGGCATTTGGTACAGTCAAGAAAAAGGGCTTTCCTCTCTTCCAAGAGAGTCATTCAACACACAACACACTTCTCCTTCAAGTTCTACTTCAAGGCATAGGTGATTGTAAGTGTTGTTTTAATTTCAGATTCATAACTTTCGCTATTTGATTTACTCTTGGGTTGTGAGAGTGGTTTGCTTGCTCCCAAGTTGTGGGAGTCAAGGACATCGAGTGTATTTCGATTTCGCTTGTAAGGTTGCCACAAGTGGGTTTTTTTTAAGGAAACCTCAAGTTAGGGTTCTAACTTGAGTATCCGGTGGTTACCGAGTGGAAGGGACGTAGGATTACTGGGAACAAGTCGGGAAGTGACTTGGGTAATCCGAACCCTTGAAACATCCTTGCGTTTTCATTGTTTCATTTTAGGGTTTACTTTTATTCTGCATTAATTGTTGGTTAGGAATTTAATTTGGTGTAACTATCTTTTTAAATTTTGTAAACACTATTCAACCCCCTTCTAGTGTTTTCCTTATAGGCAGGGACCTTACAATTGGTATCAGAGCACTGGTTTATAGCTATGGCATCCAACAACAACATTCCTCCACCGACTTCGTACAACAATCACGATCGTGATGGAGCGTCCTCAGTATTCGAAGGACAATCAACAGTGCGTCCTCTGCGTTTTAATGGCACAAACTTCGGCTATTGGAAATGCCAGATGGAGACATTTCTAAGGAGTGCTTCCCTCCAGAGAACCCTCAACAAGGAATACGTCGAGCCTACCAAAGAGGATTTCAAAAAATGGACGCCTTCCGAGAAGTCCGCAGAAGTCAACAACGCAAAGGAAATGAACGCTTTTCATTGTGCGTTGGACCTGAATGAGTTCAACAAGATATGCACATGTAAGAGTGCATATCAAATTTAGAACCATCTAATTGTTACCTATGAGGGAACAAATAAGGTAAAACTCTCTAAACTATATGTTGCCGTGCAAAATTTCGATATGTTTCACTTGCAGGAAAATGAGAGCATAGCAATGATGTACGGACGTTTTACCGACATCACCAATGAATTGGAAGCGCTTGGACAAACCTGCACCCAACCAGAGAAGGTGAGAAAGATCATAATGGAAATGAGTGGGAACGAAGAGCCATCTTCATTGAGGAGGTCAACGACTTGAAGAACTACACTGTCGTAAATCTCATCGGCACTCTCATGTCTTACGAAGTAAGACGGGAGAACCGATTGAAGATTCGAGCTATGATGAACCCTTCGGAGGCCAAGAAGAAAGATTTGGCATTCAAAGGCAATTCTTCATCCTCCGATAGTGAAGAATCAGAAAATGAGATGGATTTGGAGGAAATGGCTCAAATGGCGAAGAAGTTCCAACGCTTCTTTTGCAAATGTAAATTTCCCTCCAAGAATAGATTTGAGGCTACTAATAACACTTTCTCTCTTTGTTTTAAGTGTAATAAGGCAGGGCACATCAAGAAGGATTGCCCAATGCTCCGAAACAAAGAGAAGTGGAAAGCTCCGAAGTATCACAAGTCCGACAAGAATAAGAAAGATAAGAAGAAAGGACTAGTCGGTACATTCGATGACTCAAGTGGAGACTCATCAAGCGAATCCGATGATAAGAAGGGTGAAAGCGCCCACATGTGTTTCTTGGCCCGGGAAGATCCACTCTTCGATGAGAGTGATTCCGACATAGATGAACCCGAGGTAACAATGGATGAATTGCGTATTGCTAATGAAGAACTATTTGCTAGGTATCAATCTTTAATGCTTAGATATACTAGCTTAAATAAACTATCTGTTAGCAACCCATCCATACCATGCATTATCAACAATGACACCATTGTTGATACACTAACTCTTGAAAAAGCAAATTTGGCTTCTCAGAATGTCATTTTGAGAAATGAGGTGAATACCCTCAAATCTCAACTAGATCAAACACATGCTAAGGATAATAGTGATCTAGCTTTATAAAACACACAATTAGGTTTAGAGAACGATTCTCTTAAAACCCAAGTGCACGAGCTCAAAGCACGGGTGTCCACCTTGGATACCAACATTTCTTCCCTTAAGGAGAAATATGAGCTCGTATCCTCCCGTATTATGAGATTTAATAAGGGGAAATGACAATTGGACGATTTGCTAGCAAACCAATTTTCAGCCACACACCGTGTTGGTCTTGATTTTATGGAAGCGAATGCATCCAATGCTCGCACCTCATATAGTGGTGTTACTTTAGAATTTGTGAGGTCATCCTCCAGTGCATCCACAAGTGGTGTCAAAGATACTATTGGTAGCAAACCTACCAAGAAAGTCACCACTTCACAATCTCTTCCTTTTGGCAAGAAACCCGCTAATGGTGGAAACCAAAAGAGAAGTCGTGCTTATATGTACACCAACTGTCATCCACGTAGGAAATCTCCTACTTCATAAGTGGAAACTCGTGACACTTTCTATGCTCCACACCCACGGACACGTACAAATCCACACATGAGAAATACTCATGTACGTGCTCCTACACACTCATATGCTCATACGCATCATTCTTACATATATGCACATCCTCCACATGTCATGCATGCTCCATATGGTTCATAAAACATGCATATTTCTAAGCATGCATACAACCCACATATGTCAAATGCATATCCTCCTCCTTATTTATATGCTAGAACTCATGTTCTTAAGAAGCATGCACCACGTAGAAATCAAACAAATATGCATGCAACTAGGAAAAAGACTCCCAAAACATACACTATTTGGGGTCCTAAGAACACTAGTTTAAATGATAGGAATGCCTATGTTGATTCCTACTTTCAGGATATTATTAATAATGATAACTATGTTGGGAAGCGGAAGACCACTTGGACTTGGCTTCCAAAGGGCTAATCCCCTTGGACCCAACAAAAATTGGATACCATGAGCTTATGGTATACTATGTAGGTATCCAAGAAATAAAAAGAGAGCAATAAACGTTATTGGCTCTAAAAGAAAAGGATGGATACTCGACAGTGGATGCTCCAAACACATGACGGGTGATCCGTCAATACTCTCCGAAGTGACTAGCATCAAGGATGGTGCAACGGTCACTTTTGGAGGTAATCAAATGGGAACCATCATTGGAGTAGGTAAAGTCGGTAATCCTTCCAAACCACTCGTTACTAGTGTATATTTAGTTAGTGGTTTATGTCATAACCCTATCTCCATTAGTCAGCTTTGTGACAAAGGTTACAAGGTTAACTTTGGAGAGGGTATGTGTGAAATTATTGATTTTGATTCTCATGTTTTATTTATCGGTATTAGGCATAAGAATATCTATTATTTGAGCTTGCCTAAAACCGTAAAACATTGCTTAGTTGCTAATACAAATGAACAACTATTATGGCATCGCCGTTTTGGTCATGTTCATTTTAAGCACTTATACAAGTTAGCTAAGCATGATCTTGTCAAAGGTTTTCCAAAAATTGCTTTTAATAAGAAAATTTTTTGTGATTTATGTCAAAGAGGTAAACTTAGTAAATCATATTTCAAACTTAAAGAAGGCATAACTTCTAAGAGGCCCCTAGAATTACTTCATCTAGATTTTTTTGGGCCAACTAGAACCGCTTCTTTAGGTAATGCTCATTATGGATTAGTTGTCGTTGACGACTTTTCTAGATTTACTTGGGTTTCATTTTTAACTAATAAGAATGAAGCCTTTGAAGAGTTTACCATATTTGCAAAGAAGATTCAAAATTTCTCAGGATTCACCATTATCACTATTCGTAGTGATCATGGAGGAGAATTTGAGAATGAATTTTTTACAAAGTTTTGTGATGACACCGGGATAATCCCAACTTTTCTTTTCCTCGAGCACCACCACAAAATGGTGTTGTAGAAAGAACGAATAGGACTCTTATTGAGTGTGCTCATACCATGCTCCATGATAGTCATCTTGGACTACAATTTTGGGCAGCAGCTGTGCACACGACATGTTATGTGCTCAATAGGATCCTAGTGAGACCCCGAATGAACAAAACCTGCTTTGAACTATTTTATGACAAAAAGCCTCAAGTTAAATATTTTCTAGTTTTTTGTTCAAAATGTTTCATCAAGAACACCTTTGGTAACTAAGATAAATTTGAGCCAAGATCCAATAAAGGAATTTTTGTTGGTTATTCCACACGTAGCAAAGCCTATCAGATATACAATAAAACCTCTTCAACCATCGAGGAATCACTACACGTATCATTTTATGAAGATTTTGATTTTCCTCATGCTATTGATGATAGTTTAGATGCTATATGGGATTCTCTTAGTAATGTCAAGATTAATGATTCCATTATTGAGACTAACACTACTAATAAGATTGCTGAAGATGTTTCAAGTGATGCAGGAATTCCCAAAGCTTACCCAACCGTTCGCAACCACCCTCATGACCAAATTATTGGAGATATTGGTGTGGGTGTTCGAACGAGGTCTAGAATTGAAGAATTCTCTCATTACGCATTTGTCTCTACCATTGAGCCAAAGAACATCCTAGAAGCATGTGAGGATAGCTCTTGGATAGTGGCAATGGAAGAAGAGCTCATGCAATTCGAGAGAAATGAAGTTTGGGAGCTCGTTCCTCTTCCAAGTGGTCACCAAGTTATTGGGACCAAGTGGATATTCAAAAACAAGACCAATGAGAACGAGGTCATCACAAGGAACAAAGCAAGATTAGTAGCTCAAGGCTACCGGCAAGAAGAAGGTATCAATTTTGTAGCTCAAGGCTACCGACAAGAAGAAGGTATCAATTTTGAAGAATCCTTTGCCCCCGTAGGTAGATTAGAAGCAATTAGATTGCTTTTATCTTTTGCATTTTATAAGAATTTCAAATTGTTTCAAATGGATGTTAAAGGTGCATTTTAAAATGGTATTGTTAATAAAGAAGTTTATGTCTCCCAACCGCCCGGTTTCATTCATGAAAAATTTCCAAACCATGTATTCAAACTTAAGAAAGCGTTATATGGGTTGAGACAAGCTCCTAGAGCTTGCTATGATCGACTCAAAACCTTTCTTTTGGATTTAAGTTTTAAAATGGGTGAAGTTGATTCAACACTTTTTATTGAGGATTATGAAAATTACATCCTATTAATTCAAGTTTATATAGACGATATCATATTTAGTTATACTAACTTTAATCTTTGTCAAGAATTTTCTAAGTCTATGAAGGATGAATTCGAGATGAGCCAGATGGGTGAGCTCAACTATTTCCTTGGACTGCAAATTCGACAAATATAGGATGGGACTTTCATACATCAAACCAAGTACACAGTGGAGCTTATCAAGCGATTCGGGATGGAATCGTCTTCAAGCAAAAGACTCCCATGAGTACGACAACTCATCTACACAAGGATGACAACAGAAAAGATTTAAACATTCGTCTATATCGATGTATGATAGGCAGCTTACTCTATTTAACTGCTGGTAGGCCCGATATCATGTTTTCCGTATGCCTGTGTGCTAGATATCAGGCTAGACCTAAGGAGTCACATTTGATTGCGGTTAAACGAATTTTTCATTACCTCAATCATTCACTAGATTATGGGTTACTTTACCCTAAGTCTAGCACATATGAGTTAATCTCATATAGTGATCCAGACTTTTTCGGATGCAAATCCGATAGGAAGAGTACTAGTGGCACTTGCCATTTTCTAGGAAATTCCTTAGTTTCTTGGTTCTCCAAAAAACAGAACTCGGTATCATTGTCCACGACTGAAGAGGAATATATTACCGTAGGTCTTGCATGTGCACAAGTTCTTTGGATGAGACACACTCTTAAGGATTGTGGTGAAAATTGTGATACTTGCCCTATCATGGTTGATAACCAAAGTGCTATATGTCTTTCCAAGAATCCGGTACATCACTTCCATACCAAACACATAGATGTGAGATACCATTTCATCAATGATCATGTAGCTAAGAAGGACATCATTTTAGAGTACATTGAAACCCAAAAACAAATCGCCGACATCTTCACTAAATCTCTTAAAGAAGATTCATTTGTGAGGTTGCGTGGAGAATTAGGGATTATGGGTGAATCTGAGATTTAGGAGTTCAACTTTCATGTGATATCATCTTTTGAACTCATATCATCATGATACATCTCTTCATTTGATAGATTATATGTTTCTCATATTATTTTTTAAGAGAGGTTATTGAGATTTCGTTGATTTCGTGAGTTTTCGGATTGTTTTAAGATATTGGTGTGATAAACGATTTATTTCTTGATATTGATTTCGTAATGAGTTTTGTGTTAGAATATAGGTCCTAGGATGACTTGTATCTATCCTCTGGATTTTAACCTCAATGTGCATTTTTGGACCAGGACAGACGACTGTCACTCCTTCGACAGTCGACTGCCCTACTCTATTATATCTTACATCAGACTGTATCTTTCTCACAGGCGACTGATGACAACTTTACAGTCGACTGTCTGATCGACAGGCGACTGCAGTTTGGTCATCAGGCGCCTGTCTATATTGTCAGTGGTCTCTGTTTTTATCATCGATTTCTTTGATTCTCAATCAGTCGACTGATGAGTAAAATACAGTTGACTGTCTATCTAACAGGCGACTATGTTTAACAGTCGACTGTCTGCTAACCTAAGCCCATCTTTATCCTTTCAACCAGTCGACTGACGATTGTTCATCAGTCGACTGTCAACTATTGTGGCGGTTCGTTAACTTGATCTAAGCCGTCGATTTTTTGATCCAACGACCCAGACTCTTTAGACCCCTCTTTATATCATCGAGAGACGTCGATTCGTACTTCTGTTTTCTCTCTCATCTGACTGAAAACTCCCTCGTCTTACTCCTTCGAACTCCACCGTCGATCACTCCTCCGTCAATTTCGTGCCGTTTTGAAGCCTCCCTCTCCTCCGTTCTTTCGATTTGTGAGTCGATTGTCTCCCTATTGATCGTTCATCACCGTTTAGGCATCATACTATTTTGTTTAATCGACTCATGCATATCCTAGCTTCTTACTGTCATCATTCATGGATCCAGCTAGTCCTGCTTCGTCAGGGGGATTTTTGGGCATTTTTGTCGCTCCACCGATTCCCTCAGCCACTGTGACTGAACCCTCTCCTCCTCTTGCTGAACAGCCATCCCATCCTCCACCGTCTGTTCCACTCGAAGATTTCCTACTCGCTCAACTTTGTGACCGAGTCTCTTTAATCGAGAACATTGCCGCTTCCATGGATCAAAAGCTCTCACCACTTCTTGAGCTTCAGTAAAAGTCATTCTTGCATCACGGCTTCCCCATTCTGGCCGAACTCCAGGCCATGTTTCCTTCTTCTAAGCAGTCTCCCCATTCTACTGTTCCAACTGCTCCAGGCTTAGTGCCTCCTCTTCTGCTGTCCAGCCCAATGTCCCTACTCATGTTGAGTCTTCAGCTGTGGGTGCGTCATCATCCAAGAGGAAGGCTCGTGCTTACCCTACTCGTCGCTCTGCCAGGCTGATGTTCCGTTCGCCTGGTCGCCACTCAGACCCCACAGTCATCCATATTGACTGATGCTGTCTGCTACTGGATAAGCCACTCACCATACATTTTTTAATATTTTGGTTGGAGTGTCGTTTTTTGTATCTCAGTTTGTATGACTGATGTTGTCTACATGATATTATTATGACTCATGATGTTGTAGTAATGGCATATGTATTTTGTTCCTTTTGATGTACATGGTGTAGTGGATGTATTTTGTGTCCTTGTATCAATCACACACACACACACACACATGAAATTGCAGTCTCCTTATTTTGCTTCACACATTGTATAACTGTCTATCTTATATGTGTGCATTTTGTGAAATTGTCTATTTGTATGCGATATTCTCTATGTGATGTGATTTGAGACGATTTTCGTTTTCATGTATCTCTGAATGTTGATATTGGACTTCCATTCCTTTACTCAAATAAGTTTTAATGTGTTTTATGAGTTTTTGTAATGTATGTCAATAAGATGACAGTGTGTGATTTGTCTCTCTTCGAAGATTTACAGGCATCAAATTGAATATACATCCTATCTTTACTCTCCCATGTTAGTACTTATTTAGCACGATTGTTGTTGTTATTTTATTCCCACCTTTTTGGATAATGCCATAAAGGGAGAGAAATAAACAGACTCATAATGTATGTGCTAAGTAAATTCTAATTTCACCTGAATCTAAGATTGAAGTTGCCTTAGATTCAGGGGGAGTAAGATTTAATGAATATGGATTATCAAATCCTAGATCTCATGGATTCAAGCTAATCATTCCATTCATGCATATCTTACTCATTTGCTTCATTTGATATATAGATGCTCCAATATTTATTGACTAACGTGATTGGCATCTATATAGGGGGATTAAGTTTTCTTTAAGCACAATTATTTATCTTTTTGTTTATGTTTGTTTGTCATCATCAAAAAGGGGGAGAATGTTGAGTATTGGACTTCTCCCTACTTGGTGTTAATGATGAGTAAACATAAATACTTGTGACTAATCCCGTATTTACAGTTAATCCATTGCCTAAGCATATCATGAAGATCATTTAGTAATGGGTGTCACGCAAAGATCAATGAAAGCAAAGAAAGTGGATTGGATGATCAAAGATGGTGAGTGAAGCTTCTGGAAGACTTCAAGCTCATACGTTGAAAAGAAGAGAGATTTCTACAAGCGTAATTTTCCTTTTCTCTTCTGGTATGTCGCTTAGAAGTAGAACTATGTTGGAGCACACACACATCTTCATTTCAGTCTTAGGAAATCATTAGATCTATTTTTCCTTTGACTCCAATTCCTTTCAATCAAGATTGTGCATCTCATGATCTCAATAGTCGACTGCTGAACAATTTACAGTCGTCTGTCTAAACCAAGTCGCCTGTGTTTTATTATACAGTCGCCTGTTATGCACATACTTAATTGGTTATTTCTTGGGCTTCTAAGCTTTTACTTTATCAGGCGACTGCTGTACATTTCACAGGCGCCTGTCCAAGTGACAGTCGACTGTGGTTTGTTAATCAGTCGACTGTCTATCCTCAGCCCAAATCAATTCTCAGTTTTGATCAGGTCAGTCGACTGATGTTGTATTTACAATCGACTATCCAATGGCACAGTCGACTGTCAATGCTGCAACAGTCGTCTGTCTTTGAGCCTCTCTATAGACTTAACTCTCTGGAAAATGTCAGGGTTTTTGACAGTCGTCTGTAGAAGGAATTACAGTCGCCTATTGGATTTACAGTCGACTGTCTATTTTTCATCAGTCGCATGTCCTGTATTCCCAAACTTTTCTAGGATCATCTTGACTTACCCTCATTACGGTCAGTCGCCTGTTGAAGGATTTACAGTCGCCTGTTGTTTTAACATTCGACTGTCTATGCCTTACCAGTCGACTGTCTATACCTTACCAGTCGATTGTTCACGTGGTAAGTTACCATTTGAATTCTCACCTACCCTCTGACACAGTGCAACAATCGACTGGTTGTTGTTCAACAGTCGACTGTCGCGAGTGCAGATTCTATCCGTTGGC
The DNA here is from genome assembly GCA_030789695.1 of Scilla litardierei. Lineage (NCBI taxonomy): Eukaryota > Viridiplantae > Streptophyta > Magnoliopsida > Asparagales > Asparagaceae > Scilla > Scilla litardierei. Next base: position 176,949,657 of record CM061142.1, read on the forward strand.
TGATTCTCAACAGATTTGAAAGGTGCTTTTGTGGATTTTGTTTGAAGGGTTTGAGAAAACTATAAAAGAAGCCTATATTGTTCCATTGAGAGGTTGATTCATTCAAGGTTCATTTGCTCAAACATTCAAGCTTTCTTTCTCTCAAGATCAAAGCTCTCAAATCTTAAAGCCCTAGAATTCCAATCTTCTATCTCTTGCTCTCCAACCTAGAACCAAAGAGAAATATTCTAGGCATTTGGTGCAGTCAAGTGAAAGGGATTTCCTCTCTTCTAAGAGAGTCATTCAACACACAACACACTTCTCCTTCAAGTTCTACTTCAAGGCATAGGTGATTGTAAGTGTTGTTTTAATTTCAGATTTCATAACTTTCGCTATTTGATTTACTCTCGGGTTGTGAGAGTGGTTTGCTTGCTCCCAAGTTGTGGGAGTCAAGGACATCAAGTGTATTTCGATTTAACTTGTAGGGTTGCTACAAGTGAGATTTTTAAGCAAACCTCAAGTTAGGGTTCTAACTTGAGTATCCGGTGGTTACCGGGTGGAAGGGACGTCTGATTACCGGGAACAAGTTGGGAAGTGACTTGGGTAATCCGAACCCTTGAAACATCCTTGCATTTGCATTGTTTCATTTTAGGGTTTACTGTTATTCCGCATTCATTGTTGGTTAGGAATTTAATTTGGTGTAACTATCTTTTTAAATTGCATAAACACTATTCAACCCCCCTTCTAGTGTTTCCTCATAGCCAGGAACCTTACACTAAGGACTGGCTTATAAGCCACGATCCGAACACTTTCACCACATATGATGCTTTTCACGTGCATTTTAACTAAATCCTTTACTCCAGGGAAAATAGTGAAAATGCGAAACGAGATCACAAACTTCACCCAGCTTGACCAGGAGTCATTATATGAAACTTGGGAAAGATTTAAAGACTTGTAGCGCAACTGCCCACACCACGGTGTGCCTGATTGGTTATTGATCCAAGCTTTCTACGATGGACTCTCATGCGTGGTGAATATGTCAATTGATGCCGCCGCTAATGGTGCGATCATGAGGAAGACTCCCTGCAGAGGCCAAAAATTTGTTGGAAGACATGGCTGCCAACAATGACTCGTGGAACAACGAGAGAGCTGCCTCGAAGAAAGGCGGTAAATATGAACTTAATGAGGTTTCAATGCTTTCAGCCAAGTTTGATGCTTTGATGAGTCAGTTATCTAGACTAGGACTTGGGGCTTCTAACCCGCCCACGGCGGCATTTTGTGAGGTGTGTGGTATACATGGACACCCCAGAGGAGAATGCCCATCTACTCAAGCCACACTACCGGGAATGACGATAGAGCAAGCTAATGCTCTATATGGAAGCAATTAGTGTCAATGCAACAATCCCCACTCCAACACGTACAACCAGGGGTGGAAGAACCACCCAAACTTCTCGTACGGAGTGGAGGGGCGTAGACATAAATGCCATTCCCACAACAGCAACAATCCTATGGAGCTCCCCAAAATTTGCAGCGATCTACTCAACCACCACCACCACCACCTATAAAATCCAATCTTGAGGAACTAATGGAGAATTTCATTGTTATACAGGGGCAGAAAAATGAAGACTTCCAAACATCTATATAACAACTGATGACGGGCCAAAAGTCCAAGGAAACTTAGGTTGTATAGCTGGCCGAGCAAGTGGCACAACTAAATAGGCAACAAGGGCAGATGCCGGGCCAAACGGAGCAGAATCCATGATGGCATGTCAACACCATTACTATGAGAAGTGGTAGACAGACCGAGGACCTGGCAATGCCAACTGCAAGGAGAAGGAGCCAATGGTGGAAGTTGATCCTCCCATCGAGGTTGAGCTCGATGATAATGAATTGGTAAAATCACCCGCTGTGGAACCAACCAAGGAGAAGAAGACCGAAAGATCTAATGGAGACACCCCAACAGAGTCTTCGAGAGTATATGTCCCTAAGGTTCCATTCCCTTCGAGATTGGCTAAGGCAAAACTTGAAGTAAAGTACATGAAATTTTTTGATATGTTGAAGTAGTTAAACATAATGATTCCGTTCTTGGATACCATCTCAGAGATCCTGTCATACGCGAAATTCTTGAAGGAGTTGATAAAGACAAGAGGGAGAAGGGAAAGAGTCGTACTATCCATGGACTGTAGTGCAATCCTACAGAGGAAGAGCGTCGAGAAGCTCAAAGATCCGGGCAGCTTCGCCATCCCTTGCGCTGTAGGAAATATGACAATCAAAAGGGCGTTATGCGACTTGGGTGCAAGTGTGAGCTTAATGCCACTGGGCATAAGAGAGAGATTAGGGATGTGAGAACCAAAGCCTGTGAGAATGATGCTTCAGCTCGCATCGCAGATATGACAATCAAGTACCTCGTGTGAATTTTGGAGGACGTGCTGGTGAAGGTGGGAGACATGATTATCTTATGCGACTTTGTTATTATGGATATGCCGGAAGATACTTGTATTCCCATTATCTTGGGCATCCATTCTTAGCCATTGCAGGGGTGCTCATAGACGTAAAGGAAGGGAGGCTATCCCTCAATGTCAGAAAGGATATAGCTGAATTTGACCTCAAGAAGAGCATGAAAGAGTTCATGGAGAAAGGCTGCAACCAAGTGGATCTCTTAGAAGAAGTGATCAAGTAGACAGATGTGGAAGATATATTTTTGAGCTACACAGAGAAGCTTTTGCATGCGAGCTCCAAGCATGAAGAAGATGTCGAGACGGTTACATTGGCGAGGAAAATTGATGGAGCACCAAGGAAGCGGGTCAAGGAAGGAGACCTACGATCACATCTCATCGACCTCAGAGAGCTGAAGATGGAGGAAGAGCACAATGCTACATCAATCTTGGAGAAAGAGTGCGAGAGTCGACCTCACGCTGTCTACCCCGAAACCACCGTGAAAATCATAAAGGGAGTCGAGCGAACGACTTAAAACAAGCCTTCTTGGGAGGCAACCCATGTTCTAAACTTTTCTAGTTCTCATTTTACCTTTATTTTAGTTAGAATAGTTCAATTTTTGGTGAATAAATGAACCATGAAAACCCCAATTGAATCCAAGTTGTTTTCAATGCATGGAGGAGCAATTCGACCGCGTGGGATACCCCACGCAGCCACGTGGAGGAAGGCAAAAAGAAGTTAGAACCAAGGCTGAGATCCTAGTAGACGCAGTTGTGTGACATGTCATACACGACCATGTCAAGGGAGGCTACGTGTGAAGAAAAGATGAAGGTTGGAAGACCAGGTATGCTTTCTGGATTTTTGACTCCAAAATCATCTACCTGACACGATCACGTCGTTCGACCGATACGATCGCGTCATCCCACTTTTCTAAGCCAGAAATCCCACTTCAAAAGCTAATCCATGTGGTCGTTTCGTTCAAATGAAACAACTGGTTTATCAACCCATTCACCAAGGCCAAATTCCAACCCAAAACGACGCGGTCGTTTCATACGATTCATGCGACCATGTTAGGAGCCCATTTTTCTAGATCCTGGTCCCCATTTAATCCTTTGACCAAACGGTCGTGTCACCCAGATGATGCGGCCACATGGACACACGTTCTGGCCTCACAATTTCCATGATGATGCGGTCAAGTTGTCGTCGACGCGACCATTTCGTTCCGCCTGCGTCACCTTAGTTCGATCCAACTGAAACGACGTGGCTTCCCATTGATCGACGCGACCACGTCGATCGACTGCGTTGCCAGCCTATATAACTCAAAAATCCCCAAATGATCGAGTCTTCTCGTTTTTCTTCGAACATTTTGAATTCCCCCTCCTTCTTCCCCCTCTCCAGCCAATCGACCTCCCTTAAACCTCCATCGTCAATCAATTACACCACCCATACACTCTCCCCTTTTCCCAATCCTCCTCATACATCATAACCCTATTCGAACCGACTGGAGAGAAACCCTAGCAACTGTTTTGGGGGTTTTGCTGAAGTCCACCATGACACGGGCACAGAGATAGCTTGGGGAGATCAACAAGATCTTGGGGAACATCTTCATTGTAGCAAGGGAACTCTACTACTTGGGTAACTTCATTCCTCATTAGCACATTAAATTTTTTCTCAAGTTAGTTAAATCGCTCGCTAATTTGGTAAAATTTGCGTAGATTCATGCCTTGAACAGATCCACACATATCCCTACTTTGCATACACACTTTCCACATTCACAATGCCTCCTTACAAGAAAAACTGTACTGTCACAGGGCCCTCATAAGGGAAGAAAAAGAAAGCATGCACATCTACAGATACCACGTCTGCATCCACTGCTGCACCTCCCACACAACCAGCCATTACACTCCGTCAGATAGATACCATGGGAATCATCTTCGCTGATGAACATCAGCATATCACATTCATGAACCTCTATGTTCGACCCATCGTCCCAACCAAATTTGCGAGCATCTCCTCTTTAAATTCTTTGGGTCTCACTGAGGGAGTCCAATCCCTGATGCACAATATAAGGTGGAGTGACTTCTTAGAGTGTGAGGCACAAACCTATCAGAGACTCACTCTAGAGTTCCTGAGTTCAATCAAGCACCAGAATGATGGTTTTTTCATATCGCTTGATGAACAAGGACTACGTTATGTCCTATGACTCTCTGAATAACATTTTCAAATGACACATGGCCATCACTCCTCCAATTTTCAGACACAATAGCAGAGTGTACCAAGCATTTAACTCAGATGCTTTCTGGAGCAGATCACTGGCCAGCCTGAGTTTCCCATTATTCGGGTCAAGGTATCTTCAATCATACATCCTTGTCTGTGTGTAGCCCTTCGCATCAACAACAATACCATTTTCTGTCGATTTGAGACCATACACGTCTCCTACGACGAGCTTTTCTTTCTTTGGGCGATGACCCAACCCCATAGAGTTCACGATGGCAGCAACACTACCCCCCCCGTAATACAATTCATGCCAGTACATTTCTGGGTATAGATTCTTTCACATTGTCAGTAGCCCCCAAGCTGCGATCTGCCACGGAGGGCTCATTACTGTTATTACCTACCTCTCTCCAGTTTCATTTCAGCCCCCTGATGATTGGATCCATGCTGTCGGCCACACTTCACTCGATCTCTCCATCCTTAAAAACTGCACATGATCAAGTACATAGGGAACAAGAGATATCATTGGCTTCATGGTCCTCTGTCCACACCATACACAATCCTTCCCAATCCAGACCTCTTTAGGATCCCTGCAGCTGAAGCTGTGCAGTGGAGATTCCTTCAAGATCTAGATCTTCATGCCACTGCCCAGCCCCAGCCAGCATAGATTGCTCATGCCTAGTAGAGCCTCAGGCCCAGCCTCACCCTGATCCCTGACAGATCCCGATTATTCCTGATCCTTCTTCTACCACATAGTCAGGCCCCATAAGGCCTCCACAATAGACACCCATCATATCAGACCATTCACTATTCATTTTCAAAAGAGAACTCGCCAACGTGGCGAAGGTTCTGGCAGCACTTCTCCTCCACCTCTCTCATTTGATGAGAGAATTGAACGATTGTAGGAGGAATTTCAGGAGAAAAAGACCACCTCAGCTCGAGACATGAAGGCAATTAGAGCCTCGGTAGACGACCTTAGATCCATCTTCAAGACTTTACAGTCACAGTTCGATGCCATCTACCACTGGCACTACACTAAGGGCCATTATCCTGCTGCCATACCTACTCTCCTTCTCACTTTTCCATCCACTTCTCAGCCATCAACATCTAATCCATCCACCTTTGCACAACATGTCAACACTCCACTTCGTATTCCCACACCATGGTCGTCTCGAATAGTAACTCCAAAAACAAAGTAGTTTTACCGCAAGCGCACGGTTAAGTGGTGAGCGGGTATCGAATCACGGGAAGGAACTATTGGTATCAATAAGGATTACTAAGCTATTGTGAAATGGTGGCGAAGAAATATTGGTGTCATAATCATTCAAAGTGTTGGCTGTAAATTCAATTTATAAGAATGTTTAGTGCTTGGTGACTCGTCTCAAAATGTGTGAGCGCTACTCCCAAGTATAGGAGATTGATCAAGTAGTAAATCTGGAGAGTCAGGTATCAAATCCACGGGACAGTCGACATGTAAACCAAAAGAATCAGTTTCTAAAGATTAATAAAACGATGAAAAATACCACCTTTCGAAGGTGAAATAATCATGATGATGGTTTTAAGTAAACGAGAAAGTAATACTGAAACGTGTACGAAGAGTCGATATAGGAAACTAATGAGAGGAGCATGTGTCAGTTGTGATTTCGTTGGAGTATGTGTAATCAATGGTAATCAACGTCTTTTCTATAACTCAACGTTTTACCCTGCAAGGGTATGAGAACTTCGGGAAATATAACGATAAAAGAACATTCAAAATGCCGTATATAATCACGTAAATTACTAGCTTCATAAAGAATTTAAATTCATGTACCCGCAAGGGTCACGACAATGTTCGCAAGGATCACGCCACGAATAAGTCCGCAAAGATCAGATTCGATCCAAGTATGCCAACATAGAGAATACTTGAATAATACGTCTAGAATCCAGCAAAATACGTGATATAACATGTGAAATAAGGCGAAAAGACATTGAAACCAAAGATTACAACACCCTAATTACATCACAACCAATACACAAGGGCATTAGCCATGCATGGAGAAAAGAAAACTCAATTTCATTAGCAAATACATGATCAAAAGGTCAAAATACATGCTAAATACGTGAAATACAAGGTATAAGTTGAGATTTCTACCACTAAAACTCCTTAAAAAGCCTTGGAATTCCTTCTGCAAGAGCGTCTATTCTCTGTCTCTAAAGCCTCAGAAAATCTCACGAAAATACGTCCTATAGCCCCTCCAATACACTCAAAATACGTTGAAAACAAGTCTCCATACTCTCTGGTATACGGGGGTATTTTTAGGGGTATAAGGTTGGTGCGGATCCGAATTTTTCGCTAAAAACTGCTCTAAAATCAATTAAATCTGCAACCCTAAGTCGGTGCAATTCTGGGCCGTTGGATCAAGGCATGATCTAACTTGGGCATGACGAGTGTCCTTGATTAGCGGATCCACGCCCTATCTGCTTCGCTCTCCAAGTTCACTTCGGAATGCAGGCCGTTCGATCTGATCGCAACGGCTAAAAAGCCGCCGCGCCGCCATCTTTGATTGATCCGTTCGATGAGGTGGAGCATCGTTAGGATGGCGACGCGTGTACAAAAACTCCCGCCTTTGATTCGCTCTCCGTATTCGTCTGGGCGTTGGTCTAAACCGTCGGATTGTAAATCGATGTTCGAGAATGTGCCCAGTCACCCCGTATTTGTCTGTGTCCAAATCGATCCTCGTCCATTGGATCCGCGATCAACAATTCGTAAAGCGCCGCGTCGCCTTCCTCTTGCGCCACCTGATTGAGTGGGAATGCTTAGGATCTTACCACGTGGCAGTGTCTGATACGGGGGCACATATTTCCTTCAGTATTTCCGTATTTTCGACACTATTTCGCGCGTATTTCTCCATTTAAAGGATATTTTGCATTCAAAAATTCATAGAAATTAGCATAGATCTCAGAAAACTACAAATAAATAGTCGTTGGAATCGTGAAATAGAGAGCTTTGCACGAAAAGTACAAAAAGTGCTGAAATACTCAGTATATTGCTGTTTTGTGTATAGATGAGAGTTTGCTCTAATAATTAAGGGTATTCTAAATACGATTGTACTAGAGACCAAATAAGTACCATATATGCACAAAATGGGGCTAAATGAAGTGTTAAATATGCAATATTTACCCCGAATCACACCCCCAACTAGAAATTTGCTAGTCCCTAGAAAAAAGAGCGACCAAATCGGATGTTTATAAAGATATTAAATCCTTCCAATTGTCTAAGGCTTGGCTCAATAACGCACTTTCCATCATAATATTTACCACGAATGTACACAGTAATAAATGAGATCAAATCCATGTCATTTTCTTTAATCTAGTTTAAATACATAACATACAAGCATTATTTTGCATAGGCCAAAAGTATAACTCAACATCAATTCATAACTTCCTAATTTTCAAGGAAGCGGCATTATTTAAAGATCGCCTAATTCGTGGGTGTTGAGTTTGCCACACTTTTTTTCTTTTCTTTCCCCCCTTTTTTGAGTGCACTCCCTATACATCCATCTTTCGACGCGAATCTTCCATGCTTCCCGAGGCACAAAGACTCGGCTACTTGATAAACTCAAGGGAACGATGCACTTTATTCTTTTTCTCATTTTTTCTTTTCCTTTTTTCTTTCTTTTTTTGGCAACTCACACCCATTCATTAGACTCACATTTCAGCACATATTTATGGCCACATTCCTCTTCAAAAAGAAAATTATTCATATCAATCATGTCCAATTTAAACTTATGCATCGCAACGGCTTGCATGGAATTAATTCAAACCATTTCGAGATACTAGTCATGAAATTTGAAACGTTTCATAAGGGGCATATTAATGATTAATTCCATGAAGAGAAAAATAATGATTTCAAGTCATAAACAATTTTAGAATGCCATTACTGCATAACCATCCGATAAAGTGACACTTTAAGAGGGCTTGTATGATGGTTAGAAGATGAGTGATGGTGATTTATTCTTCTCTCTATTTTTTAAAAAAACTGAGATAAAAAAAGAAAATCTCCTAACAAAAAGTCTAATACTCCCCCCAAACTTAAAGACAAACATTGTCCTCAATGTTGAAAACAGAATAGTAGAGTCAAAATTCCTAAGAAAAATAAATAGTGTAAAATAAAGAAAAGAAAATCTACTACTACTGAGTAAGGAAAGAACACACAGGTTTAAGTGCCACCCGAAGGTGGGTCTGTAAGCTCCATGGTCGTGTCCTCCTTGGTCCAAAGTTCTTGAAAGTGTTTCAGTCGTTGTCCATTAACTTTGATCTCGTTGCCGTCTTTCTCATTCACCAAAATCACTGCTCGATGTGGGAATACTTATTTGACATAATAAGGCCCCGACCACTTGGAACGTAGCTTTTTTGGAAATAAGTGTAGCCTTGAGTTGTACACCAAAACTTTGTCCCCTTGTTTGAACTCCTTCCTTATGATCATTTTGTCACGCACAGCTTTCATTCTCTCTTTTGCCAATTTCGCATTTTCATAGGTTTCCCTTCGTAGCTCATCAAGCTCCAATAACTGCAATTTACGAGAATCATTCGATGAGTCATCAAGCAAATTTAATGATTTGATAGCCCAATAAGATTTGTGTTCTAAATCAATAGGAAGATGACAATTTTTTTCCATAAACTAAATGGTAAGGAGACATCCCTAGAATAGTCTTGTATGCCGTCCTATAGGCCCATAAAGCTTCAGGCAAGGGAAGACTCCAATCTTTACGCGTGGGATTCACCATTTTCTGAAGGATATTCTTGATCTCCCTATTTGCAAGTTCAGCTTGTCCATTCGTTTGGGGATGGTATGTAGTTAAAACTTTATGTGTCACCTCAAATTCTTCATTAAATTTGCAAAGAGCCTCTTGCAAAAGTGGGATACTCCATCACTAATAATGGCCTTTGGCACTCCAAAGCACGCGCAGATATTCTCTTTCAAGAATTTTAACCCGATGGATGCGTCATTAGACCTACAAGGAATAGCCTCCACCCATTTAGAAATATAATCAATTGCAACGAGTATGAAAACATAACCAAAAGAAGGTGGAAAAGGTCCCATAAAATCAATCCCCCAACAATCAAATATTTCTATTTCTAACATGGAATTTAATTGCATCATATTTCTTTTTGTGATTCTCCCCAACTGTTGACAACACACACATGATTTACAATAAGCATATGCATCTTGAAACATGGTGGGACAGAAAAATCCACTTTGTAAAATTTTTTCAACAGTTTTATGAGCAGAAAATTGTCCCCCACATATCCCATCATGGAAAAATTGTAACACACTACTAATCTCATGATCGGGTGTACATCGTCTCACAATTTGGTCTCCAAAATATGTAAAAATGTAAGGATCGTCAAAGTAGAAAGATTTGCCCTCATGTTTGAAGCGTTTAAAATCAAGAGAGGACCAATGTGATGGAGTTCTACATGTCACCAAATAATTGACTATGTCCGCATACCATGGTAGAGTAAGACGGTAAAAATTTGCTCATCGGGGAAGGAATCTCTCAACGGTGTATCTGATGACTCTGTGCCTACCGTCAATCTAGAGAGGTGATCTGCTACATGATTCTCAACTCCCTTTTTGTCTCGTGTCGTGATGTTGAACTCATGCAAAAAAAGAATCCATCGTATAAGTCTAGGCTTTGCATCCTTTTTAGATAATAAATATTTGAGTGCAAAGTGGTCCGTATAGACGACGATAGCGATCCCAAAATGTAGCTCCTAAACTTGTCCAACGCAAATACCACCACAAGTAATTCCTTCTCCGTTGTCATGTAATTTCTTTGATCATCGTTCATGGTCTTACTTGCATAGTAAATCACACAAGGACCTTTTTCTTTCTTTTGCCCAAGAACTGCCCCTACTGCGTAATTAATCACATCACACATAATCTCGAAAGGAAGAGTCCAATCTGGAACCTGTAAAATAGGCGATGAGACAAGTAAGGATTTCAGGGTTTCAAAAGAATTTTGACACTCTTGCGTCCAAATAAATTCAGTATTTGAAGTTAATAAATTGCAAAGGGGTCGAGAGATAGTGCTGAAATCCTTTATGAAGCGTCTATAAAATCTTGCATGACCCAAGAAGGAACGAATATCTCTGACACTTTTTGGTGTTGGCAACTTCTCTATAACCTCAACTTTCGCCCTATCCACTTGAATACCTGCTTTAGAAACTAAGTGACCAAGTACCAAACCTTCTGTAGTCATGAAGTGGCGCTTTACCCAATTGAGTAGCAAGTTCTTCTCTTTACACCTGCACAAAACAAGGGCTAAGTTAGATAAACAATTTTCGAAAGAAGTGCCATATACAGAAAAGTCATCCATAAATACTTCTACTATCCTTTCAACCATATCACTGAATATGCTTAATATGCAACGTTGAAAAGTAGCAGGTGCATTGCATAATCCAAATGGCATCATCCTAAATGCGAAAGTTCCAAAGGGGCAAGTGAAGGTGGTTTTCTCTTGGTCCTCTAGAGCAATCTCTATCTGATAATAACCTGAGTAGCCATCTAGAAAACAATAATATTCATTACCAGCCACTATCTCTAAAATTTGTCTAGGAAAGGCAAAGGAAAGTGGTCTTTTCTTGTTTTTGAATTAAGCTTCCTATAATCAATATACATTCTCCATCCAGTGGTGGTTCGCAAGGTATAAGTTCATTATTTTCATTTTTAACCACAATTAAACGAGATTTTTTAGGTACAACTTGAGTTGGACTAACCCACTTGCTATCAATGATTGGATAAATAATTCCAGCATTAAGTAATTTAAGAACCTCACCCTTTACCACATCTTTTAATGTCAGGTTCAACCGAAGTTGCATTTTACACGTTGGTCTTGCATCATCCTCAAGATAAATATGATGTGTACAAGTTAAGGGATTTATACCTTTGATGTCTGCAATGGACCATCCAATGGCCCCTTTATGTTCCCTAAGTACATCAAGCAATGAGTGTTCCTGTTCAAGTGTAAGTTTGGAAGATATTACCACGGGGAAAGTCTCGTCTTTTCCAAGGAAAGCATACTTCAAGTAGTCCGGCAATGGCTTCAGCTTAAACTATGGATGCTCCACCTCAGAGGGTAGTTGTGGGGTCAATCCAACTAGTAGTGGTTCAAATCTTGGTGCCCATGCTTCCATTGATTTTTCATGAGTGCCCTGCATAAAATAAGACTCATTAATATCATCAAAATTATAATCAATATAATTAGATTCACATTCATACTGAGCCTGAAAATAGTATTCAATCAATTTTTCAATAAAACATACATCTTCAACACTTTCAACACCGATTGGCAATTTAGATGATTTACAAATATTTAATTCAAGCTTCATGTGACCAAACGTTATCTTCAACTGTCCATCCCTACAATTGATTACAGCATTGCATGTGGCTAAGAATGGACGTCCCAAAATGACAGGAGTGATGTTACCAGAAGGTGGTCCATGTATGTATAGGACGATGAAATCCACGGGGTAGTAGAACTTGTCCACATGAACCAAAACATCCTCTACGCAACCTCTTGGAATTTTCATTGATCTATCCGCTAACTGTAGCACCACTGGCATTGGTTTCAGCTCCTCCAAAGCTAGTTGCAAGAAAACGGAGTAAGGCAAAATATTCACACTAGAACCCAAATCAAGCAAAGAATTTCCAAAGCTCTTAGTTCATATAGTACATGGAATAGTAGGAGAACCTGGATCTTTATATTTGGGTGGAGTGCTATGTTGAACTATGGCACTTACCTGTTACGTGAGAAAAGCTTTCTTTTTCACATTAAGCGTCTGTTTCACAGTGCATAAGTCCTTTAAAAATTTTTCGTAGGCAGACACTTGGTTTATCGCATCAAGCAAGGGAATATTAATTTTTACCTGTTTGAAGATGTCCCTAATTTCTTCCTGATACTTATCTTTTGAGGGTGGTGCTAGCCTCTGTGGAAATGGAGCTGGAAGTGTATATGGTTCAGGCTCCTTTTCTTTGACCTCCTCTTTTTCTAAGCTTTTCTCCTCCTCTTGAGCTTTTGTGGTACATGCTCATCCTCTTTCTATTCAACTATTTGTTCATGCCTAGGTGGTTCTGGCTTTTCTATTTCTCGTCCGGTACGCAAAGTAGTCACCGCCTTGCATGGTTTTACATTGTCACCTTAAAAAGAAGAGGAGTTTGTGTTAGGATTTGCAACAGATTGAGCTGGTAAAGTACCTTTTTCTAGAGATGCAGCAATTTTAGAAAAGTTTTCGTTAAGCTACTGAAACTACTGCTGAAATTGTTGTTGAAGTTGTTGTTGTTGTTGATTCTGCATCTGCATCATTTGCTGAAGTACGGTTGTGATATCAGTGCTATGCTCCTTCTTCCATTGATTGCTCGCATGAATTGGATGGTGGTAAGGAGCAGTCGTCTGTTGCACCGGTTGCTGTGGTCCCCATCTTAAGTTTGGGTGATTCTTCCAAGAAGAGTTGAAAGTGTTCGAGTTTACTCCTTGATTTTACCCAATTCACTTCAGTTTGTGGGTTCCTTATAGTCTCTTTCATAGCAGGGATCGCAGGGCAAACAGACGTGGTATGAGTGGGCTGCTTACAAATAGCGCAAAATGGTTCAGGTTCGATTGCTTTTACCGCTCTCAAGTCAAGGCCTTGTAACCTCTGCGTCAGCAATGCGTCCACCTGCGCTCTTATTGCATCGGCTGGCTTCAATGAGTGCATGCCTCCTTTAGATGGTAGAAGTGGCTCTGATCTGTCAAACTCTGAAGTAGATTCCCATCTCCTTGCATGCTCCGCTATGGTCTCCATGTAATCCCATGCATCCGTAGGAGTTTTCTGAAAGAACTCGCCGTTGCACATCATCTCCAAGTATTGCCTAGTTTGCGGTTGCAGGCAATCGTAAAAGAATCCAATAGCACGGCCTTTATCATATCCATGGTGTGGGCAAGCGATCAAAAGGTCCTTGAATCTCTCCCATGCTTGGTCATACGTCTCCTTCTCCCTCTGTAAAAAGGACATGATTTGTCGCTTCAAGGCGTGGGTCCTTTGCAAAGAAAAGATTTTTTTTTCAGAAATTCAGTTTGCAATTGTAACCAAATGGAGATAGATCTAGATGGTAAAGAATTAAACCAATGTTTTGCTTTATCTTTCAGAGAGAATGGAAATAATTTAAGATAAACAAAATCAGAGCTAATTTTTCCATCCAACTGTGTTGAGCATACTTCTTCCAAATTTCTTAAATGCAAATAAGGATTATTATTTTCAATGCCATGGTAAGATGGTAAGAGTTTAATTACACCTGGCTTCAGATTAAAATTATGAGCATTCTCATGTAGAACTATGCATGAATCAGACACCACCCTAGACAGCATATAAATTTCCAACAAAGGCCTTTTTTGTGCAGGTGGGGTGATATGTGTTTCATTATTATTATTAGCCATATTTTCTGTTCGTACAAATCTATGTGAAGTAGGGGATCTATGCCACATAAACTAGCAGAGAAGGTTTTTTTTTGGTTTTATGTTTTCATATTTTTATGCATTTTTATGTAATAAAAAGCAAATAAACATGCTAACTAAAAGATGGAAAGATCTCACTGAATATTCCTCGAGAGAAATTGAAAGTATGGATCACAAATATCGTTGTCCACGGCAACGGCATCAAAAACTTGACTCGTCTCAAAATGTGTGAGCGCTACTCCCAAGTGTAGGAGATCGATCAAGTAGTAAACCTGGAGAGTCAGGTATCGAATTCATGGGACAGTCGATCTGTAAACCAAAAGAATCAGTTTCTAAAGATTAATAAAACGATGAAAAAATACCACCTTTCGAAGGTGAAATAATCGTGATGATGGTTTTAAGTAAACGAGAAAGTAATACTAAAATGTGTACGGAGAGTCGATATAGGAAACCAATGAGAGGAGCATGTGTCGATTGTCATTTCGTTATAGTATGTGTAATCAATGGTAATCAACGTCTTTTCTATAACTTAACGTTTCACCCCGCAAGGGTATGAGAACTCAGAAAATATAACGATAAAAGAACATTCAAAATACCGTATATAATCACGTAAATTACTAGCTTTATAAAGAATTTAAATTCTTGTGCCTGCAAGGGTCACATCAATGTCCGCAAGGATTATGCCACGAATAAGTCCGCAAAGATCAGATTCGATCCAAGTACACCAACAAAGAGAATACTTGAATAATACGTGTAGAATCTAGCAAAATACATGATATAACATGTGAAATAAGGCAAAAAGACGTAGAAACCAAAGATTACAACACCCTAACTACATTACAACCAACACAGAAGGGTATTATCCATGCATGGAGAAAAAAACTCAATTTCATTAGCGAATACATGATCAAAAGGTCAAAATACATGCTAAATACATGAAATACAAGGTATAAGTTGATATTTCTATCACCAAAACTCCTCAAAAAGCCTTGGAATTCCTTCTGCAAGGGCCTCTGTTCTCTGTCTCCAAAGCCTCAGAAAATCTCACGAAAATCCGTCCTGTAGCCCCTCCAATACGCTCAAAATACGCTTGAAACAAGCCTCCATACTCTCTGGAATATGGGGGTATTTATAGGGGTATAAGGTCGGTGCTGATCCGAATTTTTTGTTAAAACCCGCTCTAAAATCACTTAAACCCGCATCCCTAAGTCAGTGCAATTCTGGGCCGTTGGATCAAGGCGGGATATAACATGGGCATGACGCGTGTCATTGATTAGCGGATCCATGCCCGTATCCGCTCTGCTCTCTGAGTTTGCTTCAGATTGAATGCGGGCCGTTGGATCTGATCGCAACGGCTAAAAAGCAGACGCATCGCCATCTTCGTTCGATCCGCTCGATGAGGTGGAGTGTCGCTGGGATGGCGACACGTGTACAAAAACTCCCGCCTTCGATCCGCTCTCTGTATTCGTCTGGGCGTTGGTCTGAACCGTCGGATCGTAAATCAACGTTCGAGAATGCGCCATGTTGCCCCATATTCGTCTGTGTCCAAATCGATCCTCGTCCATTGGATCCGCGATCAGCGGTCCGTAAAGCACCGCGTCGCCTTCGTCTTGCGCCGTCCGATTGAGCGGGAATGCTTGGGATCTTGTCACGTGGCATCGTCTGACCGGGGGTGTATTTCCTTCTGTATTTCTGTATTTTCGACCGTATTTCGTGCGTATTTTTTCATTTAAATGGTATTCTGCATTCAAAAATTCATAGAAATTAGCACAGATATCAGAAAAATACAAATAAATAGTCGTTGGAATCATGAGATCGAGATCTTTGAATGAAAAATACAAAAAGTGCAAAAATACTCAGTATATTGCCGTTTTGTGCATAGAATGAGAGTTTGATCTAATAATTAAGAGTATTCTAAATACGATTGTACTAGAGACCAAATAAGTACCATATATGCACAAAATGAGGCTAAATGAGGTGTTAAATATGCAATATTTATATCGAATGAGTTGGGAATCCCCACTATAGATTTCAAGCAATCAATGTGAAATACGAATCTCTATATTACTACTCTTGATTTAGGGAGAACTTGTCGCAACTAAATTGGGAACCAACACACGCTCTCGCGCTACGCAAGTCTATAGTAATCAAAACTAGAGCCTCGCTCTCGTACAAGCCCAGTTCAAACTACTAGCATTAAGATCGAAAATAATTCCCAATTCCAACGCAAGCACGATCTCACGCAGCTTAAGTTCGAATCTTGATTGTGATAGTTCGTATCTGTTTTACCATCGTACAAAGGAATATAATTAAAGGAATATCATTATAGAAATATAATAAAGATGCTAATTTTGGTCGCTCTCGCGCACCAATTCTAGGGAATCTCGATTATATATCTAAATCAAATATCTAAGGCTTCTCTTAGATCAAGATCCTCTCTCGAGCTCTAAGATCCAATAGAAATCCTAGCTATCCGTAATAAATCAATCACAACCTAACCCTTGAAAAGCTTAGCAACATAGGAATTCAATAGATCTCACAAATCATACTTTAGATTCATAGGGTTCATCCCTTTGCCTTAGAGCAAAGAGACTACTCACAATTCATCATAAAAATCATAATAGAAACAAGATGTGCAATAGAATTCATCACAAAACTTAGATTTAGAGAGAAATATAGCATAAAAATATCAACTTGCAACAGTTTAGACAAACCAATTTTGGAATGCAAGCTTCAAGAATAAGAAATTAAGATCATTCTCTCCAATCCTTTCGTCAAAAGAAAACTAGAACTCAAATTAAAACTAAGAAAATTATTCTAAAGAGTCTCCCTTTGGGCTTCGCACAAAACTGGGTATTTATAGCCGCCCAAAAGTATAGAAATCCTGACAGATTTGCCCCTGAACAGCTGCAAACCCTAGTTTTTGAAATCTGGCTGATGGTGCACTCGGCCGAGTGAACTGCTCACTCGGTCGAGTGAGAAATTTGCAAAAATAGGGATTTTCAGCATTCTAGAAGTTCAGACCAATCGACCGAGTAGTCTTCTCACTTGATTGAGTGAGATTCTTGCTCGATCGAGTAGGACCTACTGCAGATCCTCTCTAAAGACAGAGAAGCGTCAAAGGATTTCTTCACATTTTTTTATCTCCACTCGGTTGAGTGGGATTCTCACTCGGTCGAGTGGAAATTTCCACTCGGCCGAGTACATTACGGCTCTTCTTCAGGCTGGATTGGGTGTGTCAGCTCTACTCGGTTGAGTGATTTGTGTCACTCGGCTGAGTAGCCTGTTTCACTACTCTTTTCTCCTTCTTCTTGCTTCCTCATAGTTTCTTTCGCCTTCCTTCTTCTTCTACTCATCCTTCAGCGCCGTTAGCTCTCCGATATCATCGTCAATGATGTTTCGGCATGTGTGTAAGTGCCCATGGCTCCAAATTGCTTCAGATTGCTCCATATTTCATGAAATCAGACAAAACAAAGAAATAATGAAATATATCGTAAAAACATCGTATAATTGTTAAAATCGCGATGTGAGCAATCGTTATGGGATGGAAAAATACAGAAATAATGTGTGACATATGAGCCTATTAAAATCCCCCAACTTACCTCGTACTCGTCCTCGAGGAAGATAAGTAAAAAGTGATCTTAGCAAATAAAATAAAGAAAAATCAATTAGATGAAAAAGAAGATGAAGAAGGGAAGTGCTAGATCATTCTCTCAGAACTCGGGTTTGCTTACTCAAGTAGCATGAGCAATGAATAAGAAACATCACTAAAGCTCTTATTTTGATATCATTTCATATGGGTACACTTGATAGAAAAACTAAGAACAACGTGAATCATATGAAATATGAAATCATTTTAGAATCAAACATCGTCTAAGGCATAGAAAAAGATAGACATAATTATAGACAACCCACTTTTCAATTGACTGCTTCTATTTGGAGTATAAGAGATATCGTGCAATTCAAATCAATAAGAATAGAAAGAGATGGTTTTCATGAATTTCATGCCAATTTTTCAATTCATAGATGTCGTTATACTCTAAGTCGTCTCCCTAAGTATCAGAAGTTACCTAGCTTAGGTCGTCATGCACATATAAGTAGTCACTCTCTTCTCACACATCATTGGATCTCCCTCCCAAACTTATCTATAAGCGTGTTGGCATCAAATATGAACTTTTTCCCAAATTTTTGTTGCTCCATATATAAAAAGGAAAACAAGAAAGAAGTAAAGAAGGGGATTGTGTATATACAATGTAACTAATCTTTTTCTTTTTTTCCTTATTTTTTCTTTTATTTTCTCTTTTATTTTCTCTCTTTTTTTGGTACAAGAACAATCCCAAAGAAGGATGCAAAGATATAAATTTTCTTTTGAGAGTTTTTGGGATCATGGAGCTTATTTCTTTTTAGCATGGGGAAGATGCAATAATAAGATTCACTTAAGAGGAGAATCACCAATGATTATATGTATAGAAATATTTTTCAAGATATGTGGAGAAAGAATATATGATAACGCTTAGTTCACTCTTTTTGTATGTGCAAAACAACTTCAGCAGGGTAATGTCATCTACTCAGTTTGATTTCTAAAAGTAAACTAATCTATTCATATCAAAGGACAATCAATTCATTCAACCTGGAAGTTAAATACACATTTCATGTAATAAGAAGTGATATTAAGATACAAAGCAGTACTCCAAGTAATAGGCAGTCAATGCATGAATCTTGGTGCGTTTCTATAAAAAGTATACAATAATGTAATTCTCAGATGAGTCAATGCTAAAATTCATTCATAGACAAATAGTAAACACGTTGGAAGTTCTTTTTCTCAAGTGCACAACAAATATATCGCAGATGATATCAGAAACAAAAACAATAGCATGGCAAGAGATACATGCATAAGGGTAAAGCGAAATCCAAGCTATATTTATCATAGGGAATTCATCTCTAGCAAAGAAAGTAAGAGAAGTAATGATAAAATAAAATCTAACTACACACATGAAAGCACTCCAAAAAATAAAGAAAACATTATGCATGGTAAAAAAATGAAAAAGTTAGTGAAAATAAGCAGACAATGAAAAAAGTGAAAAATAAAGATGAGCACACTCACCCCCAAGCTAAACATCACATTTCCTCAATGTGTGAAGTGTGGCACTAAGACATATAAGATACGAGTGGGTGGGCGTGGATGCATTATGATGCAAAATAAAGGAAAATAAGGAAAATAAGATATGATATGATGGTATGTGCAAAAGATATAAGCTAAGCGAGCATGCAAAATGATATATGAATGTATGCAAGATGGTGGCCCAAAAATACATACTCTCTCCCAAGCTGAAATATACAGTGTCCTGCAAAAGGTGAAGACAGATGTGCATACAAAATAGTGTGGTGAGGTGTGAATCAAAAATATGACATGCATCAAGAAGTCGTGTCTAAGCTGGTGCATCGCCATCACCTCCCTGCTGTAGGGATGGCGGTGGCGGAGGGGCTGGCTGTGAAGGGACTGGCTGTTGCTGCTGCAGGCGGTGAAGAATCTGGTTCAGTGTGAGCTGAATACCAGGAATCATGGCAATACGGGCTTGCTAAGCAGGGACGGCTGCCATGAGAGTCCTAAGTTCAACTCTAAGTCTAGTCACTACCGACTCGAAAGCGTTGAGGCATTGCTCTCTGTCGTTAGGAGCGGAGGTAGAGGGACGTGGAGGTGTACGAGCAGGGGGTCTTATACAGCCTCCAAATACTAGTGAGGCCACTATCGGGTGTGTGCGGTGGCAGAGCTCTCAACATGACACTCATCCTCCTGGGGCGGCTGAGACACTGTAATGCTCTCCGAAATATGTGCAACAGAGGTGGAAGGTTGGAATATCAATGGAGGGCGAGGCAAGCTGAGAGGTCGTGGCAACAGCTGTGGTGACAGACACCACGTCACTCTCGGTATATTCAGTGGCCACAGAGACTGAAGTGTCGATAGGTGGGGTGGTCATGAAATCAGGAGATAATGACACCTCAGGAGTCAAGAAGTTAGGTGTGTCGAGGGTCTCTACGGTCGTAGAGGAAGAAGAGTCGCCTCTCTCAAAAGTGGTGGGGACAACACTCTCAAAACTCATATATGGAATCGGGTCAACTCTCAGTGGTGCGGTGGTAGTGGAATCATACACAGCGACATAAGTGGAGCTCTCGGTACAAGCAGAAGTAGAGACAGATGTGACGGGCTTGGGGATCACATCAGAGGTAGGCTGGGAAATCGGGATCTCAGGGACGAGGGGCTCGACATGGGGTCCCTGCTGCTTGTCGTCGGGCTCTAGTACCTATACAGGTGGGATGAGGAGGTCCATCTGGAACCTCCACTCTACACATGCTGGTGCAATATGGGTCCGAACGGGGTTCGAAAGCACTATACAATTAGCTGAGAAGGGGCATAGATTCATTCAATTAGTCTAGGCCATGTAACCAGACCCAATGACACTGTTTGTGAGGACGGATCATGTGCATACGGGCCAAAACATCTAAAGATAAGGAGGTGGGGCCCGTATCACGGTGCAGGCCAGCGGGAAGCTGGATATCGAAAATAGGCGCTAGGAGGGTGATCAGACTGCCACAACATGTCGCATTGGTAGAGGCGATCGAAGAAAAGATGCGGTCAAAATACCATCTAGCAATATCAATAGAAATAGCGGGGACAAATACGTCCCCGCTGCCCTTTAAGGCTCTTTCCCTAGTCATCGCATAGAGCATGAAGAGCTCTGGCATGGACATGGTCCCAACCTCCGGCCTGGCTAGTATGGTGGTCACTAAAAGGTGTTGTGCAAGCCCCAGGCAGTGGTTGACTATAGAAGAGGACTTTGCCATGCTAGGGTCGAAGTGGTGTGTTCTAGTGATCGAAACCCAGAAATCATCAGCTGAAAAGACAGACGGGGTGTGGTGCACAGGACCATAAGCTCAGTCGGGGTCTGGAACAGGGGGCCAATGAAAGTATGCTCGGGCCATGTCGTGCGAGATCTCGCACTCATGGTCCATGAGCCTGAAAGAGTAGCCCCTAAGAGTCCTATGAATAGAACTCAAGACCTCTAGTGTCGGGCGGACGAAGGTGTCTGTCGACACCGACAAAAAGTTGCCCCACCCCACATTGTCCCACAACTGGTGCAGGCCCTGGAATACCCATAGGCACTCAAGTGTATCAATATGCGCAAACCTAGTGGGTATGATCTGGTGTTGCGAGATCCTGTCAAATTTGACGTGATGTGCGTCATCTATGAAAGAGATCCCATACGTCTCGATCGGAGGGACATGCTGTGCTGGTGGTGGTATTGGTGGTGGTACAGGTGGTGCAGAGGATGCTGGGAGTGTAGCTATGGGGGTGCTATGCGGCGGGGGCTCCGTCCCAGAGGAAGAAGGACCAGGGTCGCCAGTCTTTTTCTGCTTGGAAGCGGGCTGCCGAGCACTAGATCTAGTGCGTGGGGGCATCGATGAATGCCGTGAGATGCACGCTAATCAAGTTATATCAAAATGCTTTAAATAAAATATGGAACGAGTGTACCGAGCATGATGCGACTCCAAGCTAGCGAATGCTCGTGAGACAACTCCCCTAAGCTCCAAATCAGCGATAGATCTCCCCCAAGATTTCCTGTTGCATAAACACAATTAATTAGAATTAATAATTCATAATATATGGGGTAGATCAAGAGACATCGGTAAAAAATAGGGTTGAATACAGTTGAGGGTTGGATTTGGGCTTACAAAATAGATATGGAAAGATATAAGGTAAAATGGGGAGAAATGGGGGTGAGATTGTCGGACTCAGCCAGGGGGAACGTCGACGGAGGTGGCCGGAGTGGCGCCACCATCGATCGGGGTCGAGCGCACTCGGGCGAGTCGACATGGGTCTTGGGCGAGTCGAGGGGGAGTGAAGACGAGTCGGGGTTTTTTTGGGAGGAAGTCGATTATTTGGGGATTTGGCTACAGGCGAGTGAGATTGGGGATTTAATAGGGTTGGCCCGACTTAAGTCACTTGGCCAAGTGACGATCGTCACTTGGTTGTGTAACCCGATATTAAGATTTTTGAAATTTCAGCTGAGTCGAGTGACTCGGCCTAGTGGTTCGAGTCACTCGGTTGAGTGACAAGTTCCACTCGCTCGAGTGAGAAATAAAGACAGAGTGTGAGTTTTTTTGGTGATTCTGCTGCAGTATACTAATCGGTCAAGTAGAATTAGTCACTCGGTTGAGTGAACTAATGACTCGACCAAGTAGATAGGCCTTACAGAGCATGATAAATGATCTTTCTACTATAGGGTGCACTCGGTCGAGTGATAAGTTACTCGACCGAGTGGCATAAAATTTACAGAGTGTGGTTTTTGGGACTTCTCTATTTAGTGCGTCACTCGGTCGAGTTACTTCTTCACTCGGCCGAGTGATAATCTTACTCGGCCGAGTAGGCTGTCTGTTTCAGCTCACTACTCTCTGTTTTTCTCCGTCTTCTGTTTCTCCTTCTCCCGTAAGTTTCTTCCTTCCTTTATTGTTTAAGCATGCCCATGGGGCTGCTCTCCATCGCCATGGCTACCTTCCATTGAATGGATTTCTCATATCTTATTCCTGCAATACAAAATTGCCCATTGTCAGATTTTTTAGACTCTTGACCCACTAAACTAATAAAAATCTAAAACGAAAATAACAACTAAAATTCAACTAAAAGAAATAAGAATTGAACATCGGGTTGCCTCCCAACAAGCACTCGTTTAAGGTCTTGAGCTCGACCCCTTATGATTTTACGTTGAGCTCGTGATGTTCGGTGCATAAGAGATGCGCGAGTCAAACTTTGTGAGGAGGTCGGTAGGATTTAGATGTTGTGCTTCTTCTTGCTTGTCTTCCTTTAAGCGCGCTTCCTCTCTAATGATGGTGAGGGATGAATCCCCCAAGCATCGGTTCTTGGATCCTTTGTTCCTTTTCGACGTGGTGAAGTATTCACCGGTGGTACGTTCTTTCCTTGCTTCACCGAAGAGAGCTTGCAGAGCTCTCTAATCCTTACGACATTAGCGTTGTTCTCCTCTTCCTCAGTGAGAGAATCCGGGGTATCTCCATTTGGAGCACCATTTTCAGAAATTGGCACTCCGTCAAGACTATCCACGTGCAAAGATCCAATGGCATTGGGCATGGCTTCATCGATAACCTCATCAAGTAGGGTTGACAACCCTTGAGTCCAAGTCTCTCCAAGTTAGATGCTCTTTATTTCACCGACAGGATCTCCTGCAGAGTAGTGCTTGAGTCCTTGCCCGTTAACCATGAATGATGCACTACCTTTTCCTTCCATCTCTATAGCTCCTCCGGGATGTATATGGCCGTATGGTGAATGGTCTAGACTAACGGGATCTCAATTTTCCGAGGAAGAGTCGAAGCCTTGAGTTGAATAGTAAGACCTTGTCTCCAACATTGAAGCTCTTCACCATAATGCTGTCATCATGGAAGACTTTGGTCCTTTCTTTGTATATTCTGGAACTCTCATAGGCGTCTCTTCTAATTTCATCAAGTTCGTTGATATCTAGGAATCGTCGTAGCGCCGTACTCTTGTAGTCATAATTTAGAGTTTTATGGTCCAATTAGCGCGGTGCTCCAATTCTACCGGCAGGTGACACGCCTTCCCGTATACTAGTCGGTATGGGGTCGTACTAGGGGTGGCAATTTTCAGCCCGGCACGATAGCCCGGCACGATAAGACTGTGCTTAGGCCAACAATTTTGGCCCAAAATCCCGGCCCGGTTCATTTTCGGGCCGGACCCGGGCCAAGTTTTTCAGCCTATGGGCGGCACGACACGACACGAAAAGCATTTGACCGCCCCACTTCAATTTGACCACACACTGATCTAAAGCAGATTTCAGTATTGTGCATTCATTTATTGTGTTGAGTGCAATGTCTTGAATCTTATCAGATCAAGGTCTAAATATCATAAATTTTAACAACTTCCCACCAGCGCCAACTTTGATGTCTTCGGATCTTGGGGGTCGATCTCAGTTTTCGAGAAGAGACAAAGAACCACCAAACATGTTACTTCATCTTGCCAAATAAATGAAAATATTGTAGGACACATCACCTTATGCAACCCACTTAATCCTCTTCTTTTGTGCTTCATTTCGATGCATCTTTAAGCATATGAGACAAGTTTGTGTTTAAAAATATGATAAAATATTGTCACAATACATAATTCATTCAACCCTATCGGACCGGGCCGTGCATCACGAATTTTTATTGAACCGTGCCCGGGCCTCTCCGGAATGGCCCGAAGTCTTATCGGGCCGGGCCGACCCAGTCCTTTAAGAAAAATGGACCGGGCTGGGAACCGATGGGGGTCCTGAAGGCCGTACGATATGCCCATTGTGCGTCGTTCAGTTTCATAGACCAATCTTTCCTTGATTTTTCAACCATATTTTCCAGAATTTGCTTGATTTCCCTATTTGATACTTTCACTCATCCACTAGTTTGAGGGTGATATGCCAATCCAACTCTGTGGTGTACCTCGTACTTCTTTAACATGGCTTCGAACTTCCTCTCTATAAATGGCTCCCTCCATCGCTTATCAACGTTTTAGGTACTTCAAAGCAAGAAGATATGTTTTGTTTGAAGAACTTGGCGACCACCCTTACGTCATTGGTTGGGGTGGCGATAGCCTCCACCCACTTTGAAACATAGTCGACGGCCACCAATATATATTTATTCCCCTTGCTGGATGGAAAAGGTTTCATGAAATCAACTCCCCAATAATCAAAGAGCTTGATCTCCAAGATGGGCTTCATTGGCATCTCATTCCGTTTGGATATGTTTCCTGTCCTTTGGCATCTATCACACTTTTTAACGAACTCTTGTGTGTCTTTGAACATTGGCCAATAGAATTCACACTGTAAAATCTTATCGGTGGTTTTGGAAGCGGCTGCATGTTCTCCACATGGCATATTGTGACAATGTGAGATGATGGAAGTGGTTTTGTCTTTTGAGTTGCATCTCCGTATAATGCCATCCTTGCATTTCTTAAAGAGATACGGGTCTTCCCAAAAATAGCTCCGTGCTTCATGCATGAATCTCCTTCTTTGTTGCGTAGCTAATCCATGCGGTTTAATACCACAAGCCAAATAATTCACAAAATCTGCAAACCAAGGTACTGAAGGGTTTTGGGGAACCCTTAGGGCACAAAAACTCTATTCCCGTCCTAAGTTGGACGGAACATAGACATACGAATTTGCAGCAGAAAATAAAACTATGTTAATCTAATTAACATACAGTTAAACAATTTAACTTAGCCCTAAGGTACAAGACCCTTAGCCAAGATCTATGCCGACTCGGGATGGATCTGACCATCCCAAGAAGGATCTAACCTACTGCGATTAAATTAAACTAATACCAATAAAACACATACGCGGAATCTCAACCCTGGGGCAGGCGAGATGTTCCGCACCGTCTTCCGAGCCGCTCCCTGTCTCACGCCGAGCCGCTCCTTGAACCGCTCCTCGAACTGCTCTGCATCCCGAGGCGATCAATCCCCATGTCACCGAGCCAACCACGTGCGGAAGAAAGTTTCACGCGAGTGAAACCTTCGCCAAGATTTCAGATTCGAACCGAACTCCTTTGCGGCTTTGCTAGAGCCCTCGGGAGTAAGGCAGAAATATAAGGAGATAGAGAAATATTGATTTAAGCCTAGATCCGAGCGTGCTCCAACATTTACGAGAGCCGCTCAGAACTAGAGCTTGGGACGAGTTTGGAGGAAGGGGGGAGGCCCCTATTTATATAGGCGACGGACTCTCCCCTTTTTCGCACAACCGATGTGGGACTAATAATTTAGAGTTTTAATTAAATCAAGTTAGTTTGCCCTTCACAAAGTGCAAACATCCGTGAATTTTAACTCCCTCACCATTGAGATTCATGATTGATACAACCTATCAATACGAAGGGCGTTCAATGGTGAAGGCATAGGAAAAAACCGTTCGTCAATCCGAGTCTGTTTGACCCCTCAAATGTCAGTCCAAAAATCACCCAAAACGTGTGTTTCAACATGAACACAGCCGCCACGGTTTACTGGGCACGAAGCCCTAGCAGTGGGGCCCACAACATGGGCCCCACGCACGTGCAGCCGCCCACAGAGGGCGCGTGCATGGCATGCGCCTACGGGCGCCAATCAAGGGGCGCCACCTGGCGCCCCTGTTGCTCCCTTTTTGGGCAACGCTGGCGCCCAAGGCGCCAGCAATAATCAACGGCCTGGCCTTTTGGCCAGGCCCAAAAATGGCCGCCCCACCTTTTTTTAATTTTTATTAAAAAAACACTTTAACATTTAAAGCTTTGGGCTTTTACTGCCATTTACCCTTTCTATTTAAACATCTTTAAACAGACTTATTGGGCTCGTTTGGACTCTGTTTTTGATGCGGTTTGAACCTGTGTTTAGAGCGAGACGATCCCATCTTACATGTAACCTTTCCCTCGCCTTTATTAAATATAGTCTTAAACAATTTAAGACACATTTAATCTCTTTTGCATCATATGCAAATTAGTCCCTATCTAGGCTTAAATTATCATTTGCATCAAATACAAATGATCTGAGGGCATATACCTCTACATCTCCCACTTGCACTCAGGATCATTTATCCTGAATGCAGGAGATTATTGCAAACATCTTTTGCAATATTTTATCCCTCGCATCAAATGCAAATTATTCTCCCTAACTAATTTATATCTATTACTAGACGAAAGTCGCACTCTGTGTGAGACCCTACAGCCTGACCCTTACAACAGGTTAGGCTCGAAGCCCTATACGGCAGTGACCATGAGCAGTGGTTGCCGTCCCTGCTTCAGGAATCATCATTATTTGGTTGACTCATTGACATGAGTATTATCGGGACCACCCTGACTGTTTCCGTGATGAGTTCCGCAGTTATAGTCTCTTTGTCTAAACTATGTCGTATAGATCAAGTCTAGGGTACGGTCAAACTGTCAACCCCAATAACTTGACTCCGGTTAGTTTCTATCGATCTTTAGTCAAATAATGTTGGACTTCTTCCAACATACTCTGGCCAGAGATTTTACTAAAGACAGAACTAACTCTACGACATTAACTCCCATTGACCGGGAGAGACAAATCCTCTCTTGGTCATTACTCGCCTCGTACGCTTCAAGTGACACCCAATCAAAGACCTTTCGACAAGACTTGCCTCGAAGCTAGGTCAATTTATCTAAGTGGCACCGTTCACACACAGGTTTGTAAAAATGGCCTCAAGTCAAATGACCAACTAGCCTATCATCACTAAGAGTTATCATTGACAGATTGGTCAATATAACCATATGATAACTCTTGTGGATCGTTCAGTGAACTCATTCTCTAATGAACACCTGTGTCTTGTCTTTGACTTCGCCAAGTCAAATGATCATGAGATCACCGCCACCGCTAAACGGTGAAGACTAAGACACAATGGTCTATCCGATGTTTCGATATCCTTGTCTCGAAACATCTACGACCACGAACCCTTTTATACTTATGCTACAGACGGTCAAATATTTCTCCATGATCGAGATACTCATCTCTATACATGTTTGATCTTGCATAAAGTCTCAGGACTTTACCTAAGCTAATGTCTAATGTTAACTACATTATAAAATAACTTAGATAAATTATTACCAAACAACTTACTGTTATTTCGAACAAGATGTTTGTGCTATTCACACATAGAGATAGATTGCCTCGAGGGTATCATCTCTCAACATCTCCCACTTGCACTCAGGCCCATTTATCTCGGTACCTTATACCGTTTTACACATAATTTTTCCCGACTTCATGTGGTAGAGCCTTCATGAGTGGATCTGCTAAACCGTCTACAGTATAGACTTAAGGGGTTTCTATGTTCATGTTAGACCAACCATTTGATTCTCATTCAAATAATTCATTTGGTCTGTCAGAATCCATAATATTTTATTTCCTTGGATCTTATCCAGTTCATCGTACGTTACGTTAATCATTTAAATTTGTTACTGGTCATTTTAAATGGCTCATATCTATTTCTGATAAAGTATCAAACTCTTTGATTACTTTGTCAAAATAAATGTTCCATCCCTTTGATGCCTTGCATGTAATTTATACGCTCCCACTGACATTGAAAACTTCCTGGTCAATTCATATAAGTTGGCTCGTCTAAATCATATTTAGAAAAATGAACTTATAAGTGAATGCTCCAATTTTCATGGTTAACATGAGCGTTTACATCGAGTTTGGTTCGAGTAGATCTGTACACATATGCTGGCGAAAAACAGTTTCATTCTAATCCGTTTATAGGAATTAGGACGAAAGCCATTCTCGACCAACATGATTGCACTTCGCTATTTTCTTTTTGCACCAATCTTTTAACTTAAAGATTTACCTGCAGAAAGTGAGGAAACATTTTCATTAGGCACAAAAACTAAATTCCAAAATTTATTTACGCACACGGATATATTCTAATTGCATCAAGTTATGAATCAGAATTACTACTCCGAATTTTCATCCCGGAAGTTGACTGATCGGTCCCGAGTATACACCCAGAGAACGGTTGTAGTTTTACTGCAAGTGCACGGTGTAGCAGCGAGCGGGATATCGAACACGGGGAGGACGAATGACTGTGCTTGCTCCGATCAACCTGGCTATTTAAAAAGAGAAATTTGCCTTTGGCGATCCTGTCACAATCGTCAGACAAATGTGCGAAATATCAAATCAAATACAGAACGTCTAGGCAATGGGGAATCCCCGCTACACACCGTACTTCATAAATGTGGTTCATCGGTATCAAAATTGCTAGAATGAGAATTCGGATGAACTAGTTGCAACTGAATGTAGAACCAAGCTCACGCTCTCGTGCTGTTGCCGGTCTATAGCTATCCTAGGGTCGGGTCCAATCTCTTGCAAACCCTACCCTAGGGAAGCTAGCATTAGGATCAACATCATCGTCCAATCGCGCACCGAGCCCAATCTCTTGCAAACTCGGTCCACGATCTAGATTAGGATAGTTCCTACCCGTCCAATCTCTTGCAAACGGGTATCGGTATAGAATTGCAACCGGGAATCCTAGTATCGGTCCAATCTCTTGCAAACCGATACTTCGAAAAATCCGACTGCAACCCAATTCGGATTTCTAGGGCTTCCTATCAAATTGGGATCCAATCTCTTGCAAATCCCAATTGATATGAATACCTAGCAATCCGTAGTAAATCGATCCCGATCTAATCTCTAATAGCAATTCTAGCTCAATTTCTACCAATTCATCACAAATATGAAAGTGGGCTTATAGGGTTCATCCCCACGCCCCAAGACGTGGAGACTACTCACAAATCATAGCAAGATCACAAAAATAATCGTTGAGATAAGCAATAGAATTCATCACAACAATGATATAAACAATAAAAATAGAATTTTTAAGGAAAAGAGATGCAAACCAATGTAGTTCTTCAATTAATCCAACAAAAATCCAAGTTTTGCTCCTTCTCCAATCACAAGAATAAAGCTAAAAAAACTAATCTAAAAAGCTGCAAAAAATCTAAGAGAGAGCCCTCAAAACTAGGGTAAAAACATGGTTTAAATAGCCCCAAAAATCGTCCAAAAATTGTGACCAAAATGCCACTGCACAGCCTGTTTTCCGCAGTTTTCGCTACAGGCAGCGCATCGCACTCGGCCGAGTGACAAAAGTCGCTCGGCCGAGTGAGAAACCCTGTAATTTTCCAGTAAGTCAGGGCTTTCAGGGGTCTCTACTTCGGGGGCGGCTCGGCCGAGTGAGTTGTCTTCACTCGGCCGATGACTTCACTGCACTCGGGCGGACGAGATTTACCACTCGGCCGAGTGGGTCTTCTGAAGTTCAGGCAGCCGAAAAACAGTAACTTCGATGTTTTGGAAGGGCTTCGTCTGGGCGCCACTCGGGCGGACGAGATATCTTCACTCGGCCGATGTGGTCTTCGGTGCTCGGCCGAGTGCACAGGTAAATCGTGTCTGATTTGGTCGGCCGAGCAGTGTCTCGCTGGTCGGCCGAGTGGCTCCTCCACTCGGCCGAGTGGGACACAAAAAATGCCCAATCTGCTTGTTTTGGCCTCCTCGTCGCTCCTGCGACGTTCATTCTTCTTCCGCTCCTCTCCAATCAGCAAAATACCCCTCGGGGAGGTCGTCGGTGACCGTCTAGAGTAAGCACATCTCGAGATCACTCCAAATCGCGCCAAATCACATGAAATTCGACAAAAACAACAAATCGTGAAAAGCATCGCACTATCGTCGATATATCGTGAAAAACATGATTTGGGCGATCTAAATGGCATGCAAACATGCGGAAAAAAGGTGTAAAATAAGGAGTGATCAAAATCCCCCAAGCTTGCCTCTTACTCGTCCTCGAGGAAGATAAGTAAAAGGCGAACCCGGTGGATTTGGAAAACGAAAACGACGAAAAAAAGAAAAATGAAAATCGAAGAAGAATGAAAACGAAATGAAAATAAAGAAAGAAAGAAAGAAGCGAAGAGGTAGGATACTAGATCATTTTCTCAGGACGTGGGTTTCACTTACTCATATAGCATGCACTGAATGGAAAATACATGTCAAAGAATTTTATTTTGATATCATAGTATAATAGTGCAAACAGAAATAGAAAACCCACGAACAACGCTACAATCATGAAAAACGGAATAATTTTAAAATTAACATCGTCTGAATCATTTAAAGCGGTATACAAATCACAGATCACACACTTTTCAATCGAACGCTTTCTATCAGGAGTATAAGAGTATCACACTATAGAATAGAGAGAATAGAAAAGTATGGATTTCATGAAATGAGTGCTAGGCTTAGATTTCTGGATTTCGTAAAACTAAAATAATCTCACCGAGTATAGAATATTACTTAGCCTAGGTTGTCGTGCAATGTCAAGTAGTCACTCTCTCACACATCAATGGATCCCCTCCCCCAAGCTTATCTATAAGCGTGGTGGCATAAAAAAATATTTACATCCCCATTTTTATACATATAGCTCCAAAAGCAACGAAAAGAAAGAAGAAAGAAAGGAAGTTGAGATGGGATCTTTTATTCAGGATTTTTCCTCTTTTCTTTTTTTTTTCTTTCTTTTTTTTTCAATAGGCAATATATACACAACGATCCCAACTCAAAGAGAGATAATGATATACAAGAATGTTTTTCTCTCTTTTATTATATTTTTTTTGAATAAGAAAATTGGAGCTAGGAATTAATAGCGGGGGAAATGCCATAAAATAGAATCGCTAAGGGGAGATTCACCAATGATTTTAAAAGTAGAGAAATGATGTTCAAGATTTGTGGAGAAAGAAATAAATATAACTCTCGGTTCACTCTATAAGACACGCACGACAACTTCAGCAGGGTAATCTAATCTACTCAGTTTCGATCACAAAAAAGCTAACTAATCCAGATTTATCATAGCTAACATCATTCAATCATCCTGAAGTGAAGTGTACAATTCATGCATATAGAAGTGATATAGGAAAAGAAAGTCAGTACTCCAGATATAGGCACTCAATGCGTGAATCTTGGTGTGTTTTCTGTGATAGCATACATATGAATATTCAGGCTCAGCTAATAATAAAATTTCATCCATTTTCATGCGGAAAAAGGTGTGGGTTACTATTCCTAAATGCAAGGCAAGTCATAGCATATGATATCTGAAATAAAACCCAAGACATGACAAATATAGCATGCATCTAGAATAAGCTAAATCCAACGTCATCATCATCATAGAAAAGTCATCTCTAGCATGAGATGAAAAAGAAAGAAATAAAGATAAAGGGAAGATAGGAACTATGCAATGCGGCACACATGAAAATAAGAAAAACGTGATGCATGGCAAAATAAAAGAAAAATGATGAAAAATAAGTGCAAAAGCGAAAAAATGGTGTGAAAAACTAAAAATAAAGGTGGCAAATCGAAAAAGAACGTGAGAACTCACTCCCCCAAGCTAAATGGCACAGTGTCCTCAATGTGCAAAGTGTGGCACACCGAGAGACAAGCGATGGGAGGGGCAAGTGAGGATGCATGCATGGAAAAATGAAAAGAAAAAGGTAAAATAAAGAAATGAAAATATGATGCGGACATGATGCATGCACAGATAGGAGCGATACATAGATATAAGTGTCACCAAAAACTCTCCCTCTCTCCCAAAATAGATATAAAAAGATATGATCAAAAAAGAGAATACCATAATAAGTGAGGGGAGGGGGGGGGGGGGGGGGGGGGTGGACAAAAAGTGCAACAGGACCCAGCAGAAACGGGCAGCACAACGGCAGGAATGAATCAAGGCATCAAGGGTGCCTAAGAAGGTGGTGCTGCGCCGTCTCCGTCCTGAGGCGGAGGAGGAGGTGGTGGTGGTGTAGGCTGCTGAGCTGGGGTGGGTGTGGAAGTGGAAGCAGGTCTAGTGTGTGTGGAAGTGTGCGTGGGAACCTGCTGGGTGGGTGGGGGTACGCGCGGGAGACACTCCAGAACCTGGGTGAGACAGTAATGGATCTGGGGGATCAGCTCGAAGCATCCAGCCATCGCAGAGACGGTGGAGGACAGGGTCCTAAGGTCAGCTCTAAGACCACTCACCGCCAACTCAAGAGCACGTATGCTCTGCAGTACAGTGTCGGGCGGGGGTGGTGCAGAGGGACGCACTGGTCTAGGCTGTGCAGGGCGAGGCTGGCGTACGCGAGTAGAGTATGTAACGGGCTCAGCAGGGAAGGGGACAAAAGGCGCCGTGCCTGCAAATGTGGGCCTGGCCTCAGTGTGAGGCCGGGACACCGGCTGGTGGGAAGTGGAGGCAGCGGGTAGCGAAAGAAGAGTGCAAAAATGGCAGCGAGGCGGCTAGAGAGGTCAGTGGCACAGAAGTGTGGACAGACGCCACGACACTCTCAGAAAATACAGCAGGGGTGGAGACAGAGGTAACTACCGCTGGGGTGGAAGTGTGTGGACCAAAAGGCGCAACCCCAGCGGAGATCATGCTAGCCATGGTCTCCACGACCGCGGCAAACGAGGGCTCTCCACTCTCAACAAAGGTCGGCTGGCGCTCGGGGAGTGCGGAGCAAAGTGGCTCGACGGACAGAGGGCCAGTGGTGGTGACAGCCTCGGAAGTGGTGGTGACAGCCTCGGAAGTGGTGGTGGAAGTGGGCTCAGCTGAGGTGCTCGTGACACTGACAGAAGTGGGGACAGAGGTGTCATGAGCAGCGGAAACATCTGGTATGGGCTGAGGGGCCACCGGGTCAACAGGGTCGGCAGCAGGCTCGGCAGGGTGTGCAGCAGGGTCTGCGGGGGCAGCCTGGGCAGCGTGGGCAGCGTGGGCCTGCTCGGCCTCCTCGGCCTCGAGCACGTAGGCAGCGGGGATGAGAACATCCATCGCAGGGAGCCAGTCAACGTGGGCTGGTGTAATCTGAGTCCGAGCAGGGCTCGGGAGAATCATGTAGTCGGCACCGTAAGGGCCGTGCAACCAGACCCAGTGACGCTCACCATGCGGACGAAGCATCTTCATCCGGGCCATAACGTCTATCGACAGAGAAGTGGGGCCCGGGACGCGTCGCAAGTCGTCAGGTAGGTCCTCGCCGGTCATCATGGTAAGCAAGGTGATCAGACCGCCGCAGCATATCGGTGAGTGAGCGCCCACCGATACAATGATGCGGTCTAAAAACCAAGCCGCAATGTCGATCACGACGGTGGGGACAAGCTCGTCTCCATCCCTAGATAGAGCTCTGGGACGTGTCATCGCATAGAGCATGTAGAGCTCTGGCGTAGACATCGTGCCCGGCTCATATCTGGCCAAAAAGGTGGTCGCCATGAGGCGCTGGGCTATGCGGAGGCAGGGGTGGACAATGGCCGAGGCCTTGGCCCTACTAGGGTCAAAGGCAGCGTGGTGGCCCGTAATCCGGGCCCAGAAGGCACCGGCGTCGAAGGAAGGTGGGGGGATATGGGTGGGGCCGTAACCGCGATCGGCTCCGGGGACAGCGGGCCACGAGAAGAATGCTCTCATCATATCGAGAGTGACCTGGCACTCTCGGTCCATGAACCGGAATGAGCATCCCTCGTCGGTCTGGGCGATCGAACTCAAAACCTCAAGTGTCGGACGGGTAAAAGTATCCGCCGACACCTGCAGAAAATCTCGCCAGCCCACGTTGTCGTACAACGTGAGCATCCCTTCTAGTACCCCCAGGCGTCCTAGGTCAGCGAGGTGTGCAAACTTGGAGGGTACGATTGAGCGCTGGGAGATACGCTCGAAGACGGCACGGTGTGCGTCGTCTCGGAACGTAATCCCGAGCGGCCCGACCAGTGGAGCCGGTGGTGGCGGCTGTGGGTCGGCAGGGAGAGGCTGTGCGGGCTGTGGGTGCACTGCAGGCTGTGCGGGGTGTGCGGGGTGTGTGGGGGACGGTGGAGGAGAGTCCTCCAACTCGTGGGAGGGACCGGCATCATCCGACCGCTTCCGCTTGGCGGAAGCTCTCTTCGACCGCGGCCGTGTCCGGGGCGGCATATCGGCCCCGAGCGCGCCGAAAAGTGAAAAAAGTGTGGTGCGTGTAAAAGAGTGGAAAGAGTGTACCCCGACACGCCGCGAGTGCTAAGCAGTGGAAGCGTGCGAAGTCAGCGCCTCCGCGAAGTCCGGATCAGCCCGTAGAAGCTCCCCTGGGCTCCCCTAAGCTCCAAAAAGCAACCTGCGCATGAAACGGCGATTTCAGCGGGTAATATTCAAAATGTATGGAGTATTAGGGGTATAATAGATAGATATAGGAATTGATTTGGGTTAGGGGTTCGATTAATACACGGATCCTCGAAAAATACACAAAAAGAGGCGAAAATAGGCGAAATAGGGGTACCGGAGGTGACCGGAGGCACGGTCGCCGGCGGCGACTCGGGCGAGGCGACGGGGGTGCTCGGCCGGCGGTGGCGGGCCGAGCGGCGGCGTGGCAGTGGCGGTCGGGTGAGTGGGGGCGCGAGCGAGCGAGGATCGGGCGAGGGAGCTGAAGGGGCGCGGGTGTTTGGGGGTTTTGCGGTTTCGAAAAATGTGCCCCCCCTCGCCCTTTATATAAAAAAGTTACGACTCGGCCGAGTGACGTGGTCACTCGGCCGAGTGACGTGGTCACTCGGCCGAGCGAGGCCAATGAAAATTTCCTCCCCGCTATCGCTTCGGCCGAGTGGCTTTGCCAGCCTCGGCCGAGTGGAGTAAGTCCATTCGGCCGAGTGACTCAAGCTACTCGGCATGACTCGCCTTAGGAGGGTATCCGTTTCACTCGGCCGAGTGAATATATATACTCGGCCGAGTATCAGTTATATTGGAATCAGGAAAATAAATAGAGAGTTGGGTACAGCAGACTTCCCTCGTTCATGAGCGGCTCGGCTGGACGAACTTGTGTACTCGGCCGGGTGACTAGTATGCTCGGCCGAGTGAGCCTTGTGTTCTGCTGTTTGTCTTCGTTTGGGCTCTAAACTCCGTCTTTCTTCCTCCAGTCGATTCCATCTTCCTCCTAAGCGTCGAGCGCATTCTTGGGGTGCTCCTTGTCGTCTCGTTCATCCTCCTTATGATGGATCTACCTATCTCCTCTCCTGTCAAGAAAAATAGGACCCGTTATCACAAAATTTTTGGGCGAACGACTCAAAACACTAAAAATTTCTAAAACGAAAATAAAGAAAAAGTAAAAATAAAGCAAAAACCGTCGGGTTTCCTCCCGACAAGCGCTCGTTTAAGGTCATGAGCTCGACCCCCTATAATTTTCAATCAACACGGGATGTTTGGTGCATATGAGATGCACCCATCAAACTTTCCGGGGAGAACGCTTGGATTGGGAAGTTGCGGCGTAGTGTTCTCCCGCGGTGGTCTCTCGTCTCGAATAGTGTTGGGGGGAGGCTCCCCCAAGCTAGCATTTGCTCCGGTCAACGGCTTAACCGGTGATGCCGATTTCCGTACAGGCGGAGCTTTCTTTGGAGACTTTAGTTTCGAGAGCTTGCAGAGCTCTCGAATCCTTGCGACATCAGCGTCGCCTTCATCATCTTCAGTGGAGAGGTCGGGGGAATCATTTTTCTTCTCATCTTGGCCTAAATCCGGGCCTTCCTCGAAATCTTCATCGAAAAGAGCGCCAATTGAGTGAGGGATCGCCTCTTCAATCACCTCATCAAGGAGGTCCATGTAGTCAAGTTCCTCATGATAAGGCATATGCTTCATGGCCTTAGGAATGTGGAGCTCCACCTCGATGTTTTCGACGTTTAAAGTTAGGGTACCTTCGCGCACGTCGACGATGACTCCGGCGGTGGCTAGGAACGGGCGTCCAAGTATCAATGAAGTGTCTCCCTCCTCCTTAACGTCCATGATCACGAAGTCACATGGCAAGCATATTCCCCCCCGGGACTTGTAGCGGTATGTCTTCGGCAATCCCCACCGGCCTTGTTATCCGTCCATCGGCTAATTGAATGCGCATGTCGGTGGGTTTCAACTTTGTCCCGGTGTTTAGCCTTAAGAACATGGAGAGAGGCATGAGGCTCACACTAGCCCCAAGATCAACCAACGCCTTTTGAAGAGGAACGCCGCCCAAAGTGCAAGGAATCCGAAAACTCCCCGGATCTTTAAATTTTGCCGGCTCCTTCTCTCTCTTGGTGAACCAAGAGCCCTCCTCGGCTAGCATGATCTTCTCCTTCCTTTTCCTCCCCGAAATCAAGTCCTTCAAAAATTTAGCATACGTGGGGATCTCGACGATGGCGTCAAGGAAGGGAATGTTAAGGCTAACTCCTCTTAGGTACTCGAGAAATTTTGCTAGCCTTTTCTCCATTTTCGCTCTAGCGAGCCTTTGGGGGAATGGGACCGGTGGCATGAAGCGCCTTTCCTCAATCAATTGCTCCGCTCTAGATTTCTCTTTGTCTTGTGGCTCCTTCTCCTTTTCAACTTCAACTATCGGCTCAATTGGCTCCAAGCTTTCCTCCACGGGCTCCTCAATATGAATCATGGCGGGGGTGGTGTCCTTCCCGCCTCTAGTAGTAACGGCAACTACGGCATTGATGTGGCCCGTGTTGCCCCGTGGGTTTTGCTCCGGTTGCGCCGGCAATCGTTGAGTGTTCCGATTGAGCAACGCCAATTGCTCCGATATTTGAGCCACAACGGTATTAAGGGAGTCTTGCCCCGCCTTCAAAGTGGCATTCACCTTATTTTGCTCGACCATGAACGCCTCCACTCTAGTTTCGAAGTCGGATCGTTGTTGAGCTTGAGGAGGGTTTTGATTTTGATTCCTCCACCCTTGGTTGTATCTGGGCGGCCTATATGGTGGAACTTGTTGCTTCGGTTGAAAGTTTTGTTGAGTAGGCCCCCTCGGTGGATAGTATTGTTGTTGGGGTGGTGGTGGTCGAGCTTGTTGAGGTGGTTGTTGTGGCGGGTTCAAAGCTCCTTCATTGTTGGCGTAAGAGAATCCGGGATGATTTCTTGTGGCCGGATTGGCCCAATATCCTTAGTTCCCCGCAACATATTGTACTTGCTCCAAGGATCCTTCTACTTGCTCTCCTCCCGAGTACATGGCTTGAGATTGGTCTTGCCAATCACACATTTGGTTCGTCAGCGCGGAGGTGGAAGGGGTCCCTTGGGGCTCCGTGATGAACTTCTCCAATCTCTCCACTACCTTGTGGAGAGAATCAAACTTGCTCGTAAGCTCCGCTACGGCCTTTGCCTCGTAGATGCTAGTTGGCTTTAAGGAGGACGTAGAGTGTCCTCGCTCATCGCCCCATTGTTGGTTATTTGAGGCCATCTCCTCAATTAGGGCCGTAGCTTCCTCGGGAGTCTTTGACAAGATAGCACCATTCGCCGCGGCATCAATAATTTGTTTGGTCCCCGGTTGGAGACCGTTGTAGAAGCTATGAACTAGCTCCCAATCTTCTATACTGTGGTGCGGGCATTGATGCTGCAAATCCTTAAAACGCTCCCAAGATTCATAGAGCGTCTCCTGGGGTCCTTGCTTGAAGGACATGAGAGCGCTCCGGATCTTCACCGTCTTGGATGGCGGATAGAACTTATCAATAAATGCACTCGCCAACTCATCCCAAGTGGTGAAGACACCCTCAGCTTGCGTCCTCAACCAATAGAGTGCCTTGTCCTTTAGCGTGAAAGGGAAGAGACGCAGTCTGATGGCATCGATGGAGAACCCCGGCATCTGGAATGTGGCGCACTTTGACAAGAACAATTGGATGTGGTAGTGGGGGTTCTCATGGGCGTTCCCATGAAATGGGTCTTGTTGCATCAAAACCACCAATCCAGTCTTTAGCTCGAAGTTCTTGTCAACCGCCAACTGCAGCACGGCAATGGACGAGGTAGTAGAAGAGGTCTTAGGCCGAAGCCTATCGCGAATAGAAATTATCCTCGCCATCCTTGCCGCCAATTCTTCAGGAGTTTCCGGGTTGATCATATACCTCCCTTCCGGATTTTGTCTCTTTTCCGCTCTAAGTATCCGCGCGGTACGTTCGATCTCGGGATCAAATAATAAAGCTTCAGGGTCCGCCGTAGATCTCGTGTACATGCACAGGGGAAACAGAGTTTCAAAGAAATGATTAGTACCGTGGAAGGGTTAGGTAAGAAAAAAAAAAGAAATAAAAATAAAAAGAAAGAAATAGCTAGGATGGTAAGATCAAACGCAATCGCCTCCCCGGCAACGGCGCCAAAAACTTGATCGGTCCCGAGTATACACCCAGAGAACGGTTGTAGTTTTACCGCAAGTGCACGGTGTAGCAGCGAGCGGGATATCGAACACAGGGAGGACGAATGACTGTGCTTGCTCCGATCAACCTGGCTATTTAAGAAGAGAAATTTGCCTTTGGCGATCCTGTCACAATCGTCAGACAAATGTGCGAAATATCAAATCAAATAAAGAACGTCTAGGGAATGGGGAATCCCCGCTACACACCGTACTTCATAAATGTGGTTTATCGGTATCAAAATTGCTAGAATGAGAATTCGGATGAACTAGTTGCAACTGAATGTAGAACCAAGCTCACGCTCTCGCGCTGTTGCCGGTCTATAGCTATCCTAGGGTCGGGTCCAATCTCTTGCAAACCATACCCTAGGAAAGCTAGCATTAGGATCAACATCATCGTCCAATCGCGCACCGAGCCCAATCTCTTGCAAACTCGGTCCACGATCTAGATTAGGATAGTTCCTACCCGTCCAATCTCTTGCAAACGGGTATCGGTATAGAATTGCAACCGGGAATCCTAGTATCGGTCCAATCTCTTGCAAACCGATACTTCGAAAAATCCGACTCCAACCCAATTCGGATTTCTAGGGCTTCCTATCAAATTGGGATCCAATCTCTTGCAAATCCCAATTGATATGAATACCTAGCAATCCGTAGTAAATCGATCCCGATCTAATCTCTAATAGCAATTCTAGCTCAATTTCTACCAATTCATCACAAATATGAAAGTGGGCTTGTAGGGTTCATCCCCACGCCCCAAGACGTGGAGACTACTCACAAATCATAGCAAGATCACAAAAATAATCGTTGAGATAAGCAATAGAATTCATCACAACAATGATATAAACAATAAAAATAGAATTTTTAAGGAAAAGAGATGCAAACCAATGTAGTTCTTCAATTAATCCAACAAAAATCCAAGTTTTGCTCCTTCTCCAATCACAAGAATAAAGCTAAAAAAACTAATCTAAAAAGCTGCAAAAAATCTAAGAGAGAGCCCTCAAAACTAGGGTAAAAACAGGGTTTAAATAGCCCCAAAAATCGTCCAAAAATTGTGACCAAAATGCCACTGCACAGCCTGTTTTCCGCAGTTTTCGCTACAGGCAGCGCATCGCACTCGGCCGAGTGACAAAAGTCGCTCGGCCGAGTGAGAAACCCTGTAATTTTCCAGTAAGTCAGGGCCTTCAGGGGTCTCTACTTCGGGGGCGGCTCGGCCGAGTGAGTTGTCTTCACTCGGCCGATGACTTCACTGCACTCGGGCGGACGGGATTTACCACTCGGCCGAGTGGGTCTTCTGAAGTTCAGGCAGCCGAAAAACAGTAACTTCGATGTTTTGGAAGGGCTTCGTCTGGGCGCCACTCGGGCGGACGAGATATCTTCACTCGGCCGATGTGGTCTTCGGTGCTCGGCCGAGTGCACAGGTAAATCGTGTCTGATTTGGTCGGCCGAGCAGTGTCTCGCTGGTCGGCCGAGTGGCTCCTCCACTCGGCCGAGTGGGACACAAAAAATGCCCAATCTGCTTGTTTTGGCCTCCTCGTCGCTCCTGCGACGTTCATTCTTCTTCCGCTCCTCTCCAATCAGCAAAATACCCCTCGGGGAGGTCGTCGGTGACCGTCTAAAGTAAGCACATCTCGAGATCACTCCAAATCGCGCCAAATCACCTAAAATGCGACAAAAACAACAAATCGTGAAAAGCATCGCAATATCGTCGATATATCGTGAAAAACATGATTTGGGCGATCTAAATGGCATGCAAACATGCGGAAAAAAGGTGTAAAATAAGGAGTGATCATTGACTAAGTCATCATCAGTTATGATGTCTAACTCGACAATTCGTCTCATGAGATTCGAGTAATTACACAACTTCCTTACGATTGATTTAATGAATATCTTATTGATAATGTACTCATAGAACATTATCAAAACCTAGGCATTTTGATCTGAGACTTAACCTAGAGGGAGGACTTAACTCAGAGTCACTTGCTATGGATCGCACCAAGTCTAACTAAGTGAGGTTCATACCTTTTAACACACCGATGTGTTAACAGACTTGACCTGGGAGAAAATCATATTTTCTTTTAATTACCCAAGATTTAATTAGCTAAGTATTTGACCATTCGATCTAATCGAATCAGTTTAAATACTTTAGTCATTTCGTTCTTTATTTTATCAGACTTGTGTTTTATCAAGAACACGTGTCTTAATAAAATATACGAATAACTTATTTTGGTTTATCTAGACTTGGTTACATCAGTATGTATGAGACTGAGTTCGACAACTCATTCTCCCACTATCTTACAGATGGGTTTCGGCCATTATATCTAAGAGGGTAAGACTCACAAGTGTCCGTAGACTTCATAATACGAGAGGTCAGACCCCTCTTTATGTGACTTGTGAAGCTTACTCTCTCGATACGGCTTAGTCTATTTTGCCATATAAGTTTGCTACTATCTTGTGTATTTATATATTAACATTTAATATATTATATTTATCAAAAATTACTAACAGAAAACATTGCTTCAGAAGCTAGGTGACGACATTCGTCAAAATTTGTTAGACGTCTTTTTGTATAACAATTATTCTGAAATCGTGACATCAAAATATGTCACATTTTCATTTCCTCCTACTTATGCCTTTACTAATGATAAATATAACTAACTTTCTCAGTTGACTTCCCCGAGTGCCTTCTTCCTTTTCTAAATCACATTTAGATATTAAATAGCCAAACATAAATAAATAGCTATGCAAGCATCTTATGTATCCAAACGCCTGAGAGTTGCAATCTTGAGTGTAGCTCAAGAAGTTGCTTGTCTCAAGATCTGGTTGGGATACATAGTCTTGCACCGCTCATGCACTCACATTCGACTCAAACGGTTTGATCGAAATTTTCGAACTTTGTGGATCAAAATTGTTTGTCCATACAACCTTAAGCGTAGATTTACAAGTTGTAGAGAGAAACATACTTCGAATTTCCTATATGTTCAAGCTGCCTCATATAGAGACTGTTGGATATGGACGACATGAATACACCCATGGGGGGATGTATGAGGGTATACGGACCTCAGATGTCGCGTGCACGAAGGCATGCATGAAGGGAACCTTTTCTCTTGTGAAAAGGACCACTCGATAAGTGGAAAAAGCCACTCGATAAGTGGAAAAAGTCACTTTATAAGTGCATAAAGGCACTTGATAAGTGAATGAAGAAGAGGATAAATGAATGTGCTAATATAGGCTAATAAGCTTATAATTGGTTATTTCCTACAATAACCACCCCTAAAGTCTATAAATAGGACCCAAGGGTAAGGCATTCATTCCACACTTTTCATGCCATAAGTTTGCATAAGGCATCTTATGTTCTTATTCTCCCTTCCATTAAAATCCTCTTCTAGTTAGAGATTTAGGCGGTGAAACTCTGCTTCGATCCTCCGTGACGAAGTATCGACCGTTGTGGCGAATCTGAGGGCGAAGTTCCGAGATTACGGTGCTGCGTACGCAAGCGTAAGTCTCGACTTTATTATTCGATCCTAACGTCCTTGTTTTGTCAGGATCCTTCATTGGTATCAGAGCCATACGGGTTTGCCCCGGTCAAACCTCCACCCTGTTGAACCGATGAACGAGGCGTTGTCTTTTTCACGAATGGGTATCCTACCATTATAGAAATGGTAGGAACGCTTCGTGACGGAGAGAACGCATCGGTTGTTCTTTTCACGTTAGGGTCTTCTGTCATTACGGAAATGGCAGGAACTCTCCGTGACGGGAAGAACCGACCGTTCATATCGTCAAGCTCGCACTCTTCATGGATGCTGAGTCTCCATTCATAGGGAATGTGAACTCTCTTCATGTGGAGCGTGTAGTTTACGAACTTTAAAGTATGTTATTTTTTCATTTTGGCACACGGCCATTAGAAAATAACTACTTTCTCGATGAACGGGTGCTTCATCGACGAACGGGTGCTTCATCGAGGAAGATGATGGTAGTTATCCCCATCGAAGAAGATGAACTTTGGTGCATGATCACCATGGCCAAATGGGCTATGGAGGCAATGCATCCCCCCTCCCCATGCGGAGGGGGTTGGCTACGGCTAAGTGACAACGAAAACCACCCCGCCGGGGGGGGGAGTGTGTGCGGCAACCCCATACAAGGGGGTGGCCGGCCATGGCCAGCCTCGGCCAGGGCAGAGGCCCTGGCCACCGGGGGGGTGCCAGATCCTTGGTCGGTATTGGTCGACCAATCCGGAATTTTTGGTCGACCAATTCAGCCAGAGGCCTTGCCAGTAGTTTCGGCCCCGGCCACCTGCCAACTAGCACATACGGGGCCAACGACAGCCGTCTGCGGTAAAATTCTCCTATA
This sequence comes from Scilla litardierei, assembly GCA_030789695.1. Lineage (NCBI taxonomy): Eukaryota > Viridiplantae > Streptophyta > Magnoliopsida > Asparagales > Asparagaceae > Scilla > Scilla litardierei. The sequence continues at coordinate 176,992,778 of CM061142.1, forward strand.
CGGGAGGAAGCGCCTGGATCCATACGGGAGCTGGCGACGATGGCTTGCAGAAAAATCCCCAAAGGGGGGATCCGGCCTTGGTACAAGTACGAGTTATCCCGGCAAATGGCAAGGGATTACCGTACATTTCACTAGTATCATAAGGGTACTAAGTTGGAATATCGCATTTTTCCCAAGGGGGGATCCGGCTTTGGTCAAGTTGTGATGGCAACTCTCACTTCGGAAGGAAGATGAATTCGGCCTTGGCACGGCATGACCCCGACAATGGCCGGGGAATTGTCGAAATATTTTGGCTATGACACCATATAATGGGGTATAGGCCTTGCAAAATACGTTTGCAAAATGCATTTGAAAAATACATTTTCAAAATACTGCGAAATACGTTTGCAAAATATTTTTGAAAAATACGTTTTCAAAAACGCTTTTCCGCTGCAAAGTACTATAGGAGTACTATTATTTGATAAAGTGATGGGGAAATGTTGAAAGTTACTCTAGATGGTGATTGGAAACGTAGTGACCTTTCCGATTCTAGAGTAACATCTTCAATATTTTTCGAAAGTAACTTATCAAATTATAAATATCATTCCAAGTGGGAGTTGAAATTAGAACTATCCAAATGGGATATTCTATTATCATTTCAAGTGGGAATTATATTTTAAAGAATTTTTAATGCAATATTTTTGATCAAACCTTCGGTTTTGTGTCTTTTGTAGCATTTTAAAAGTAAAATGTCTTCCGCTTCAAAGAATATCGTCGCTGAGTTAAACAGAGGTGAAAAACTCAATGACGATAATTACAAACTTTGGTCCATCAAGATACAATACGTTTTAGAGGAGCAAGAAGTGCTTGAAACTCTAAAGAACGTAATGATTGAACCCGAGTTGGGCACTACGGCCCAACACAGATGAGACAAGGAAGCTTTTGATGCTTGGTCTTGGAAGAACAAGATAGCATGCATTACGTTATTAAGCAGCATGGCTGATGACATAATGCGCATCTTCCGAGAGCATGACTTAGCCATGGACATATGGTCCAAGCTTGAGGAGAAGTTTGGTGGCACATCGGTGTCCAAACTTCGTTCTTTAACTATAAGATTTGATTCATACAAGAAACGTCCAGATCATTCCATGGGGAAACATCTGCGACATATGGCGAATCTAATCTCAGAGTTAAAGGATGCAGGTCATGTGCTCACTGATGAGCAACAAATCCAAGCAGTCATACGTTCCCTACCAAATGGGTGGGACCAAATGAAGATGCATCTCACTCATAATGAGAGCATCAAGACTTTCAGCGATGTTTCTAAGCACCTCGAATTAGAGGAAGAGCGGCTTGCAGCTGCCAAGCCAAGTGCAGAAGTGCACATGGTTGCTAGTTCCTCACACGGGGGAAAGAAACGTAAAGATCGTTCGAAGTCTTCTAATGAACGTAATAAGCAACCTGAGTCTACCAAGAAACCCAAACATAAGGGTGGGCACAAGAAATGGCACAAGAAGAAAGACTTGAAGAAGATCAAGTGCTTCAAGTGCAACAAGCTCGGTCACTATGCTCGTTCGTGTATGAGTGGAGGTGACGAGGTAACTTGTAATACTAGTTACATATGTGTTTCTAGTTCAATATTTCTTGTGGAATCTAATCCATTTTGGTTAATTGATTCAGGTGCTACCGACCACATAGCAAGGGACAGACGGTCCTTCGTGGAGTATCACCGGATACCCTAAGGAACGAAGTGGATCTATGTAGGAAACAACACACGTGTTGAAGTGAAAGGCGTTGGGACTTGCAAGCTAGTCTTGGACAACGGCCGCACTCTCCTACTTCATGATGTTATCTTCGCTCCAGATATTCGAAGGAATATAATATCTGTGGTCATGTTAATGGGTCTTGGTTATAGCTGGTTTTTTCATGATTGTAAAGTGGACTTGTGTTGTAATAATTCCTTAATGGTACTGGGTATGTATTTAAAGGATTTATTGTATTAAATACAATGTATGATTCCTCTGATTGTAATGAAAATTTCCTTGTTGCAAATTCTTCGACTTATGAGTCTGATATAATTTGTTGGCACGCAAGGCTTGGTCATATTGAACCAACACGAATGGATAGACTTGCCAAACATGGCCTTCTATCTAATGTTTCAAAGGTTGAAATGTCGACCTGTGAACATTGCCTTATGGGGAAATCTTGTCGCAAGCCGTTTGGAACCGGCACAAGGGCCGAGGTTCCATTACAGCTCATCCATTCAGACATATGTGGTCCGATGAATGTCAAGATAAGACGCGTGAAGTCCTATTTCATCACTTTTATTGATGATTTCACCCGATTCGGACATATCTATTTGATATCCCACAAAAGTGAATCATTAACCTGCTTTAAAAACTATATGAGTTTAGTGGAGAATCAATTAGATCGCAAGATTAAGGTCTTGCAAACCAATAGGGGCGGTGAATATCAATCAACAAGTTTTAAGGAACTTTGTGATGAAAAGGGCATAGTACATCAGGTAACTATGCCTTATACTCCTCAACAAAATGGTGTTGCAGAAAGGAGGAATATGACTTTAATGGAAATGGTCCGTTCAATGATGGCGCAAGCTAACTTGCCAATTACCTTTTGGGGTGATGCATTATTAACGGCCACTTTCATTTTGAACAGCGTACCCTCGAAATCAGTTAGCTCCACTCCTTATGAGTTGTGGAACCAAAGGTCTCCTGACTTAAACATTTTAAAACCTTGGGGATGTGCATCCTACGCACATATTTCCTCCCATAAGTATGGCAAACTTGGGCCAAAGGGAAGGAAATGTATCTTTATACGATACGCAGAAAACTCCAAAGGTTATGTTTTCATTAGTCAGGAAGACAATGGTGGTCTAATTGAATTTGAGTCGAGGGATGTCACTTTCTTGGAAAACGAGTTTCCAAGACAGGGCGAGATAAGTCAGGACTTATCTCTATTTGAGATTTATGATCAAGATGGATTACCTCATTTGAGTGGGAGAATTCTTGGTGAAGACGAAAATACGTTTCAAACTTCACCAATGGATGATACGAATGACGCTAATCCTATTCCATATGGGAATAATGATCCAAATGGGAGAATTTCTAACAACATTCCAAGTGGGAGTGATATTAGAATTGATCTAAATTCAAGTCAATAAGGACTTGAAGAATCTCAAATACGACGTAGTAGTCGTATAAGGTTGGCTCCTCTAAGATTTGAGGATGAATTTCCGTAAACCTTTATGACTTTACTACAAGATGATGACGAGCCTGCTACTTTTAAACAGGCCGTATCATGCCCTGCAAAAGACAAATGGATGGAAGCGATGAAGGAGGAATTGGAATCCATGAAAGTTAACCAAGTCTGGGACTTAGTTGACTTACCCAGAGGACGTAGAGCAATTGGGAACAAATGGGTTCTCAAGATCAAGTATAAGGCTGATGGCTCTATAGACAGATATAAAGTTCGCCTTGTTGCGAAAGGTTTTACGCAACAGGAAGGGATAGACTACGAAGAGACCTTCTCACCTGTTGTGCGTTTTACCTCGATTCGCCTGATTCTGGCAATGGTAGCTTGCTTAGACCTCGAATTACATCAGATGGATGTAAAGACTGCCTTTCTCAATGGAGAATTGGACGAGGAGATCTATATGGAACAACCAACAGGGTTTGTAAAAGAAGGAAACAAACATAAGGTTTGTAAACTTCGTAAGTCCATATATGGTCTTAAACAATCCTCGAGGCAATGGTATATACGATTTCAAGAAGTTGTCTTATCAAATGGTTTTTCCATGCTTGATGAAGATAACTGCGTATATATCACGAGGATTAAGAGCAAGTACGTTATTATGTCTCTATATGTAGATGACATTTTAATAGCCGGAAATGACAAGGGCTTTGTGATGGATATCAAGGCTTGGCTTTCATCAGTTTTTGAGATGAAAGACATGGGAGAAGCCACATATATCCTTGGAGTTAAGATTTCAAGGAATCGTTCGAAGAAACTTCTTTCTCTTTCACAGGAGACTTATATAAAGAAGGTTTTAGAACGTTTTAATATGCAGGACTGCAAGTCCATTGATACTCCAATAAGCAAGTGCGACAATTTATGTCTGAAATCATGTCCAAAGAACCAAAAGGAAAAGGAAATTATGGAAAAAGTTCCATATTCTAGTGCAGTTGGTAGTCTTATATACGCTAAGATGCGTACAAGACCGGACATCTGTTTTGCCGTTGGAATGGTAAGTCATTACCAATCCAACCCAGGGCAAGAACACTGGAAAGCGGTTAAGAGGATAATGCAGTATCTTAAAGGAACTGCAAACTTGCAAAAGACTATGACAAGACCAAGAAGGTAGACATAAGGTACATATCTATGCATGAGATGATAGCGGATCCGCTTACGAAGGCGATCCCCAGAGATGTGTTTTACAAACACTTATCATCTCAAGGATTGCGTAAGAGCTAAGTTGTACCAATGTAAATTCCCATGTCTGTAAATGATCAAATTTAATAAAAGAATAAGTTCTTTTCAACATTGCATATGAATTTCTTTAGAAATGTTTGTGTACATTTTTTTTTGAAATCTCAGCTGAATTCTAGTATGTCGGACAGATTAAGGTTGGCTCTCTTACATGAGCAACCGCCTTTATTTTATCAGACGGGTAAAATAAAGATGAGACCTGTTTAAAGTAAAAATTGTCAGACGGACGATTTAGAGTCATGACTTAAATAAAATGGTCGTATGAAAGATCTGCATCATATGGATGCTTTCAAAAGATCTAAGAGGATTTTGAAATCCTATATGTCTTATGCGGGATGTGAGTCAAGAAGATTATTTGAGTAGTAAAAGGGACTCAAAGTCAGACATTGTGGTGTCTGGTTATCATCCTTACAACATCATTAAGACATACGCTCCCTGGGAAAGGAGTGATGTTGTAATACATATTCATACTACGTATGCATTTTGACCATTGGGTTAGAATAGTAATTGTGTTTACTATTATGTGAGACCCAAAGACCACATGGGTCTTAACTCATTACCCTTATGGACTCTAATTGGTTCCTTAAGATTTGACTGGGTGATTGCTATCTTAGCATGTTGCTTATAGACTATGGTTAATTCGGTCCGGCGGGGCATGTTAGAAAAGCGAGTCAAGTCAAGATCAAAAGGATCGCAAGAAGAGGAAGATTAAATTTCATATTCACATTTGGACTTTAGAGATTCAAAGCTGGCCAGCCAATTGTAATCCAGATGGGATTCAATTGTTGAATATAAAGTATAAGAAATGTGAAGAAATAATCTAGGGTAAAGCATGCGTTGATCTACTCAACTTTGCACCTCGAGGGGTGTTGTGTATCTCTAACAAGTGCACAACAGCAGACTCTATGTGCATGACGGTCACACGGCCTATTTCTCGGTATGATAAACAGAAGAGTTAAAGGAAAGATGTTTCCTTACAATCCCCTCAAGTGTGAGTGGGAGATGTTGGATATGGACGACATGAATACACCCATGAGGGGATGTATGAGGGTATACGGACCTCAAATGTCGCGTGCACGAAGGCGTGCACGAAGGGAACCTTTTCTCGTGTGAAAAGGACCACTCGATAAGTGGAAAAAGCCACTCGATAAGTGGAAAAAGTCACTTTATAAGTGCATAAAGGCACTTGATAAGTGAATGAAGAAGAGGATAAATGAATGTGCTAATATAGGCTAATAAGCTTATAATTGGTTATTTCCTACAATAACCACCCCTAAAGCCTATAAATAGAACCCAAGGGTAAGGCATTCATTCCACACTTTCCATGCCATAAGTTTGCATAATGCATCTTATGTTCTTCTTCTCCCTTCCATTAAAATCCTCTTCTAGTTAGAGATTTAGGCGGTGAAATTCTGCTTCGATCCTCCGTGACGAAGTATCGACCGTTGTGGCGAATCCGAGGGCGAAGTTCCGAGATTACGGTGCCGCGTACGCAAGCATAAGTCTCGACTTTATTATTCGATCCTAACGTCCTTATTTTGTCAGGATCCTTCAGAGACGAGTGTCATGTAGCGTGAATTTATTTGTTGGACCCAGAACTTAATGAAATCATATTTCTTAAGTCTGTTCTTTAGAAGGTCATTTAAATGTCAACGAGAATATAGTTTTAATTCTATCAATTAGAAATTAACTTGATATTCAATCAATCAACCTTTTGACCAGTTAACTTATTCTATTAAAATATTATATTTTGATTCCTTCGGTAAACATATTCTTGCCCTAGTTCAGCATATGTTCAATATTAAATATAGGTAGAATGGCTTTTATCTATCTATATCCACCCACTATTTTTACGATCGTTTCAAAGCTTAATAACGAACGATTTAATCGAATTAGAATTAATGGGTAAGAGATCCAATCACCCTGAGCGTTAACAACCTTGAGTGTAGCTCAACAAGTTGCTTGACTTTGTAATCGGAAGATGACTCTTCATCAATCATATCAAATATGACCCTCTTATCGGTTTTTACCCCTAGCCATTTGTGATCATGAGTGCGTTCGTCCAAATCACAATGTCTAGTCTAGTCGGACCCTTGTTTTCGTGTCTAGCCTGACTTGCCCTGGCGCTCGGTGTATTCACGACACGTCGGTTTGGGTCAGGTCTTAGACTACATCTAGCCAGACTACATCATTGACTTATCTTACGCTGGCTCTCGATGCATTGACGACACGGCGATTTGGGTCAAGTCAAGATTTCATCTTATGTATTTAAGGAGTTGGTTTCTACAAGGTTGCCATGTTACAACTTGAGTGTAGCTCAACAACTATAACACGGGTCCTATAGTTGCCAACCCCTAAAACAAGGAGAGCTACGGCTAATCTTGAAGAAGATTATTAACGTATTTGACTTAGATATAGTACAGGGTGTCATACAATCATGATTCGCGTCATTGCCGTCAAGCGGAACACAGCCAGGGAATTGACTAAGCCAGGATCACTATCCCTTAAAGGGTGAACTAGCAAACTTAGCCAAGCACATTGACTGGATCATGGTCCATTGAATGAAGCTTGTTATTTTTATATGCGTGCCATAGACTAGGCTTTTATTAACAACTAATTAATCCTATCAACTAGTTGAATCCTTAAATTCAAAATTTTAGGATTTGTTTAATAACTTTTATTAAATCCTTATCAACTATAAGGTTCACGTGCTATCCTAATCGTTATTAGGATTTTAATAAATTTATTTACATCACTAAAAGCGAAGTCCTTTAATGAGAATTAATTATAACAATTAGAATTAAAAATTCATTAAAGGGACTACCCTAATAATGAATTAGATCTTAAAGGGTTGTTAAAAGTTTTATTAAAACATATCATGTCATTAAAATTCAATTAATAAATTTTAATGATTTCTTAATGGCTAACCTAAAGGGTTGTCTTGTGTTATCAAATAAGGGACAAGATGTCATACCATTAACATTAAGTTACACTAATTTTATCGCATAAAATAAAAGTGTACAACTATTTACCAATTAAATAGACTAATGTTTATCAAATAAACAAGTTTAGCATGCATACTTAAATTTAACATTTAAATTTAAAATTTTGATTTTCAAAACATTTTATTTTATCTCATAAAAATAAAAACATGTTTTTAAAAGATCACCAAATTTGCATGCTACAAAAAAAATTTATCGCATAAAAATTTTAAACTTTTAAAATCAGTTTCAAAATATCTTATAAATTTAAAACTGTTAAAGAAGATTAGATGAAGAGACAAATAATCTCTCATTAGGAGTAGCCATGGCATAAGCCATGGCTCTATATATATTCATTCACTTTAGAAGTCCAAGGGACTCCCACTAAGATAGTGGGGAGTTAAAGGTGAGATGATGAGGGAAGGGAGGCCAAAGGCCTCCCTTAACTCACAACACTCCCCCTCATCTCTCCATTACCTTGGTTTAAGCATATGAATACTTCAGGATTCAGTATGCTAATGGGGTGGATACTTCTGGATCCAGAGCCACTGTGGTTGCCTCGTTAAAACCTTAGCTATGGAAAACCCAGTGGGAAAAACCAGCAGCTTAAGGGAAAAGAGTACAACGATTGAGGGACTCCCCCTGATCTGTACAAGCTTCAGGCTTGCAGATTTCCTATGTATCTATACAATCATCTCCTATTTGTCTATACATCCATCATATTCTGAAAGCAAATACAGTCATCACTCATCTATACAAGTTTCACTCATCTAGCGGCTATTGGAAAGTAGTGGTGCTCTGGAGTGGAATGCTCTTCGAAGTTGGTAGATGACTCCACTAAAGTATTCTTTGAATCAGTCTTCAGTGTGCCTGCAAGGTACTGCTGGACCTGGCTGAGCGTTTTCAATACTTGCTTCTTGGATGATGAGCTTCTCAGAAGATGTAGACATTGGAGGATGATGTGTAGATATTTAGGAGGTGGACGTCCTTTTGTGTTTTAGTCATCGCGATGATCTTTAAACCTGAATATGCGATATATATTCCTTGACCCTTGGAAGTTGCGCAGAAGCAGCTTATCCTTGGTCTAGTGGTGCTCTCCAGGACAACACTGTATCTGGTTAACAACTTTACTGCAGACGTTCTATAAAAGACACGTGCAGTTGGCCAGAAAAGAAGTGTAACAAGTACACTAGAGCTAGGCTCTTCGAGACCTAGGATGTCCTCCCCCTCTTCCAGCCACTGGAAGGTGTCATAAATAAGCATCCATTTTTAATAGGATGCAAGTGGAAATCATTCTTCATAAACTCTAGGTGTATGAAGGATATTAAAGGGTTCCACCACTAAGGTGTTAAATATATGAACCGAGATAATACCTTGTTATACCTAGGTTTTTCATTTCCAAGGTATGCTTAAAGCTATCTGATATATAAATGTTCTCTGCAGGAGATCCTATTAGCTTTAAGTCGACCACATATACGGCGAATATCACAAATTCTGTCAACGATCTTTCAAAAAAGATACAAAGGCAGAATATTGCTTAAGATCAACTAATGATCTTTGTAGCCTTTATGGAGAAGACGTTTCTACGTCTCTCTAACATCTCTGGGGGTAGAGTATACCCTTATGGAAGTTTTATATAGATCTCTATATCTATATTGCCGTATATCTATGCAGTCACAACGTCCACGAGCTGCATTTATTGGCTTGTTCAGAGAAGTTTAGGCTTTAGTAGGAAAATGATCACATTTCCTACATTTAAATTTCTTATAAAATCCAACTTATATTCCACAGGTTTTACACATTCAGGTGTATGGACTACTGGTCCCAAGACTTTGCTTTTCAAGAGTGAGTCCAGCTCTACTCTTATTGCCTCGTCCCACTTTGGCCAATCTATGCGTTCACGCTATAGAAAAGTGAGCTGACGTCATCGTCGTATTCAGTGACATGAACGGCAATAGCGAAAGTAAAACCGTCGACGACGACTGTGCTATATATGTCCAGTACCCCTCCAGTACGTACGAAATATAATGATTTTTCTCCTGTTGTTTCCTCTGCAGGAAAAATTAGGAGAGGAGAGGTTGCTGGTCTGAGCTCAGCACCCTGTGGATGGATCAGTTTAATATATCCAGGAATCTTCCGCTTTTGAGGAACTTTATATTTTTAACCTGGCAGTCGTCCTCATTTCAATTGAGGTACAGCCAATTCTGCTGCCGGTGAATTGCATCCATCTTTTGGGAATGCCAATCCTAGCTGGCGTGTTGGCAGTAGGGACGTGTGAACGAACAATCTTCTGTTTGTCTGTAAATTTATCCGGCAATTGATGTACTTTAGTCTGAATGTAAAGGATCTTCTGGATCTCATCTTCACACAGAAAAAGTATGCGGATCATAACGAGATTAGGACTTTTGTTCCTATGATATGGTCTCAGAAGCTTCAGGTTTCTTTAGACTGCGTGCCTATTTCAATGAGACTTTGCTCATCAAATTCACATTTATCAAGACTTGGTGGTAAACCATAAGCAAGCGGCATCAGCAATAAGATATGGCCACAAGCGGGCCATATCGTGATAAGCGATGCAGAATGCAGTGTTTTGGTCCCTAAACATCAACATGCAACTGGGATTTAACAATGGACGTGAAATCCATTGGAGTCTCTTTACCAGAGCCTTTAATAACCCATTATGAGTTTGAACATGCTGCAGGATGTTCAATTTTAATGCCAGTTGCTTCGCAGAAGTCTTGAATGATATGTGGAGTAAATTCACCCACATTATAAGCTTTTGAGAAAGCTAGGTTGCGAGTGAATATAAAGGCACACATAAGACCATCTAGTAGATGCATATATCAGTAAAGTAATGAAGTACCGATAATGGGCCATTTGCGGGGTGAATAGGCCCGCAAAGGTCACCATGTATTCTCTCAATGAAGCCAGGAGACTCTAAACCCACTTTCAGGAGGGAAGGTCTCTCTATTAGTTTTCCCTTATGAGAAAGGGGGACAAGGAAACTCAACCTTTTGAAGAATCTTCAGGTTCTCCAATGGATTCATTTGATGATGCGTCCATCATCGCTGATTCAGGATGACCAAGTCCATTTTGCCAGAGTTAAAAAATATGGTAAAGAAAGGCACTTCTGGTGCTCAGTCGAGTTGGCTTTCTATAGGATGAATATCTGTAATTATAGGGGCCCGACGGGGGTCCAATGAAATCGTAAGTAGATGTTCTTTTGGACATTCTCTTGACGAGTTACATATTGATATTCAATATATATTATCCATAATTTTCAAGGTATTTTCGTTAAAAGAAATATACTTGAAAATTGGAGATTTCCTATATGTTTAAGATGAGAATTTGCATTTTATAGTCTCGTTGTATGTCGAGCAATATCAATGCTACACCAGTGCAATGAGGCACTGTCCACAATATTCCATACTTCATCTATAAGTAAAACAAAATTTTATTTAAGTCAATAAAAAATACATTCAAAATAAAAGTTCGTACTTAAGCAAATTAAAGATGAAGCAACATCGAATTTTAAATGCATAGATAAAAGATGAAGCTTAATCGAGCAGGTCGTCGTTCTCGAATTCTTTTGCAGTGAACATCGTTGGTGGTTGAACAGCCGCCAAGTTTGTTTCAGGCAGAGACTTCTGGTTCGCCTGATATAGTTCCTGGAGGTGGCGAGGAGTGCGGCAGATTCTGGACCAATGGCCAGTCATGCCGCATCTATGGCATTTATCCTCCCAGTTCTTCTTAGGAAGTGACACTTGGTCGGTGTTCTTTCGCTTCCATGTAAAGTTTCTCTTTCCCTTATTGTTTTTGTTTGTCTGGGGAGCTGCACCTCTTGGTTGCTTCATTATAGCTTTCCCTTTGTTGTTTTTAGCATTCTTCTTGTTTTTCCACTTCTGGGGAGAAACATGGTGGGCTTCAGGGATATGGGCAGTGCCTGTTGGACGTAAATTATGAGTGGCGAGCAGTAAGTCTCGATTCTGCTCTGCCCTAAGTAGGCATGAGATCAGAGCAGAGAATTTCGTGAAGTTACGTTCACGATACTGCTGCATGAGGATTGCATATTTCTCGTGAAACGAGGTAAATGTCTTTTCCAACATGCGTTGTTCTGTCACTTCTTCACCGCACAACTTCAGGCATGAGGTGATATTATGAAATGCAGAATTATACTCAGCGACGGACTTATAGTCCTGAAGTCTGAGGTTTTCTCACTCATAACTGGCACACGGTAATATTACATCAATTTGATGTTTATACCGTGCCTCCAGCGCTGTCCACAGCTCCATTGGGTCCTCACCCATAACTGGCAGAATCGAGGACCTCGAAATCGACGCTTGCCAATTTTGCCATTTATCTACGCAATTTAAAATAAGCATGAATTAATTAAAATTGAAATTCACGCATTAAAAATAAAATAAGTAAAATGTGGGGATCGGCCAGATACCCAAAGAAATACAAAGTCCAAAGTCCGAATATACAGTCCATAAACAAAAGAAAAATACAATTTGGAAACCCAGAATGGGTCCCTATATTTTCCAATTTTCGCTTCTGTCTTCATTTGTCGGTACACCGGTCTTTCACCGGTCTTTGGCATGAATACATTTAATCCTCACTTACAAATTCTCTCAAAAAGAAAATAAAATTGCAAGGAATATAAAGGGTATCAAACTGGCAGATTCCAAAAATCACATTTTAGCTTATATAAACATCCACGCAGTTTATAATATGCTACATGCACAAAAGAAACTACCACGCAGGCATATAACACATGCATATATATATAATATGGAAAAAGAGTCTATAAAATATAATAATCTCTCGGACCACGGGGAGACGTCATACACCGTTAGGTTAGTTGACTAACGGCAGAGCGGTCGCAGGATCCTTAAGATAATTATATTTTGAAAAAAAATCCTAATATTCTATAAAATAATAATAATGCAAACGTGTAATATTTTTAGCAAATATGAAAGTCCGGGCGACAAGCCCATAACATGGAATTAAAATAAATTAATAGTTTGAATGGGGCTGCATGCCCAAAAATATTAATCATTGTAATATATCATTTATATTTGGGCTGCAGGCCCAGTTGCCCAAAATTAACAAATTAATTATTGCAATAAAAACTACTAGGCTTCTGGCCCTAAGAAGTCAAATTAAAATATTGTTAACATTTGGGCTGCAGGCCCAGTGTCAAAATTTTGAATTAACCTGGCTTCAGGCCGAATTAGTCAAATTAAAATATCATTAATACTTGGGCTTCAGGCCCATTGGCAAAATTTTATTTAACTTATTAAGTTTGCAAGTGGACTAATCGGGCTTCTGGCCCGTTTTTAGTACTCAAAATTAATCGTTAATCTAAATGGGGCTGCTGACCCATAAAATTTATTTTCATTTATAAACTGGGCTTCTGGCCCACTAAACAGCCCAAGTAATATGTTTATAAGTATTGGGCTTCTGTCCCAAATAAGAAGGCAAAATAAATTATTATTTTGATTGAGGCTGCAGGCCCATAAGCAAAATAATAATCATTTTAGTAGGCAATGTTTATTAACTGGGCTTCTGGCCCAAAAACAGCAAACTAATTTATTAGTAGATTTGGGCTGCAGGCCCATGGGCAAAAATTTAATTTACCACAAGACCAAAAAACAAAATTTAGGGCTAATGAGTGCAAAACGCCCCTTTTAAATTTGATCTTTCGGATTTAATAAAACAAAATATTAAAAGCGAACATGTGCAATTAACTGTTCACAATTTTAAAACTATTCGCAGATTAAAATCATTTAAAACAAAGAACCCTTTTATTAAAACTATTCACGGTTTTAAAATTTTATTAAAACTGTTCATGTGCTATTAATCATTTTATTGAGATGTTCACAATTTTAAAACTGTTCACGGATTAAAACAGTTTTAAATTCTTTTAACTTTTCACAATTTTATTATATCCGTGAACAGTTTTAAATTCTGTGAGCACAGAGCCCCTTTGTAATGGTCGGAGTACAGAGGCCCCTTTGTAATGTTGGATTTCCCAATGCTAATCTAATACTTAATCTTGCTTAATCAAGTACACTGCCATATTATTTGGTAGAATATCGAAAACTTGCAACGCTTAACAATACTAAACAGTCAGCAGGCATTGAAAATGTAAATTAGAGAACAAGACAAAGCAACAACACAGACTTGCTGCAGGTGCTTGGTTTTCCCAACCAACATGCCCAACTCACAAGAAATCAAGCCTTGGGTTCTTCTTAACTGATAATGATCAGCATATCGGCTGATAGCATACATGAAGATACTTAAAAGGTGTTGCATTTGAGAACTTGGTGTTCCAAAAATGTCCAGGCTACATTACGTGGCAGCATTCTCAATTTATTATTCCTTAATAGAAGGAATCTGTCGATTTAAATGTTACCAACTTGTTCACTGACAGAGATAAGCATTGTAGATGAAAAGTTTATTGGGGGTTTTATTTATTTATTTTGATATTAATTAGAATATTGCAGATTTATACAAGCATATAGAAAAGCTGTGTAAAATCGTAGCAAACAATATTTTGTAAGTATCAACGGGATGGAAAATTTTTACCTCTAGATCAAAGATCCAGGGACGATCGTAATAAAAAAATCCGTAGATCAAAATCCCTGCTCCCGATACGCCTAAAAGAACGTCGCAACGGTTCGCCACAATGATTCGTGGCAAGACGGATCACCGCAACAATAGATTCCTTCGCACGTAGGAGGTTAATTTTGAGGGGATACGGGAGAAAAAGCTCAAAGAATTGAGAGCTGAAGTGCTGATAACGTGTTAAAGAAGATTAGATGAAGAGACAAATAATCTCTCATTAGGAGTAGCCATGGCATAAGCCATGGCTCTCTATATATTCATTCACTTTCGAAGTCCAAGGGACTCCCACTAAGATAGTGGGGAGTTAATGGTGAGATGATGAGGGGAGGGAGGCCAAAGGCCTCCCTCAACTCACAACAAAAACATCATTTTTCAAAAAATTCCATGCATAAAATTTATCACATAAAATTTTAAAACATCTAATAACATTTTAAACTTATTGCATAAAGTTTTAAAGTCTTAAAATCGGTTTTAAAATTATCATATAAATTTAAAAAATCATTTAAAAATTGCATGCTTGAATTTTTATCACATAAAATATTTAAACATCCTTTTAAAAATTTTCATGCTTAAAATTTATCATAAAATTTTTTTAAACATCTAAAACATTTTATAGGGCATCCAAAAATATTTATAAAATTATATCATAACTTTAAAACATTTTAAAAGTATTTTAAAAACATTTCAATGTTTAATAAAGTCGCAGTGCTAGATCGTTACGCAAACCTATGCTCTGATACCACTGAAGGGTTTTGGGGAACCCTTAGGGCACAAAAACTCTATTCCCGTCCTAAGTCGGACGGAACATAAGCATACGAATTTACAGCGGAAAATAAAACTATGTTAATCTAATTAACATACAATTAAACAATTTAACTTTGCCTTAAGGTACAAGACCCTTAGCCAAGATCTATGCCATCTCGGGATGGATCTGACCATCCCAAGAAGGATCTAACTTACTGCGATTAAATTAAACTAATGCCAATAAAACACATACCCGGAATCTCAATCCTGGGGCAGGCGAGATGTTCCGCACCGTCTTCCGAGCCGCTCCCCGTCTCTCACCGAGCCGCTCCTTGAACCGCCCCTCGAACCGCTCCTCGAACCGCTCCACATCCCGAGGCGGTCAATCCCCGTGTCGTCGAGCCAACCACACGCGGAAGAAAGTTTCACGCGAGTGAAACCTTCGCCAAGATTTTGGATCCGAATCCGAACTCTTTTGCGGCTTTGCTAGAGCCCTCAGGAGTAAGGCAGAAATATAAGGAGATAGAGAAATATTGATTTAAGCCTAGATTCGAGCGTGCTCCAACATTTACGAGAGCCGTTCAGAACTAGAGCTTGGGACGAGTTTGGAGGAAGGGGGAGACCCCTATTTATATAGGTGTTGGATTCTCCCCTTTTCCGCACAACCAATGTGGGGCTAATAATTTAGAGTTTAATTAAATCAAGTTACTTTGTCCTTCACAAAGTGTAAACTTATGTGAATTTTAACTCCCTCACCGTTGAGCTTCATGATTGATACAACATATCAATACGAAGGGCGTTCAACGGTGAACGCATAGGAAAAAAACCGTTCGTCAATCCGAGTCCATTTGACCCCTCAAACGTCAGTCCAAAAATCACCCAAAGCGTGTGTTTCAACATGAACACAACCGTCGCTGTTTACTGGGCATGAAGCCCTAGCAGTGGGGCCCACAACGTGGGCCCCACGCACGCACAGCCGCCCACAGAGGGCGCGTGCCATGCACGCGCCCTACTGGCTCCAATCAAGGGGCGCCACCTGGCGCCCCTGTTGCTCCCTTTTTGGGCAACGCTGGCTCCCAAGGCGCTAGTAATAATCACAGGCCTGGCCTTTTGGCCAGGCCCAAAAATGGTCGCCCCCTTTTTTTAATTTTTATTAAAAAAACACTTTAACATTTAAAGCTTTGGGCTTTTACTGCCATTTACCCTTTCTATTTAAACATCTTTAAACAGACTTATTGGGCTCGTTTGGACTCCGTTTTTGACGCGGTTTGAACCTGTGTTTAGAGTGGGATGATCCCGTCTTACAGGTAACCTTTTTCTCATGTTTATTAAATATAGTCTTAAAAAATTTAAGACACATTTAATCTCTTTTGCATCATATGCAAATTAGTCCCTATCTAGGCTTAAATTATCATTTGCATCAAATACAAATGATCTGAGGGCATATACCTCTACCGGTACTTCCAATGGTCTAAATGCAATGAGCTTCTCGTCGGCAAATGTGTCATCGATCGGCAAGCTTTCATCTTTATTGGGATTTCATAATCCCATGTTCACTTTCCTATTCTATTCAATATGATTTTGATGTGACAACTATTATTATTGCTACTCACTCTATCTATGCAGATGTGCAGATTTCCAATATATCCACGCTTGGACAATAATCACTTGATAAGGAATCCCTGCACAAAGTCATCTCAAATACTCACATGAAGCTCAACATACATATCTATGGAAATCTACGGACTGATGTATTTTTATACTTTATAGATTTTAGAGCATTGAATATGAAATCCATCTAAGTCCTAGGTTCCTAATAAACATATCCTAACAACTCCTTTTTCAGATAAGTCAAAATTCACATTTTTCTGTCCTGGTCGACTAAGTCGAACATTAGTCGACTAAAAACTTTTATTCGAACTTTGACCTAAAAATTTCTGAGCAGTCCTCAGTCTACTTCAGAAACCTACCGTTAAAATTTCAGTCAAAAATTCCAACCGTTGACTTTTAGTCGACTAACATTACTTTAGTCAACTAATGCAGTTTTTATGACCGTTTGATTTGAAATTTTCCAGACCGTTTCTGAACGTTGGAAACTCATTTTCCCTCCATTTCCCTCCGTTGTAACTGTCCAAAAATCCTGTAAATAGGAGGGCATACCCTTCATTCTTTCACACAACTTTCCTCTTTCATTCTTTTCTAGAATTGTTGATTCTAAGCAATCTTGCCTTAGTTGTTGTCATTCTCATTTGCAAGAAGAAATATATTGATTTCTCTCTTCGTTTGAGAACAGAAGAACTTCAAGATTCTTAATCATAAATCTTTTGAGAACTGAAGTTTTCTTCCTTAAAGCAATTTTGTCTTTTTTAACATCATTTTGGAAAGTTGTTTGTGTTCATAATTGCAAGAAGAAATCGATAGATCTCTCTCTTCTTTTATAAACCAGAGAACTTCAAGTATTGTTCTTCATTACATATCATATACATCTTGAAGTCTCCTTTTAAACACCATCCTTGAATTTTATTCTAAATTCATAACAAGGCTATAAGTGTTTTTCTATTTTATTATTTTACAGGTTTGAATCTTTGTTATTGAGATTGTACAAAGTTTGGGATACGGGGAGTGTCGCCATTTTTGTAAGTTGGTGCTTGCGAGACAAGTGATTATAGTGGATTGAAAATCTCTACTGGGAGTAGAGGACTGGAGTAGGATCAAGAGGATCCTAACCAGGATACATCTCTGTGTTTGCGTTTGATTTACATTTTCTACATACTTTACTTTCTGCACATCTTAAGCAATTAGAAGTAACTCTTTAATTGCAACAGTTAATTTTTTAAATATACACTATTCACCCCTCTCTAGTGTATTGATCCATACAGGCTAAAATTACATTTGGTATCAGAGCAAGGCTAAGATGGCAGAAAATTCCGCAGCATCAAACAAGAACGCTGTTCCACACAACTACAACACAAATCAACATCTTGAAGGGCACTCTCAAGTTCTTCCTCCTCTATTTGATGGTTCTAACTGCTCATATTGGAAAATACAAATGGAGATTCATCTCCAAAGTATGCATTATGAGATATGGGACATCGTAGGGACAGGATACACTAAGCCAACAACTCCTGTTGCTGATTGGTCTGCCAACGACAAATCTGCAAAAACCAACAACTCAAAGGCCCTGAATGCTTTATTCTGTGCCATGGATAAACATGAGTTTAATCAAATATCTCAGGCCAAAAGTGCTAAGGAGATTTGGCACATACTCGAGGTAACTCATGAAGGAACCAATAAAGTAAAGGAAACTAAGATTGCCTCTTTGGTTCATAAGTATGAGTTGTTCAAGATGCAAGACAAAGAGACGATTGGAGAAATGAACACCAGGTTCACTAATATTATTAATTCTCTTAATGCTCTTGGAAAAGTTTATTCTTCTCTTGATCAGGTACGCAAGATTCTTAAGGTACTCTCTCCAGAATGGCGTCCAAAGGTCACTGCTATTGAGGAAGCCAATGATCGTTCCAAATTATCCATAGAAGATCTAATTGGTAACTTAATGGCACATGAAGTCACATTACAAGATGCTAAAGAGGAATCAGATCAAAAGAAGAAAGTACTCGCCTTCAACACAACATCAGAAAATGAAGATTCAGATGATGACATGGCATTCTTTGCCAAGAACTTTAGAAAATTCTTTCAAAAAGGTAAGTATAATAATTTCAAATCTAAGAATACTGATTCTTTTATTTGCTTCAATTGTAATAGGCCAGGACATATGAAGAAAGATTGTCCACTTCTCAAAGCAAAGTTCAAAACTTCCAACAACAATGATCAATCAAGAAGAGAAAGGAAAACAAAATGAAGAAAGCTTTTGCAGCAACGTGGGATGAGTCTTAAGATGATGAAGATGACCATGTTGAAAGTGCTAAGATGTGCTTTATGGAACAAGGTAATGAAGAAGAGGTAAGTTCTTTTAATAACAAAGAATTACTAGATGCATTAAAAGATCTCTATTCTCGTTTCAAAAAATTAAATGGTCAACATAAATCTTTGAAACAGAATAATGATGATCTCCTTCTTAAATATCGAGAATTGTCATCTTCTAAAAACACTACACCAAATTCTATACATGTTGAGAATACATCTTCTCAAGTTTCGGATCTTAGTATAGAGAATGATCTTCTCAAAACTAAGAACTTAGAATTGCACACACAAATATCCGAAATGGATAAAAGTATCTCTTCACTAAAAATGAAATATGACGAAATGTCATCGAATGTTAATAAATTTAACAAAGGAAAAACAAATCTCGATGATTTGCTAAAAATTCAATATCCAGCAAATCATAGACAAGGACTGAGATATTCTCATAAGAATGCACCCAAGTCTTATAACATTTCTTCCTTTTGTGGAAAAACAATTTTTGTTAAACCACAAAAGAAGAATCACGCATTCATATACACGAAGAAAGTAAACATTCCTACTTCTTCTTCACAAAGAAATGTTACTAACATTTTAAAACCATCTCCTAGGAAACCTACTACAATTAGTATATGAGTTCCTAAGGATTCATGTTTAAAAGATAGAAATGGCTATATCTCTCATTATATACATTCTATAGTTCATTCTAGTGATTACATTAGAAAGCCAAATTCCACTTGGGTTTGGCTTCTTAAAATCTAATCCCAAGGACCCTCAAAAGGGGTACCAATGCTTAATGTTTTATCTTTCAGGTACCAAAGAAAGAAAAAGGATTTTGGATAGTGGATGCTCAAAACACATGACATGAAATGTCAAACTGCTTTCAACCGTTATATATAAAGATGGAGGCACAGTTACCTTTGGTGACAACAACAAAGGTAAAATCATAGGCACTGAAACAATTGGTAATACAAATCAGCCTATCATCGAGAATGTTCTCCTGGTTGATGGTTTGAAACACAATTTACTTTCCATTAGTCAATTATGTAATAAAAATTATAAAATAGTATTTGAACAAAATGATTGCATCATTTACAGTTCTGATATGTCATCTATTTTATTTCGTGGCAAGCGTAAGGATAACATTTATATCTTATGCATGTCTATTACCACTCACAATCATTGTTTAATGATTACATCAGATGAAACACTGTTATGGCATAAACGTTTTGGACACACTAATTTCAAAAACCTTTCACATATTTCAAAACACAATTTAGTTAATAGAATGCCAAACATCTCTTTCAAACACAAACATTTCTGTGATGCTTGTCAGCAAGGAAAAATACACAAATCTTCTTTTAAATCAAAGGACATTATCTCAACAAAGAGACCATTAGAACTCTTACACTTGGATTTGTTTGGTCCTTCAAGAGTAGCCTCCTTGAATAGAAGTAGATATGCATTTGTCATTGTTGATGATTATTCTAGATATACTTGGGTTATATTCTTACAAAATAAGAATGATGCCTTTGAAGAATTTTCAATATTTTTTAGAAAGATACAAAAGATCAAATCCTCTAACGTTATCACTATTCGTAGTGATCATGGGGAGAATTTGAAAATGAATCTTTTACCAAGTTTTGTAATGAAAATGACATTACACACAATTTTTCTTTTCCTCGTGCTCCTCCTCAAAATGGAGTGGTAGAAAGGAAAAATAGAACTTTACAAGAATGTGCTAGAACAATGCTTTGTGATAGTAATCTACCAAAATATTTTTGGGCAGAAGCTGTCGCAACTGCTTGTTACATTATGAAAAAAGTTCTTATAAGGCCATTGCTTAATAAAACTTGTTTTGAATTATTCTTTAATCGCATTTCTCATGTATCATATTTTATAGTGTTTAGATGTAAATGTTTTATTCTTAATACTAAAGATGCACTTGACAAATTTGATTCAAAATCCGATGAAGGTATTTTTGTTGGATACTCAAGAAATAGCAAAGCCTATAAAGTATGTAACAAAAGAACTTCAACAGTTGAAGAATCACTACATGTCACATTTGATGAGAACCCCTCATCTAATTCTCCCACCATTGATGATGAAGAGAATATATTACCTTTATCTAATCCTTTAGATAATATTAAACTTGATGAAATTGATGCTACTAAACCCTCTGTTGAGTCTATTTCAGATAATACAGATCTTCCTAAGGAATTTACACAAGTTCTAAATCATCCATCAGAGTTAATCATTGGAGATATTACAGATGGAGTTAGAACTCGTCGTCAAATAGAACAAATGGTGCATTGTGCTTTCCTCTCAACTATTGAACTAAAGAACATCAATGAAGCATGCAAAGACATTTCTGGATCATTGCTATGCAGGAAGAACTCAATCAATTTCAGAGAAATGATGTTTGGGAATTAGTTCCCAGACCATCAGATCATTCAATTATTGGTACCAAGTGGGTATTCAAAAATAAATTGGATGAATCTGGTCAGGTAATTAGAAAAAAGGCACGATTGGTTGCACAAGGTTATAATCAAGAAGAAGTAATTGATTATAAAGAAACCTATGCACCAGTTGCACGTCTTGAATCTATTAGAATGCTTTTATCATTTGCATGTTTTAAAGATTTTAAGTTATTTCAAATGGATGTCAAAAGTGCTTTTCTAAATGGTTTTCTTAAAGAAGAGGTTTATATTGAACAACCACCAGGTTTTTGTCATGAAACTCTTAATAATCATGTTTTTAAACTAAAGAAAGCTTTATATGGTCTTAAACAAGCACCTCATGCTTGGTATGAGAGATTGAAAAGTTATCTTTTAAATTATGGTTATAAAATTGGTAAAATTGACTCAACTTTGTTTATTAAAAATATAAAATCTGACATCATTATTATTCAAATATATGTTGACGATATTATATTTGGTTCTACTAATGAAATTCTTTGTTTAGATTTTTCTAAGATTATGCAGAAGGAATTTGAAATGAGTCATATGGGTGAACTCAACTACTTCCTTGGACTTCACATCAAACAAATGAAGGAAGGTATCTTCATCCATCAATCAAAGTATGCCAAAGAACTCATCAAGCGTTTTGGTTTAGAGACTTCTGCTGATAAACATACTCCAATGAGTACATCTACATCACTAGACAAAGATTTAAATGGTAAGAGTGTTGATCAACATCTTTATGGAGGTATGATTGGCTCTCTACTTTATCTTACTGCTAGTAGACCAGATATTATGTTTTCAGTTTGTTTATGCGCACGTTTTCAAGCAGATCCTAAGATGTTACATCTTACTGCTTAAAAAGATAATTAGATATGTTACACATACTTCTGATTTTGGATTATTTTATCCTAAAACTAGCACATATGATTTATTATCATATAGTGATGCCGATTTTGCTGGTTGCAAATCAGACCGAAAAAGTACAAGTGGTACATGTCATTTTCTTGGACATGCTTTGGTCTCATGGTTTAGCAAAAAGCAAAATTCTGTTTCATTATTTACCACAGAGGCAGAGTATATTGCCATTGGGTTAGCATGTGCACAAATTTTATGGATGAAACAAACTATCTCAGATTATGGCATTGAGTGTTCCACATGTCCTATAATGTGTGATAATACTAGTGCAATTAATTTATCTAAAAATCCAGTTCATCTTTCACGTACTAAACATATTGATGTCCGTCATCACTTTTTAGATGATCATGTTCAAAAAGGGGATATAGTTTTGAAGTTCATTTCCACTGAACATCAGATTGCCGACATTTTAACTAAGCCTTTGAAAGAGGAATCTTTCATCAAACTTAGAAGAGATCTGGGCATCATCGGTGAATCTGAATTTGTCATATAATGTTTTCCAATTTTTGTGAATTTCTGGAATTTTCTTATGATTTTATGATATAATGTTTTATTTAGTCGACTAAAGTCTTTCTTAATCGACTAATATATCCAGAATTATTTTACAAACCACTTTGATTTCCATATTCGGTTTGGTCACGTTTTTTAATTTTACTATTTTTTTCTCCTCTGGGATCCGTTCCTATCTATTAGGAATATTCAATTCCCTACCAACCTCCACCTTTCCATTTGGCTTATCTTTTCCCATGAGAATTTATTTAAATCTTAAATTTGTTTTCCCACTTCCCTTGGTTCACACGCCCTGACATGGGCTTTGGCCTTTTCCGTCGGCCAATTCCTTTGCCTTGGAAACCAACATTAGCCTCACCTTGGAATGAGGAATTCACATCACTCTTCTTCAATGCATTGACCAATTTTCTTAAGAGATTTAATTAGCCACACCGACTTCTGTCCTTTCTCACTTATTTTTTTATCTTCTTCAAATTTTTTTTATTAATTTTCTACTTCGAACGGACGCCCTATAGATATTTTTTTCCGTTGACCACTTCCTTATCTTAGTCGACTACCAAAAATATTAGCCAACTAACTCGGTTTTTTAAACCGTTTCCGATCTAACTTACGTCTTTTCGCATTTTTCATATCTTCTTCCTCACACCTATTCACATATTTTTGACAACTTTTCAGTTCTGTCTAACCCATTCAGTTTCTACAACTTCTCTCAAACTGATCATGGCACCCGTTTGCATGAATAACTGCCTCACTTTTTGCCAATTTATTTTCGTTCTTTTCTTTCTTATTCTTTCATCTTCTACCTTCTTCTCAAACGAAACCTTTCCTACTCTCCAATGGCTCTCCCTCAGTTTCGAGATCTTGCAGCCGAGAATCGTTTCAAGGCCTCGACAAGTGCCAAATTTCATCCCGAACGTTTCATTGACTACTCCGTCCTTGCCTCTTTCAACATCCTCACCGTCCTGTCCGCCGCTAGGCTCGAGAAATGTAACGGCCGCTTTCTGACCGTTCGTATTTTCTGCGCGTACGACTCTTTTCGTGTGCATATTTTATTTGGCACTTTCTTGGTTTAGGCATATATGATGTGATATGCCGTTGTGACTGCATGTAAGTGTAATATTTTATAGTAATTTTTGGGAACATCATTTCACGGCTCGTTTTCTCGCAAAACAGCTTTGAATGGAAGGGCGTTTTGATCCTTTGGCTTCAACACTCAGTTCTTAATTTTATAATAATTCTCACTAGGTCTAACATGCGGCCAGATCCCGTAGTCCCATACTTCTCGTCTCTGCGATCGTCCCGGTATTTTCGGAATATTTTTCCGATGGCCGTAGTGGGACTTATCCCCAAATCCTTTTCCTTCCTTATTTAACCCTTAACCAATTTGAATTTCAAATCATTTACAAGTCAAATGAGACTTACCATTTTTGGACCCATTTAAATACTAATCCCATTAAGTATATTCCAAATCCCCTTCCTATTAAACCCTACTCACATTGGCAGCCAACCTATATGAACCAAGATTAATATTATTTAAACATAGACCCTAGACCCTAAACTTGTTCACATGTTACCCATTCAAGACAACCCTACTATTTTTCTTCATATAGAAACCCAGGCTAAATCTGGGCCCGGTTCCCAGCTGCTCTTTTCCTCAACCTTTTCTCTTACCGTACGATTCAAAACCCCACTCATCTAAAGGCTAACAAAGCATATCACCCTACTTATAAAAAAATAACCCCGGGGCTCTCTCTAACCATACCATCTATACACAGCAGGCGCCAACCCCCTATGCTTCGACCCTGGCCTCTCCAGCTCGCAGCCATCTCTTCGAGGCCAGACCCCTCGTCACCGGTGACCCATACTCTGCCCCCCACGCAAGCTTTCCCTGTTCGGCATGCCCTCTTCCATCACAATGACAGCCCTCTGCTCCCCGACCCTCGCGTCACCTCGGCCCTTCCATCTTCCCTCCTTCCACGCAACCGACGTCCACCACGCGACCTCGTTCTCCGGCGCTTTCACCAAACGCATCCCGTCGTGCTCCGACACTTGATCCCGACACTGACCGCCAACAGCAGCTGACCATACGACATCGCTCGCTGCCTCCCTACCCTCGCAGAACCACCTCGCTGTCGTCAGCCCTCCGCTGAGCTCCGACCACCATTTCCCCAGGTCTCGCCACCGGTAGCACCCCGACGCCTTCGGCCTTCCCCGGCAGCCATCTCCCCTCACTGCCCGATGCCATCTCCGCTGCAGCATCTGCATCGGTGCCCTTACTATCCTCTCTCCCAACTACCGTCGGCGGAGCACATTGCTGCCGCTGCTGTCCATGCACGTGCAGCCTGTCGTCGAATGTCGGCAGCCCGTTGATCCTCGCTGCAGACGCCATGGCCGATCACCCCCTACATGCGAAGCAGTCGGAGTTAATATATCAAACTGTGAGTTGTGTCTATTATCATATAATGCATGTTATAAATATATGTATGGGATAGCAGTAGGTTACGAGAGTACTTAAAATTATTTATATGTTGAGAAACATGATATGACAGTGCTTGAACATCACCATTATGTGCATGTACCATATGTCGTTACTTGTTAGTTATTACACACCATGTTTTACCCTGTCAGGAATATATATAAGTTAATATATGTCAGCTTACAATATCTTAGTCTATTTATTAATTCATAGCATATGTTAGGCTGTATATGTTAAAATGTAAGTCGATAATATTAACAGTATATTTTATATAGTCTGCTATAGGTTAATTAGTCATTATAGAAGTTAATTAGTTAAACTCCTGTTTGATATCATACCCGTTGATACAGAGATCCCAACGCCTCCCACTCGCTGTCCTCATTTTTCCCTCGCTGTCCGTACCTGTCTCGCTGCGCTACCCACTACCGAGGAGTTGCAGACGACGCCGCCACATCGCCGTTCAGACCCGACATCCGCTTTTTGAACGACGTCAAAAGGTTAGTCCTCTAACGCGTAGTAAGAACCCCCACGATAGAGAATCAAAACCTAATTTAAAAACCGTCAACGGCAACTAAATTTCATTTACGCATCTTTAAAATGCTGTCCACTGTAGAAAATCGACAAACGAACTGAATTTCTGTGCACATAGGATAGACGTCGATCTAGGCCGAACAAATCATCAAAAGACGTGACTTTTTGACTGTTAGGGTAGTCCCGCCTAATTGAGAAACAAACCATAATAGGATTGACGAAAAGCGCGATCTGACATCGCCGTTATCCTGTTTCAGACGGATCATCACCGACGCGACACTTCGACGGGACGCTCCAGACAGACGACGCACTCGCCACTGCAGGCAAGTGTACTCACTTGCACTTTCGGCCATGTTTAGGTCTTAGACTTTTAGAACGGTTAAAATGTGAACCAATAGAATCGGACGTGAAATGATAGCATCCGGGATGTCCATTGACAGCTTAGACTTGACGACGAAGTTTAAGCTCAACAAAAACTTTTGACACCTTAGGGTTATCTTGTGTGTGTGTGTGCATGTGGACCCCCTAGAAGAACCATCCCTATCTTGTCATGTCGCGTCTTGTTTTGCACAGCCTGCGGGCAATAGGGCACTCACCAGTGAGTGGGTGATCCCTTGTACTGATACACAACCTACGGGTAATAGGGCACTCACCAGTGAGTGGGTGATCCCTTGTACTGATACACAGCCTGCGGGCAATAGGGCACTCACCAGTGAGTGGGTGATCCCTTGTAGTGATACACAGCATGCGGGCAATAGGGCACTCACAAGTGAGTGGGTGATCCCTTGTACGGATACACAGCCTGCGGGCAAATAGGGCACTCACCAAGCTAGAGTGAGTGGTCCCTTGTACGGACTTGTCTTGTGCACTTAGGTTGGGGTAGGGTTGAGCGTGCGCACGGGGAGAGGGTCTGATCCCCCTCGAACCGTAAGGCGTGAACCCTTCGAGTCACACGTGTCTTGTCCTGTCTTGTCATGTCATGTCTTGTCACGTCTCGTCTCGTCTTGTCTTGACCCGTTTAGGTTAGTCCCGTAGTCGGTAGCACACGCTACGGCTACTGCTTGACGCGTTTACTTTTCCTGCACCGCTTTACTATCTTTAACTGCCATGTTATAACCCCAACATGTTAATCAACAAGTAAATTGTTGCTTTAAATTACAGTACACTTGCAGTAAAGTCTAACCCTCCTTTGTAGACTTTACCTGACATATAGGTCCTTTTCTCTTGGGTGCTGTACGTCTGGTGTCGAGCCAGAGTTCATGGACGAGGTAGACTTACCAGAGTACGTGGAGCCCGAGGACGTCGACCCGGAGGACGTACCTGACGAGGACCAGACTTAGACGTTCCCCACCGTTGCAGACTTCCAGAGGTTACTACTTTTTAGTCTGGGTGAGTAGCACCACTTTACTCTCTGCCTAGGATGGGTGCTTCGCACTATTAGTTTCCTTTTCTGCAGATTATTGCCATGCTTAGGATTCTCTTATTAGATTTGTCATATGCTGGGTATTATCTCTATTATAAAAATGAATGCATCCTTTTCCTTCTGTACTTTTGTTGTTCCGGATTTTATAAATGCAAGAACCTGAAAATTTTAAAATGGTACCCCCTACAGACACTTATTGGGTCCGAGCTTCACAGCTCTGGCCTAAGCGGGCCTTTGTCACATTTCACTTCTGTCGTTTTGGGAAGCGGGGCGTGACATGTTTTAGTGGTGGCCCATGCAGGTCATGCAAAAGTTCGGAACAATAAGAGTACTGCATTCATTTAATATCCATGTACAAGTTTAAATTTAGGGTTTCCTTGTCTTAGATGGTAGGAAGACTTAGGTAGACGTCCCAGTTTGATAGTTAGACGCCTTGGTTAAGATCTAGTCATCCTCGTCTTAGGATACTTTAGTAGCCCTCACCTGGCTCTGACCGTGTTAGATTTCTAGAGCCCTTCTTTTAGTCGTTCGCTCGGGTCCATTGACTTCTGGCCCAGTAGAGCGTAATCTTGATTCTTTTAGGACCTTTTCTTGAGAATCTCTCTATTACCGTCTAGTTCATTAGACAGTCTTGGTGCCGAGTTCTCCTGATCTTTAGACGGCCCGATAACTAGAACCCCTAACTTCTAGCGTCTTCCTGATCATTACACTTTTGTGTTATCGACCGTAGAATTTCATCGTAGCTTTCATGAATCATATCCTAGGTATATCCATCATGCAATCATCTTCCTTTCCCCCGATTCACGTGATCGCTTCCTAACAATTATCGTAAATTCTTCGAATCTTTCCCTTTGCAAATTCTGTTTCCTCTAAAAGTATTTTCGGAAATTCCTTATTAAATTCGTCCCTCTGTTTAACTTCTTTGAAACCCCCTTATTATATATTTAAATTTATTGCTTTTCGGTTGAGAAAAAAAATTCCTCTCAGATTTTGAAACCTTGTAGTCGAAATTTTTAAGTTACTATCTCGTAATTATTTCTAACCGGTATCTTTTGTATTTCAGTTTTTAAAACTTTTTACCATTTTGATAATTCAATATATATATTATTCTTTTTCTAAACTACGAAATTCATTTTAACCACTTACCGTACGCACTTTCAGAATATTTTTCTAAGCTGAATAGAATTTCAATTTATTTTTTTCGGTTCTATGTTCATCGTGCTCATACTTCAAAAATCTTGGTATAAACCTATATTCATTTGCAAAACAATCGCTTCTTACCCTACCCTTCTTTTCTTCGTCTGACTCTTTTCCAAAATTGTAATTGTCTACATCTGCTCACTTTTCTACGTATTTTTTATAAGTATAAAAGTATATGATACCATATTTTGCACGGAATCTTTCTTTCATCTTTTAATATTTTAGAGCAATATCCTTGTCCCATCTAACTAGCTATCTCCTTATCCTCGCTTCATCCAAACTCGACCTTTTCGATCTTGTTCCGTTTTGCTTTTGGTTTCGGTTTCCTTTCTTTTATGTAGACATCAGTGCCTGTAGTTGCCTATGTCATCTCTAGTTAGTAGTGGGCCCATTGGGTTGTGATGTCGTCATGGTGCATGTATATAGGTAGAGTGTGTGGACCTCTATGAGTGTGTTACCTTTAGGATCTTACTGAATGTCCCTTGTGTTATGTGGTATACCCAGTGTGGTCCGTGATATGCGTATGGAGTGGTCTGAATGATGGTATTCATATAGGTATGGATAGTGTTATAGCATGCAATTCCTTAGACTTAGTCTTTCGTACTATTGAATAGCTTATCTTGGCTGCACGTGATTGTATCAAAACTTTTGTTTTCTTTTAAACCAAATCTTTAAAGTTTTTGAAACTAGCTCACAAGATCACAAATCACTTATCCTCCCTCATCCATTACCATAACTCCACACGTTTTTTTCAAATGTTTTAAAATATGTCATTGGCCTTAAACTTCCTTTCCTACCCTCTTCGGGAGTGTTATGTTTGATTGTTATGATATTGATAGTAATAGCTATTATTGTTATAGGGTTATGTTTGCGGGTAGGCTTAGAGTGAGATGAGATATGCTGTACCGGTGGATAGTTGATTTTGGAACACAAAGATATTAGATTAGATTTCTTTCAGACGAAAAGAATGAGGTGTTCAAGACTTATTTATAATACCGATGTGTGACGGACTCAATGGAGAATTTTGGTTGGATGGAATTGTATGCAGGGAGATGAGAACTTATTAGACCCGAAACTTAGACGAGTGATAGATAGGAGTAGCTAGGACGGGATAGTATGATTTAGAGTGATCATGAGAATGAGTAGAGCACTTAAAGCAACAAGATTTGACTATAGGTTGGCGTATGAAGGCATTGGAGATAACACGATATGTTGAGATGAATGTGATGTTATGAAGATGGATTCTATATGATTAGGAGGTTAGATGATAGGAGAAAAGATAGATGTAGTTCGATGGTTCATAGATTATGGAGGATGAATTTATGAGTTAATATGATGGATGATATATTGGGGACGAGATGATTGATGACGGGTAGACGATAAGGTGGATTTATAAGTTAAGTGCCAGGGTGTGATTCTAGTTGTAGCAATAGCCAGTGGAGAGACGAGTTATCATGGATTATTTGAGGAACGTTGTTTGAAGTTATATGATTAGCGATCACTATCTGTAGATATGGAAGTTGTAGGCATAAGTGTTTATAGATATTATTATTAGTATTAGTATAAGTGATTCCGAGGGCGGAATCATTTCTAAGGTGGGTAGAATGTAACGGCCGCTTTCCGACCGTTCGTATTTTCTGCACGTACGACTCTTTTTGTGTGCATATTTTATTTGGCACTTTCTTGGTTTAGGCATATACGATTTGATATGCCGTTGTGACCGTATGGAAGTGTAATATTTTATAGTAATTTTTGGGAACGTCATTTCACTGCTCATTTTCTAGCAAAACAGCTTTGATTGGAAGGGCGTTTTGATCCTTTGGCTTCAACACTCAGTTCTTAATTTTATAATAATTCTCGGTAGGACTAACACGCAGCCAGATCCCGTAGTCCCATACTTCTCGTCTCTGCGATCGTCCTGTTATTTTCGGAATATTTTTTCGATTGCCGTCGTGGGACTTATCCCCAAATCCTTTTCCTTCCTTATTTAACCCTTAACCAATTTGAATTTCAAATCATTTACAAGTCAAATGAGACTTACCATTTTTGGACATATTTAAATACTAATCCCATTAATTATATTCCAAATCCCCTTCCTATTAAACCCTACTCACGTTGGCAGCCAACCTATATGAACCAAGATTAATATTATTTAAACATAGACCCTAGACCCTAAACTTGTTCACATGTTACACATTCAAGACAACCCTACTATTTTTCTTCATATAGAAACCCAGGCTAAATCTGGGCCCGGTTCCCAGCTGCTCATTCCTCAACCTTTTCTCTTACATTACGATTCAAAACCCCACTCATCTAAGGGCTAACAAAGCATATCACCCTACTTATAAAAAATAACCCTAGGGCTCTCTCTAACCCTACCATCTATACACAGCAGCTGCCAACCCCCCATGCTTCGACCCTGGCCTCTCCAGATCGCGGCCATCTCTTCGAGGCCAGACCCCTCGCCGCCGGTGACCCATACTCCGCCCCCCCCACACAAGCTTTCCCCGTGCAGCATGCCCTCTTCCATCATAATGACAGCCCTCTGCTCCCCGACCCTCGCGTCACCTCGGCCCTTCCATCTTCCCTCCTTCCATGCAATCGACGGCCACCACGCGACCTCGTTCTCCGGCGCTTTCACCAACGCATCCCGTCGGGCTCCGACACCTGATCCCGACACCGACCGTCGATAGCAGCTGACCACACAACGTCGCTCGCTGCCTCCCTGCCCTCACAGAACCACCTCGCTGTCATCAGCCCTCCGCTGAGCTCCGACCACCATTTCCCCAGGTCTCGCCACCGGCAGCGCCCCGATGCCTTCGGCCTTTCCCGGCAGCCATCTCCCCTCTCAGCCCGACGCCATCTCTGCTAGAGCATCCGCATCGATGCCCTTACTCTCCTCTCTCTCCCAACTATCGTCGACGGAGCACACTGCTGCCACTGCTGTCCATGCGCGTGCAGCCTGTCGTCGAATACCGACAGCCCGTTGCTCCTCGCTGCAGACGCCATGGCTGATCACCCCCTGCATGCGAAGCAGTCAGAGTTAATATATCAAACTGTGAGTTGTGTCTATTATCATATAATTCATGTTATAAATATATGTATGGGATAGCAGTAGGTTACGAGAGTACTTAAAATTATTTATATGTTGAGAAACATGATATGACAGTGCTTGAACATCACCATTATATGCATGTACCATATGTCGTTACTTGTTAGTTATTACACACCATGTTTTACACTGTCAGGAATATATATAAGTTAATATATGTCAGCTTACAAGATCTTAGTTTATTTATTAATTCATAGCATATGTTAGGCTGTATATGTTAATATGTAAGTCGATAATATTAACAGTATATTTTATATAGTCTGCTATAGGTTAATTAGCCATTATAGAAGTTAATTAGTTAAACTCCTGTTTGATATCATACTCGTTGAAACAGAGATCCTGATGCCTCCCACTCACTGTCCTCGTTTTCCCTCGTTGTCCGTACATGTCTCGTTGCGCTACCCACGGCCGAGGAGTTGCAGATGATGTCGATACATCGCCGTTCAGACCCGACATCTGCTTTTTGAACGACGTCAAAAGGTTAGTCCACTAACGCGTAGTCAGAATCCTCACGATAGAGAATCAAAACCTAATTAAAAAACCGTCAACGACAACTAAATTTCATTTACGCATCTTTAAAATGATGTCCACCGTAGAAAATCAACGAATGAACTGAATTTCTGTGCACATAGGATAGACGTCGATCTAGGCCGAACAAATCATCAAAAGATGTGACTTTTTGACTGTTAGGGTAGTCCCGCCTAATTGAGAAGCAAACCATAATAGGATTGACGAAAAGTGCGATCTGACATCACCGTTATCCTGTTTCAGACGGACCATCACCGACGCGACACTTCGACGGGACACTCCAGACAGACGACGCACTCGGCAAGTGTACTCACTTGCACTTTCGGCCGTGTTTAGGTCTTAGACTTTTAGAACTGTTAAAATGTGAACTAATAGAACCGGACGTGAAATGATAGCGTCCGGGACGTCCATTGACAACTTAGACTTGACGACGAAGTCTAAGCTCAACAACAACTTTTGACACCTTAAGGTTATCTTGTGTGTGTATGCGTGTGGACCCCCTAGAAGAACCATCACTATCTTGTCATGTCGCGTCTTGTTTTGCATAGCCTGCGGGCAATAGGGCACTCACCAGTGATTGGGTGATCCCTTGTACTGATACACAGCCTGCGGGCAATAGGGCACTCACAAGTGAGTGGGTGATCCCTTGTACTGATACACAGCCTGCGGGCAATAGGGCACTCATCAGTGAGTGGGTGATCCCTTGTACTGATACACAGCATGCGGGCTATAGGGCACTCACTGGTGAGTGGGTGATCCCTTGTACAGATACACAGCATGCAGGCAATATGGCACTCACCAAGCTAGAGTGAGTGATCCCTTGTACGGACTTGTCTTGTGCACTTGGGTTGGTGTAGGGTTGAGCGTGCGCATGGGGAGAGGGTCTGATCCCCCTCGAACCGTAAGGCGTGAACCCTCCGAGTCACACGTGTCATGTCATGTCATGTCATGTCTTGTCTTGTCACGTCTTGTCACGTCTTGTCTTGACCCGTTTAGGTTAGTCCCATAGTCGGTAGCACATGCTACGGCTACTACTTGACGCGTTTACTTTTCCTGCACCGCTTTACTAACTTTAACTGCCATTTATAACCCCAGCATGTTAATCAACCAGTAAATTGTTGCTTTAAATTACAGTATACTTGCAGTAAAGTCTAACCCTCCTTTGTAGACTTTACCTGACGTACAGTTCCTTTTCTCTTGGGTGTTGTACGTCTGGTGTCGAGCCGGAGTTCGTGGACGAGGCAGACTTACCGGAGTACGTGGAGCCCGAGGACTTCGACCCGGAGGACGTACCTGATGAGGACCAGACTTAGACGTTCCCCACCGTTGCGGACTTCCAGAGGTTACTACTTTTTAGTCTGGGTGAGTAGCACCACTTTACTCTCTGCCTAGGTTGGGTGCTTCGCACTATTAGTTTCCTTTTCTGTAGATTGTTGCCATGCTTAGGATTCTTTTATTAGATTTGTCATATGCTGGGTATTATCTCTATTATAAAAATGAATGCATCCTTTTCCTTCTGTACTTTTGTTGTTCCGGATTTTATAAATGCAAGAACCTGAAAATTTTAAAATTGTACCCCCTACATATGCTTATTGGGTCAGATTTTCACAGCTCTGGCCTAAGCGGGCCTTTGTCACGTTTCGCTTTCGTTGTTTTGGGAAGCATGGCGTGACAAGAAGATCTGGGCTTTTGGCAACAAGGAACCCTACTA
Source organism: Scilla litardierei (assembly GCA_030789695.1). Taxonomy (NCBI): domain Eukaryota; kingdom Viridiplantae; phylum Streptophyta; class Magnoliopsida; order Asparagales; family Asparagaceae; genus Scilla; species Scilla litardierei. The sequence goes on from CM061142.1 coordinate 177,026,407, forward strand.
CCCGCTCCTTGTCCGAGAATTCTATGCCAACTTAGAACCCTGCGTCGTCGGCCTAGACACTCATCTCCTCACCCGTGTCAAAGGTTCTCCTATCTGCCTAACCCTTCGTGCCATTTGTGATCTACTTGGTCTTCCTTCTCATTTCACGAGTTCTCTTAACTTCACCATGACCGATCCTCGCATACTCGCAAAAATCGCCACTCCTTGGGTTCACAAGCTTTCGGCCGTTCATTTCAACCCCCCGCTCGTATCATTCTCAAAGTGATCGTCTCAAACCTCATGCCTAAGGGTGGATCCTTCAATTATCTTTCCAATGAGTTGGAACACTGTTTGTATGCAGTCATGGGTGGGTTGCCGATCAATTGGGGCTTTGTGATCTTGCAGTCACTTCTTCGTCCGGTCCAGACTCATATCTATCACCCATCATTCATCACTTTGGATCTCAAAATGTTTAACAACCCTCTTAAAGGAGAACTTGAAATGTCTAATACCTACAACCTCAACATCATCACTCTTCATAACATGCATCTCGATGTTCCTGATCCTGAAGAATCAGATGATGCTAATAGTGATGATGACAATGAAGAAGACCCTGAAGAAGATCCTTCTGAAAACCCCACTGATGCCGACCCTGATTACACACCGATTACCCCCACTTTCGCCCCATCTGCATCTCAGACTCCCGATTCATCCCATGGCTTTCCCCGTTTTGTTTGCAAAGTCTGTGTTCACAAGTGCCATTCCCAATGCCGCACTAACCCTCGTTCTTGTCCCATGAAAACTCCTCGCACTGCCTCCACTCCACGCGAAACTACCATGACCGTGCTTCAAGGTCTTAGGGATAATTTTCGCTCCCTTCAAGAAACAATGACTTCTGGCTTTAAGGACTTTCGCACGGCTTTGACTGAGCAAGCACAGGTGCTAGATCAAGTTCAACTCAATCAGAGTAAACTTGTTTCATCTCTAGAAGCACTGAATGTCGTTGCTCCCGAAGAGACTCCTCATCGCAAAACCAAGCGTACTTCTCACGACTTTGGTTCTCCCTTTGGCCGTTAGACGTAGCCCGACTGATCCGTAGTTCTTAGTCCGATGTTTTTTTAAAAAATGTTATGGTTTTCTGTTTTTTGTCTGTCTGGATGTAAGCCGTAGGGCTTTGATTATGATGTCTGGCTGTTATGATGGTTGTTAGTAGTATGCTGGTTATTCCCCTGTATGTTTCCCCTAACCTCTGCTTAGTAAAACTATGTTCAGTTCTGTGATTTCCTCTCTTAATCGACTAACTTGTTCTTTAATCGACTAACATCATTATTTTTTAACCCCTCATTTTGTCAATGATAAAGGGGGAGAATATTTTAGGATATTTTAGGCATAATCTCAGGGGGAGTATAGCATATGATATCTGCATATAACTGAGTATAGCATATGATATCTGCATATAACTGAGTATGAACCTTCATTTTCATAAATATTTGTCATCATCAAAAAGGGGGAGAATGTTGGGATTTCATAATTCCATGTTCACTTTCCTATTCTATTCAATATGATTTTGATGTGACAACTATTATTATTGCTACTCACTCTATCTATGCAGATGTGCAGATTCCAAATATATCCACGCTTGGACATTAATCACTTGATAAGGAATCCCTGCACAAAGGCATCTCAAATACTCACATGAAGCTCAACATACATATATACGGAAATCTACGGACTGATGTATTTTTATACTATATAGATTTCAGAGCATTGAATATGAAATCCATCTAAGTCCTAGGTTCCTAATAAACATATCCTAACAACTCCTTTTTCAGATAAGTCAAAATTCACATTTTTCTGTCCTGGTCGACTAAGTCGAACATTAGTCGACTAAAAACTTTTATTCGAATTTTGACCTAAAAATTTCTGAGCAGTCCTCAGTCTACTTCAGAAACCTACCGTTAAAATTTCAGTCAAAAATTCCAACCTTTGACTTTTAGTCGACTAACATTACTTTAGTCGACTAATGAAGTTTTTATGACAGTTAGATTTGAAATTTTCCAGACCGTTTCTGAACATTGGAAACTCATTTTCCCTTCATTTCCCTCCGTTGTAACTGTCCAAAAATCCTATAAATAGGAGGGCATACCCTTCATTCTTTCACACAACTTTCCTCTTTCATTCTTTTCTAGAATTGTTGATTCTAAGCAATCTTGCCTTAGTTGTTGTCATTCTCATTTGCAAGAAGAAATCTATTGATTTCTCTTTTTGTTTGAGAACGGAAGAGCTTCAAGATTCTTAATCATAAATCTTTTGAGAACTGAAGTTTTCTTCCTTAAAGCAATTTTGTCTTTTTCAACATCATTTTGGAAAGTTGTTTGTGTTCATAATTGCAAGAAGAAATCGATAGATCTCTCTCTTCTTTTATAAACCAGAGAACTTCAAGTATTGTTCTTCATTACATATCATATACATCTTGAAGTCTCCTTTTAAACACCATCCTTGAATTTTATTCTAAATTCATAACAAGGCTATAAGTGTTTTTCTATTTCATTATTTTACAGGTTTGAATCTCTGTTATTGAGATTGTACAAAGTTTGGGATACGGGGAGTGTCGCCATTTTTGTAAGTTGGTGCTTGCGGGGCAAGTGATTATAGTGGATTGAAAATCTCTACTGGGAGTAGAGGACTGGAGTAGGATCAAGAGGATCCGAACTAGGATACATCTCTGTGTTTGCGTTTGATTTACATTTTCTACATACTTTACTTTCTGCACATCTTAAGCAATTAGAAGTAACTCTTTAATTGCAACAGTTAATTTTTTAAATATACACTATTCACCCCTCTCTAGTGTATTTGTCACGCCCCGCTTCCCATTATACTTGGGGCGAGGACGCGAGCGGGCCCGCTTAGGTTGGAGCGGTGAAGCTCGAACCCAATAAGCGTCTGTGAAAACACCTTTCGCAGGAACTTGCATGCAACTCAGAACAACAGAAATATTAAAGCCAACATCCAGATAAAGTACACAATAATAAAAGGGCCCCAAGCATGGCCTACAAAGATAGCGATACAGATAAAGTGGGTACACACCCTACAAATCACAGCGGTGAAAAGTAAATAGCTGCAGCGGTGATAATTCAGCAACTAGTCCACGGTAGGGTGGACTTCAGGATCAGCAAAATCCTGGTCAATTGGATCACTCTGATCCAGCAACTCGTCCTCCTGGTAACCTGTCTCGTAACCTGACATACATTCAAACAACATGAATGTATGTCAGCAAGGGTCTGCAAGTAGATGTCAGATGACCCAAGGCAAGATATATATAACAAGTTATATATATGGCAGTTTTACAGCAGTTAAAAGAATTTACACTAGCATGTGTTTCAATGAACTGAAGCAGTTAAAACAATTATGAAAAGTTACACTAGCATGGTATTTCAGTTGTAAAAATTAACATGGCAGTTGAGCAATATAACATTATTCTGTAATTAACTTTCTTTTTCAATTATTTAAACTGTGTGTGCAAGTCCGTGAATAAGATTCCCGCCGTTAGACGAATAGTAAATAAATACACCTTCAAGTGCCCCCGAAGGCGACCCGTTTACTACCAGCTAGTGCTCGGGAACCAACCCCACCCAAGTGTATTTTCCTGAATCACATGCCAGGATGCTAATCCGTCATATACTGAAACACGAGTCCAGACTAGTCGCATGCGACGTAATCACATGTGACCGACGAGATTAACTAATAGCCAACGGCAGTAACATCTGATAGCCAACGGCAACTGGTAGCCAACGGCATGTAACATCGGTAGCCAACGGCATGTAACATCGGTAGCCAACAACATTTAACTACGGGAGCCAACGGCATTTAACTACGGGAGCCAACGGAATTTAACTACGGGAGCCAACGGCATTTAACATTCTATAAGAATCAACAGTTCTAAAATTAACCATACATGTCCATAAACATTATCATTCACAAAGTGCGTTCATTTTGATTATTAAGGGGGTCCACAAGTCTAGCATTTCTAAAAAATGTGTTTGTGTCAGCAATTCAGTGTACAACAACGGTTAGCACAAAAACATAAAATAACTGCACGCTTGCCTGACTGGGACAGTTTGGGTTGGCCGAGTAATGACGGAACAGGATGCGACGTATCTGCGTCATTAAATTTCGATATTAACTTGCAGCAAACAATTTGCTAACCAAAAAATATTACAACTCTTTTAATCAACTAGGGTATTTATACTTGCGTATATTAACAATTAATGTGTAAATATTAACTTGATTAGAAATTTTATACTAATAGATTATTAAACTTATCCGTATCATTTTTAACTAACTTGTTCTAATTACATGTCTTAATTGTCTTAATCATGGTGTTTAATATTCTCACCTAATTTTGACTAGAGGGGGTAAAAGTAAAATGGTTAACATTTAACATTATTTACGGTCAACAACATGCCGAAATGACTAATAACACTTAAATAACACTAATTACAACTAACTGATATTAACTAGGCTAATCACATGGTTCATCACCATATTAATAGTTCACCTACCAAGTTTGACCATGGGTGAAAAGTAACATGATGAAAAGTAACATGGTTAAAAAATTACAACACTTAACTAACTTTATTTAATAACTTTTCCTCTCTCTTCTATTTAACTCCCAAGGCTGACTTCTGTTGCTCTTTTATTAACCTCATCTTTCTCTTCTATCTCTTTCTCAGTTCTGTGTTCTTTCTTTCTTTTTTTTTAAAAACTCCATTCGATGGCAGCCAAAAACCCACACACACGAGAGGGTAGGAGGGTGACTCACGTACGGGGAGGAGGTGGCAAGGCCGGCGGTCCGGCGAGCTTCAAGGCGGCGGCGGCGTGCTGGCCGGCGGCGGCGACGGGTTCAGCTGGATGCGCGCGCAAGATGAGGGGAAGGGGGCCGGCCTAGAGGAGAGGGAAGGAGGAGGATTGGGGTTTGTTTCTTTGTATTCTTGTTTTGGATTTGGTTCTTTGTATTCTCAGATCTGGAGTTGTTTAAAAATCAGATCTAGGGTTTTGATTTTGAATCTGGAATTTTGGGTTTTGATACAAAGGATAGATAGGATTTAGAATCTGAAGTTGGGTTTGGAGTTTCTCCTTGTATTTGATGTTGTTTGTTTGAATCAGGAAATGGGTTTGTATGATGGAAATTTTGGGTTGGGAAGATGATGAATTTGTGGGCTAATTTGGTTTGGAAATTTGTTCTTGGCTTTGAGAAATCAGATGGAATTTTGGATTTATGGAAACAGATTTTTGAAATATGTTTATAGGCTTCTTGCAGGAGATGAATACAGTGGATTGATACAGTTGATGATTTGCAGGGTTCGTCTGCTTGAGGATTTGCCGATGGAATGTTTGCAGGTTGAAGATGGTGAATTTGTCTGATGGAAAGATTTTGCAGGGTGGGTTTGCAGAGAAGATGTCGCCTTAATAAAAGAGTTCGTAGGAGACAGCTTCCCAATTCGTCAAAGAGAATTAATGGATTAGGTTTAGGATTACGATGGTTTTAAATTGGGTTTGTTGACTAAACGAGAGATGTATCGTGCTAAAATTTTCTTCCGAAATCCCAACGTGTTTGTTGAATTAATTAATTAATTAATTAAGTTATAAAATGTAATTAATAAATTATAGCAGTAATTAGTAAAAAAAATAATTAATTTAAGGTAATTAAGTTTTGAAGAATTAAATTAACAAAAGTAATTAGTAAAAGAAATAACAAAAAAAAAATTAACCAAATAATTAAATTAAAGTTTTTAATTAAACTAACGACGAAACGAACAAAATATAGAGTCGCATACGCGCAACACGAAACATACGGTTGAAAGTCAACCCGACGACTGAAGGAAAAATACCGATACACACGAACTAAAGTACGGCTAAAAATACCGGCTGTTACATTCTACCCACCTTAAGAAAATTCCGTCCTCGGAATTCTTATCAACTAAGGAACATGAAATAAATATGGATAACGTTCGCGTATCTCATCTTCCCGTTCCCAGGTAGATTCTCCTGGCGAGTCGCGACGCCACATCACTCTGACTAGATCAACAGTCTTGGTCCTGAAGACTTTCTGACGTCGATCTAACATCTCCACTGGTTGCTGTTCGTACGTCAGATCTGGTCGAACTGTGATCTCTGAGTAGTCCACAGCGTGTGAGGGGTCACTGATATAACGGCGCAGCTGGGACACATGAAAGACATCATGTACTCCCACTAAAGACGGTGGTAGTGCTAAGCGATAAGCTACCTCTCCAACTCGCTCTAGCACATCGAAAGGTCCAATATATCTCGGACTAAGCTTGCCTCGCTTCCCAAAGCGAATCACTCCTCGATTCGGGGAGATCTTTAGGAACACCTGATCTCCTGGTTGAAACTCCCGTGGATGCCGTTTAGCATCTGCCCAATGCTTATAACGGTCCTGAGTGATTCGAAGCTTGTCTCTGATATCTCGCACAACGTCCACAGCCTCAACTATCATCTCTGGTCCCAGCAATTCTCTATCACCCACGTCATCCCAACTCAGCGGGGATCGACATTTTCTTCCATAGAGAGCAGCAAATGGCGCCATGCCAATGCTTGCCTGGTAGCTGTTGTTGTAGGAGAATTCTACCAGATGCAAATGATCCTCCCACGAACCCTTGAGATCCAACATACAAGCTCTCAACATGTCCTCCAATATCTGGATAGTGCGCTCCGACTGTCCATCAGTTTGCGAGTGATACGCAGTACTGAATTTCAGACTGGTACCCAAATTCGTCTGCAAACTCTTCCAGAATTGAGATGTAAATCTCGTGTCCCAGTCGGAAACGATACTCACAGGAACTCCATGTAATCGCACAATCTCCTGCACGATTATCGTTCACATCACGACGTATACTAGAAAGAAGCTATAAAGGTATAAGAAAGATATTTTACCTCCATATACTTCTTCGCAAGTATCTCTGTAGCTTGTACTACTCGGAAAGGTATGAAATGCGCAGACTTGGTTAATCGGTCAACGATAACCCAAATCGCGTCATTTTGCTTGGTGCTCCGAGGTAGTCCAGTTACAAAATCCATGGTGATGTGCTGCCACTTCCACTCCGGAATCGGCAGAGGTTGAAGTAATCCGGCAACGCGATGATGTTCAGCCTTCACCTGCTGACACACAAGACATTTGGCGACGCTACGAGCTACGCTCCTCTTCATACCGTGCCACCAAAAATTCAGACGGAGATCCTTGTACATCTTGGTACCGCCAGGATGAATGGAATAGGGTGAGCTATGAGCTTCATTCATCAGCTCATCTCTGATATCTCCAGAAGGTACGCAGATCCTACTGCCGTATCTCAAGGAACCATCCTCATGAATGATAAAATCCGTCCGAAGTCCAGCTTCAACTTGTACTCGAATCTTCTGTAGTTTAGCATCTCCAGACTGTGTAGCTTTGATCCGATCCACTATCGTCGACTGAATCTGCATATTCATCAACGATGATGTGACTCCAGGTAACACAACCTCTGTGCTCATCTCACACAGATCCTGCTGTAACCTCCACTGAACTGTGAGAGTCATGACCGCTGGAAGTCTGCTCAAAGCATCAGGTACAACATTAACCTTTCCTGGATGGTACTGAAGGTCGATGTCGTAATCAACCATCGGTTCTAACCATCTGCGCTGTCTCATATTCAACTCCTTCTGAGTGAAAATATATTTCAAACTTTTGTGATTAGTGAAAATCTTCACTTTCTCACTCAGTAAGAAATGTCTCCAAATCTTCAAAGCAAAGATGACAGCGGCTAACTCCAAGTCGTGAGTCGGGTAATTCTTCTCGTGAATCTTCAACTGTCGAGAAGCATACGCGACTACATGACCGTGTTGATGCAGAACACATCCAAGACCTTTGCCCGAAGCATCACAAAAGATCTCGAATCCTCCAGTCCTATTTGGAATAGCCAGAACTGGTGCAGATGTTAACTTTGCCTTCAAAGTTCCAAATGCTTGCTCGCAAGTGTCTGACCAAACATACTTGACGTCTTTCCTTGTCAGTCGAGTCATGGGCTCTGCTATCCTCGAGAAATCCTGAATGAATCGACGGTAGTATCCCGCCAATCCTAGGAAACTCCGGATATCTGATGCTGACCGAGGAGTAGGCCAATTCCTGACTGATGTAACCTTCTCTGGATCGACTGAGATACCTTCGCCTGATACCACATGTCCCAGAAATGCAATCCGGTCCAACCAGAATTCGCACTTGCTGTACTTGGCATACAACTGATGACGGTGAAGTGTCTCCAAAACCATTCGTAGATGCTCGGCATGCTCTTCCTCGCTCTTCGAATAGACCAATATGTCATCAATGAATATCACTACGAATTTATCCAGAAAATCATAGAATATGATATTCATGAGATTCATGAAAACTGCAGGAGCGTTGGTCACACCAAATGGCATGACAACGAACTCGTAGTGTCCATATTTGGTCCGAAAAGCTGTCTTGTAGACATCCTCATTCTTGACCTTCAACTGATGATATCCACTCCTGAGGTCCAACTTCGAGAAAACTCGTGATCCACCGAGTTGATCGAAGATATCATCTATGCGAGGTAACAGGTACTTATTCTTTACAGTGACATTGTTCAGCTCCCGATAATCCACACACATCCTTCTCGATCCGTCCTTCTTCTTGACCAGCAGTACGGGTGCACCCCAGGGAGACACACTTGGATGGATGAATCCTTTTTTGCAACAGATCATCCAACTGCTTCCGTAGCTCTTCGAGTTCTGCTGGAGCCATACGATAAGGCACTTTCGAGATTGGTTGAGTATTGGGCATCAGATCAATACTGAACTCCAAAGCTCGATCAGGCGGCAATCCAAAAATGTCTTCTGGAAATACATCTTCGAAGTCTCGAACCACTGCAGGCTTCTCCGGTTCGACTTGTATAGATGCGAGGATGGCTTCGTTCGGTTGAGCCCGAAATCGGATAGGCTCGAGCGAACGACTACCGCTGATAAATTCGAACACAGGATGGCCGGGAATTTCGAATACTACTTTCTTCTTGTGACAGTTGATAGTAGCATAGAAAGTCCCTAACCAGTCCATGCCGAGAATAGCATCAAAGTTGGATGTATCCAGGACCATGAAGTCTGCATAAAGTTCATGTCCGCAAATCACTAAGGGGCAGGATTTGCATCCCAAGGTAACACTCACTACGCCACCTCCGGTTGTGATATTCCATCTCTTGGGAAGTGGGTAGGTAGGAATCGAATGTTTAACTACAAACTTCTGGGATATAACACACAGGGAAACTCCAGAATCAAATAAGGTCAGAGCTGGGTGGGAGGCCACTAAGATAATACCTAAGACGAAAAAAATAAACTTAGCAAGAGAACCTAACTAACAAGCATTAATATCTGGTAAAAGATAAATACTAGGTATAAACGTTACCTGTGATCACGTCATCCTCAGCCTCAGCTTCTGCAGCTGTCATCGTGAACGCCTGGCGCTTCGGCTGATGGACCTGCTGATAAGCTCGATCCTGAGGGATCAGAGGTGGTCCACGCTGAGCAGGTCCGGGTGCTCCTCGCTGAACAGGTGCAGGCACTGCACGCTGAACAGGTGCAGGTACTCCAGTGGGTGGTCGACGGTCCTTGCCGTGAGGGCAGTCTCTCGTAGCATGTGCGGGTGATCCGCATACCAGACACTGGTTCAGCATCCTCCTGCAATCTTTCTTCTGGTGTCCAGTCCTGCCGCAGAAGTAGCAAGTCAGATGCGATCGATCGGCAGAAGTAGATGGCCTCTTGAATGGTGTAGTCTGCGGAGGTCGGAAGTTTCCTCTAGGCACCATCCTAGGCGGCTCCATGGGACGCTTGCCTCCTCCAGTTGAAGGTCCCTCGGGGAGTTTCTCTACAAGCTCATGCTCACGTGCACAATCCAGAACATCCTGAAGTGTCGTCGGTCTCGCCGAGGTCATCGAGGCTTGGACCTTGCGATTCAGGCCCTTGCGAAACTGAAATGCACAATCTTCAGGGTCTTTTACCATATGAGGTGCAAAACGGCTAAGCATGGCAAACTCAGCCTCATACTCATCCACAGTCATATCTCCTTGGACCAAGTTAGCGAAACGTTGTTGAAGCTCTCTCTTGGCTGCCTTGGGAAAGTATTTAGCATCGAACCTTTCCCTAAACATACCCCAAGAGATCGGTCTGATCAGACGTTTCTCTTCCAGTTGCCACCAGCTCCTGGCATTGTCGGTCAGCTGTAGCTTTGCTACGTCAACCCATCCAGCCTGTGGGATACGTGCAGCACTCAGCTTATCTTCAGTCGCTTGAACCCATTCATCAGCTCCTAGAGGCCCTTCTTTTCCAGAGAAGCTCTTGGGCTGTAATTCATGGAATTTTCTAACTCCTGGTTCAGCTCGAGGGGGTGGCGGTGGTGCATTCTGAGCAGGTTGCTGTCCTTGCTGAATCAGCTGTTGTTGGACTTCCAGCATTCCCCTGATAACTCTGAGGACTACATTGATATCAGCACTTTCGTTAGCTGCATTATCGGTCCCATTTCCATTTCTGGTGTGGTGTCCTCCTGCCATGCTGAGAAACGAACTTGGTTAAGTTGTGTACGAGATAAATCTAGACGTTTTTGGCCATTGTTAGTATTTCCATCGTACTGAAGTTTCGCTAATGCAAGACCTGCATGGGCCACCACAAAAACCTGTCACGCCCCGCTTCCCATTATACTTGGGGCGAGGACGCGAGCGGGCCCGCTTAGGTTGGAGCGGTGAAGCTTGAACCCAATAAGCGTCTGTGAAAACACCTTTCGCAGGAACTTGCATGCAACTCAGAACAACAGAAATATTAAAGCCAACATCCAGATAAAGTACACAATAATAAAAGGGCCCCAAGCATGGCCTACAAAGATAGCGATACAGATAAAGTGGGTACACACCCTACAAATCACAGCGGTGAAAAGTAAATAGCTGCAGCGGTGATAATTCAGCAACTAGTCCACGGTAGGGTGGACTTCAGGATCGGCAGAATCCTGGTCAATTGGATCACTCTGATCCAGCAACTCGTCCTCCTGGTAACCTGTCTCGTAACCTGACATACATTCAAACAACATGAATGTATGTCAGCAAGGGTCTGCAAGTAGATGTCAGATGACCCAAGGCAAGATATATATAACAAGTTATATATATGGCAGTTTTACAGCAGTTAAAAGAATTTACACTAGCATGTGTTTCAATGAACTGAAGCAGTTAAAACAATTATGAAAAGTTACACTAGCATGGTATTTCAGTTGTAAAAATTAACATGGCAGTTGAGCAATATAACATTATTCTGTAATTAACTTTCTTTTTCAATTATTTAAACTGTGTGTGCAAGTCCGTGAATAAGATTCCCGCCGTTAGACGAATAGTAAATAAATACACCTTCAAGTGCCCCCGAAGGCGACCCGTTTACTACCGGCTAGTGCCCGGGAACCAACCCCACCCAAGTGTATTTTCCTGAATCACATGCCAGGATGCTAATCCGTCATATACTGAAACACGAGTCCAGACTAGTCACATGCGACGTAATCACATGTGACCGACGAGATTAACTAATAGCCAACGGCAGTAACATCTGATAGCCAACGGCAACTGGTAGCCAACGGCATGTAACATCGGTAGCCAACGGCATGTAACATCGGTAGCCAACGGCATTTAACTACGGGAGCCAACGGCATTTAACTACGGGAGCCAACGGCATTTAACTACGGGAGCCAACGGCATTTAACATTCTATAAGAATCAACAGTTCTAAAATTAACCATACATGTCCATAAACATTATCATTCACAAAGTGCGTTCATTTTGATTATTAAGGGGGTCCACAAGTCTAGCATTTCTAAAAAATGTGTTTGTGTCAGCAATTCAGTGTACAACAACGGTTAGCACAAAAACATAAAATAACTGCACGCTTGCCTGACTGGGACAGTTTGGGTTGGCCGAGTAATGACGGAACAGGATGTGACGTATCTGCGTCATTAAATTTCGATATTAACTTGCAGCAAACAATTTGCTAACCAAAAAATATTACAACTCTTTTAATCAACTAGGGTATTTATACTTGCGTATATTAACAATTAATGTGTAAATATTAACTTGATTAGAAATTTTATACTAATAGATTATTAAACTTATCAGTATCATTTTTAACTAACTTGTTCTAATTACATGTCTTAATTGTCTTAATCATGGTGTTTAATATTCTCACCTAATTTTGACTAGAGGGGGTAAAAGTAAAATGGTTAACATTTAACATTATTTACGGTCAACAACATGCCGAAATGACTAATAACACTTAAATAACACTAATTACAACTAACTGATATTAACTAGGCTAATCACATGGTTCATCACCATATTAATAGTTCACCTACCAAGTTTGACCATGGGTGAAAAGTAACATGATGAAAAGTAACATGGTTAAAAAATTATAACACCTACTAAATTTATTTAATAACTTTTCCTCTCTCTTCTATTTAACTCCCAAGGCTGACTTCTGTTGCTCTTTTATTAACCTCATCTTTCTCTTCTATCTCTTTCTCAGTTCTGTGTTCTTTCTTTCTTTTTTTTAAAAACTCCATTCGATGGCAGCCAAAAACCCACACACACGAGAGGGTAGGAGGGTGACTCACGCACGGGGAGGAGGTGGCAAGGCCGGCGGTCCGGCGAGCTTCCAGGTGGCGGCGGCGTGCTGGCCGGCGGCGGCGGCGGGTTCAGCTGGATGCGCGCGCAAGATGAGGGGAAGGGGGCCGGCCTAGAGGAGAGGGAAGGAGGAGGATTGGGGTTTGTTTCTTTGTATTCTTGTTTTGGATTTGGTTCTTTGTATTCTCAGATCTGGAGTTGTTTAAAAATCAGATCTAGGGTTTTGATTTTGAATCTGGAATTTTGGGGTTTGATACAAAGGATAGATAGGATTTAGAATCTGAAGTTGGGTTTGGAGTTTCTCCTTGTATTTGATGTTGTTTGTTTGAATCAGGAAATGGGTTTGTATGATGGAAATTTTGGGTTGGGAAGATGATGAATTTGTGGGCTAATTTGGTTTGGAAATTTGTTCTTGGCTTTGAGAAATCAGATGGAATTTTGGATTTATGGAAACAGATTTTTGAAATATGTTTATAGGCTTCTTGCAGGAGATGAATACAGTGGATTGATACGGTTGATGATTTGCAGGGTTCGTCTGCTTGAGGATTTGCCGATGGAATGTTTGCAGGTTGAAGATGGTGAATTTGTCTGATGGAAAGATTTTGCAGGGTGGGTTTGCAGAGAAGATGTCGCCTTAATAAAAGAGTTCGTAGGAGACAGCTTCCCAATTCGTCAAAGAGAATTAATGGATTAGGTTTAGGATTACGATGGTTTTAAATTGGGTTTGTTGACTAAACGAGAGATGTATCGTGCTAAAATTTTCTTCCGAAATCCCAACGTGTTTGTTGAATTAATTAATTAATTAATTAAGTTATAAAATGTAATTAATAAATTATAGCAGTAATTAGTAAAAATAATAATTAATTTAAGGTAATTAAGTTTTGAAGAATTAAATTAACAAAAGTAATTAGTAAAAGAAATAACAAAAAAAATTAACCAAATAATTAAATTAAAGTTTTTAATTAAACTAACGACGAAACGAACAAAATACAGAGTCGCATACGCGCAACACGAAACATACGGTTGAAAGTCAACCCGACGACTGAAGGAAAAATACCGATACACACGAACTAAAGTACGGCTAAAAATACCGGCTGTTACAGTATTGATCCACACAAGCTAAAATTACAATCTTTCCCATCACGAATTAGCCATGATAAATGGTCCACGACAAGATTGTCTGTACCCCTTTTGTCTCTGATTTCCTAGTCAAACTCTTGTAGAAGGAGAACCCATCTTATTAGCCTAGGCTTGGCTTCCTTATTATTCAAGAGGTACTTCAATGCCGCATGGTCCGTATGCACAATAACCTTTAATCCAAGAAGGTATGATCGGAACTTCTCAATAGAGTAAACTACGACCAAGAGCTCCTTTTCGACAGTGGTGTAGTTCTTTTGTGCTTCATTCAAAGTTTTGCTTGCATAATATATCGTATGAAGCGTTTTGTCCTTTCTTTGTCCCAACACTGCTCCAACTGCTTGGTCACTAGCATCACACATCAACTCAAAAGGAAGAGTCCAATCCGGAGGTTGCATAATTAGAGCAGAAATAAGCGCCTCCTTTAGTGTGTTGAACGCCTGCAAACAATCATCAGAAAAAATAAAAGGTGCATTTTTAGCAAGCAAAGCTGTAAGAGGACGGGCAATTTGAACAAAATCCTTGATAAAGCGGTGGCAAAACCCAGCATGACCAAGGAATCCTCTAATTCCCTTAACATTAATGGGCAGCAGCTTTTCTATAACTTCAATTTTAGCTTTATCCACCTCAATCCCTCTCGATGAGACTAGGTGCCCAAGAACTATCCCCTTAGTGACCATAAAATGGCATTTTTCCCAATTAAGCGTTAAAATTATTTTGTTGGCATCTTTTTAAAACTTTGGTTAAATTAGCCAAACAAAAGTCAAATTCACTGCCATATACAGAAAAATCATCCATGAAAACTTCCATGATGTCTTCAATATAATCAGAAAAGATGGATTTCATGCACCTTTGAAAGGTGGCGGGGGCGTTGCAAAGACCAAAGGGCACCCTACGGTATGCATAGGTGCCGTAAGGGCATGTGAAAGTAGTCTTTTCTTGATTATCTTCATGGAGGGTAATCTGAAAGAATACCGAATACCCATCCAAAATATTTGTGTTTAGCAAGACGTTCTAGCATTTGGTCAATAAATGGTAAAGGGTAATGGTCCTTCCGGGTAGCTTTGTTAATTTCCTGTAATCAATGCACATGCGCCAACCCGTGACGGTTCTGATGGATATCGATTCCCCCTTATCATTTTTTATTACGGTAATTCCTCCCTTCTTAGGGACAACATGAACCGGGCTAACCCATCTGCTGTCAGAAATAAGATAGATGATATCGGCTTCAAGCAATCTGAGAATCTCCTTTTTACCACTTCCTTCATGTTGGGGTTTAACCGCCTTTGAGGCTCAATAGAGGTGGCATCGGTGTTTTCTAGGTGGATCATGTGGGTACATAGCCTAGGGCAAATTCCCTTTAGGTCGAAAATGCTATAGCCAAGGACATCCCTATGGCTTCTCAGAACGTTTAAAAGGCTCTCAAGTTGGTTGTGATTAAGAATAGCATTAACAATCATAGGATATGTCAATTTATCACCTAAAAATGCATATATCAAGTTAGGAGGTAATTGTTTAAATTCTACCTCAGGGGCGATGTACCCCATGTTTCCATTTCTTATGAAAACATAGCGTCCTCTGCCTTATCTCCGTTCTCTTCCTCTTCAGAAGATAGGCTTTCACATGTAAACTCAAAATCATCACTCGGTGAAGATGGAGCGTCAAAGTATATGCTAGACATCTCTGCTCTCGAATCAATGGAACTACCGCTCTCCTCTTGTCCACGCATGTCATCCAAAGACAAGTTATCATATAGATGGGTGTCACAAAAGGAGTCATCAAGGGCCCTTCCCTGAATGTCGATATCCCAAGGTTGTTCTTCACGAGCACCGAATTCTACGACGCATGCTTCAATGCCTTCATTCATTCTAGGTTGAGGAACTTCATCAGCTTGAAGATGTAGCTCATTATCCTCAACATAGACTCTAATGCCGCTTTTGATTGTTCCTTCTGGGGAGATTTGGTTAATAATGAAGTTGGCAAATTGTTGCTTAAGATGGTCCTCCATGTTGATGGCAATAGGTCATGTGGCCCAGACTTCATCCACGAGTTCCCCTAGTAGGGATGCAAAAGTATCATCATGATGCGGGTTAGAGTCTGTACTCATCATTGCGTCTCCCAGATAAACCTGATCAAAACCTATAGAACAATCTAGAAAGTGACGTCAGTAAATGCATGAGTATTTAGTAAAGAATACGGAATACCGTTCCTCCGTAGCGACGACGCCAAAAACTTGATCGTCTCGGATAGTAACTCCGTAAACAATGTAGTTTTACTGCAAGCACACGGTTAAGTGGTGAACGAGTATCGAATCACGGGGAGGAACTATTGCTATCTATAAGGATTACTAAGCTATTATGAAATGGTGGCGAAGAAATATTAGTGTCACAATCGTTCAAAGTGTTGGTTGTAAATTCAATTTATAAGAATGTCTAGGGCTTGGGAATCCCCACTATAGATTTCATGCAATCAATGTGAAATACGTACCTCTATATTACTACTCTTGATTTAGGGAGAACTTGTCGCAACTAAATTAGGAACCAACACACGCTCTCACACTACACAAGTCTATTGTAATCTAAACTAGAGCCTCGCTCTCGTGCAAACCTAGTTCAAACTACTAGCATTAAGATCGACAATAATATCCAATTCCAACTTATGCTCGCTCTGGCACAACTTAAGTTCGAATCTAGATCATGATAGTTCGTATCTATATAACTATCATACAGACGAATATAATTATAGAAATATAATAAAGATGCGAGCTTTGGTCGCTCTTACGCACCAATTCTAGGGAATCTCGATTATAGATCTAAATCGAATATCTAGGGCTTCCCTTAGATCAAGATCCTCTCTCGAGCTCTCAAGATCCAATAGAAATCCCTAGCTATCTGTTGTAAATCAATCACAGCCTAACCCTTAACAAGCTTAGCGACATAGAAATTCAATAGATCTCACAAATCATACTTTTGATCCATAGGGTTCATCCCTTTGCCCTAAAGCAAAGAGACCACTCACAATTCATCATGAAAATCATAATAGAAACAAGATGTGCAATAGAATTCATCACAAAACTCAGATTTAAAGAGAAATATAACACGAAAATATCAATTTGCACGAGTTTAGAGAAACCAATTTTGGAATACAAGCTTCAAGAATAAGAAATTAAGATCATTCTCCACAATCCTTTCGCCAAAAGAAAACTAGAGCTCAAATTAAAACTAAGAAAATTATTCTAAAGAGTCTTCCTTTGGGCTACCCACAAAACTGGGTATTTCTACTGCCCAAAAAGTACAGAAAATCCTGACAGATTTACCCCTGAACAGCTGCAAACCCTAGTTTCCAAAAACTGGCCGATGGCGCACTCGGCCGAGTGAACTGCTCACTCGGTCGAGTGAGAAATGTGCAGAAAATATCGATTTTCAGCTTTCTGGAAGTTCAGACCACTCGGCCGAGTAGTCTTCTCACTCGGTCGAGTGAGATTCTTGCTCGGTCGAGTAAGACCTACTACAGATGCTCTTTAAAAACAGAGGAGCGTCGAAGGATTTCTTCACATTTTTTATCTCCACTCGATCGAGTAGGATTTCCACTCGGCCGAGTGGAAATTCCCACTCGGTCGAGTACATTACGGATCTTCTTTAGGCTGGATTGGGCGTGTCAGCTTCACTCAGTCGAGTGCGCTGCTCCACTCGGTTGAGTGAGCTGTGTCACTTGGCCGAGTAGCCTGCTTCAGTACTCTTTTCTCCTTCTTCTCGCTTCTTGTCGTTTCTTTCGCATTCCTTCTTCTACTACCCATCCTCCAGCGTAGTTAGCTCTCCGATATCATCGTCAATGACGCTCCGGCACGCGTGTAACGTTCGTGGCTCCAAATTGCTCCCGATTACTCCATATTTCCTAAAATCAGATGAAACAAAGAAATAGTGAAATATATCGTAAAAACGTCGTATAATCGTTAAAATCGTGATATGAGCAATCGTTATGGGATGGAAAAATGCAGAAATAAAGTATAAAATGTGAGCCTATCACACCACCACCATCTCCACATGATCTACCTTCACCTCACCTAGAGATTGTGATCCCATCTATACCCTCACCTCATCCAAACACTGTGGTTCCAGACATTCCTTCACCACACCCCCACAGATGTCACATACATACACTCTTCTGGAGCACCATCATCTCCCACTCCATCCACACATATTCCGTCACCTCCTCCCACTGCTATAGCTCCACACACATCACCACCTCTCGAGGATGTCATAGTCATCTAATCGTCTTCGGACGATTCACCCACACCCACTACACCTCCATCCATTCCATCTCCACCCCATATAGATATCATAGCTGCACCATCTGCTGAGCCCCACCCATCCACCCCAACCCACATTTCCACCAGCTGATGGTGGCCCTGCTTGTTGAGAGTACCTTACTCTCCCCTCTCACTTTTTTCGTCCTCACTTTTCACGAGTTATCGCATTGAGGAAAATGAAAGATTTAGCTTGGGTGAGGAGCATTCCATACCCACTTTTATTTTATTTTCTTCATTCATACTTTATGTGTCCATATCTTTCTTGTTTCTACTTTTATTTTTCCACTTTCAACCCCATTTTCATTATTTTTCCTTATTTCATGCATCATGTTTATTTCAAGCTCCTATACGCATCAAAAATCCATAAAAACTTGAAAAATAAAAAACAACAAAAATACCATCATTCGCATCATGCATTTTATATCATCATGCATCCATTTGTATATATTTGCATTCGCCTTGAGAAATTTTCGAATTCGAAGGTTTATATGCGAGATATACCGAGTTGAATGTCAGTTTCCACTTTTACGCTCGATACCTCGATATTGCTTAGGATGTTTGATTAGGATAAACTTCTAACTCTGATTCCCACTAAATATACTTTTTCAGGACTACCTGTCACGCCCCGCTTCCTAAAACGACGGAAGCGAAACGTGACTAAGGTCCGCATGTGCCAGAGCTGTGAGGCTCGGGCCCAATAAGCGTCTGTAGGGATACCATTTAAAATTTTAGGTTCTTGCGTATGAACATTCATAACAATAAGAATAAGCTTACTCGAAAAGGAAGTTTACATTCATTAATAAAAGAGGGGATATCCAGCATTTATATCAAGTCTAATAAAAGAGGCCCAACATGGCTAGAACTGCAGAAAGGGAAAAACTAATGGTGTGAAACACCCAACCTAGGCAGAAAGTAAAGTGGTGCTACACACCCGACTAGAAAGCGGTAAAACCTCTGAGGATCCGCAACAGGGAAGTAACTCTAAGATGGGTCCTCGTCAGGAAGGTACTCAGGGTCAACGTCCTCTGGCTCAAAGTCTTTAGGTAGCTCTGGCTCGTCCACATACTCTGGCTCAGTACCTGACGTACAACACCCAAGAGAAGAGGAGCTATACGTTAGGTAAAGTCAACGAAAAGAAGATGAGACTCTACAGTAAGTGTGAAGCAATTTCTAAACAACATTTTACTGGTTGATTACATGCAGTTGCGGTGATATGGCAGTTATATAGTTATACAAGGAAAGTAAAGACTGAGCAGGAAAGTAAACGTGACAGGCAATAGCCGTAGCGTGTGTTACTGACTACAAGACTAGACTAGACCGGACAAGACAAGACAAGAAGTACCGTGTGTATCACAAAGGGTTCACGCCTTACGGTTTGAGGGCGGCCAGACCCTCTCCCCGTTCGACCGCTCAACCCTACCCCAAACCCGATTGCTTAAGACAAGACAATATAGGACCACTTGCTCTAGCTTGACGAGTGCCTCTATCCCCACGATCTGTAACGTGACTCTCACTCCCTTGGTGAGCTCGAACATCCAGTAGGTGAATCTATAACACAGAGATCACTTTCTCTGGCTTGAAGAGCATCTGAAACACCCGTAGGGTTTTTGTAACACAGAGATCACTCTCGCTTGGAGAGCATCTGAAACGCCCGTAGGCTTTTTGTAACGCAGAGATCACTCTCGCTTGGAGAGCATCTGAAACGCCCGTAGTCTTTTTGTAATGCAGAGATCACTCTCGCTTGGGGAGCATCTGAAACGCCCGTAGGCTTTTTGTAACACAGAGATCACTCTCGCTTGGAGAGCATCTGAAACGCCCGTAGGCTTTTTGTAACATTTCATGACATGACAAGTAGTAAGGAGTTGTTCATTCTAGGGGGTCCACACGCACGCACATACAGGTAGAACCTAGGGTGTCAGTTGTTGTTGTTGTTGTTTGTTCTTAGACTTTATCGTCAAGTCTAAGCTGTCAAGGGGGTCCCGAACGCTATCATTTCACGTCCGATTCTCTTTAGTCGTAATTTTACATTTTAAGGGGTGATGGCCTAAACGTGGCAGAAAGTACGCAAGTGGAAACACTTTCCTGCGGTGGTGAGGGAGTCGTCAGTCTGGATCGTCTCGTCGAAGCGGTGCGTCAGCGATGGTTCGTCTGAAACGAGCCAACGACGGTGTCAGAATGTGTTTTTCATCAATCCTATTACGTAAGTTTCTAAGTTCAATGGTACTACCCTAATAGTTCGAAGTCATGATTTTTGATTCGTTCCGCCTAATCGACGATTATCCTATGTGCACAGATAATCAAGTCCATTCGTCGATTTCTACAGTTGAACATCGTTTTAAAGTGCGTAAAGAAAACTTTAGTTAAAGTTGGTGATTTTAAGATTAGGTTTTGGTTTGCTACTTTTTGGGTTTTTACTACGAGTTAGGGGACCAACCTAGTGCGACGAACGCGCACGCGTCTGACGTCGGGTCTGAAACGGTGGTGGTGCTTGGTGTCCTCGACTGCGGGTAGCGCAGTAAGGATTGCCTCGGGATCGTCTCAGGATCATCTCGGCTGCGGGTAGCACAGCAAAATGGCACGGCAATGGTAATGGCATCGGGATCGCCTCGGTTGTGAGTAGCGCAACGAGACAGCAACGGTAATGATAGCGACAACTCGCGGCCTGGAGGGTAGCCATCCGTGGGTGTGTCTGAATGGGAGGGCATCGACGTCGAAGGCCTCGAGAGGTGTGGCCGGCAGCAAAGAGGAGGCTGTGGCTAGGTAGGGGTTCTGTGTGGGCTGGCCGGCAGCAAGGGGAGTGGCCGACAGTTGTGTGCGGTCGTGGGAGGAGGCCGTCAATCCGACGGCTGGTGGTGGGTTCGGCCTGGAGATGGCCGGAGGCAAAGGGGGTCTGCCGGCAGTTGACGCACGCGTGGGGTGGTCGTACGGCAGTTTGAAGAGTAGCAGGGCTGTCTTATAACTCGGGGGAAAGGGGATGAAGTCCAGGCTCTCGGGTTCAAAAGGGGGGTGGTCGTGCGGCGGCTGTTTGAAGAAGTCGACGGGCGTGGGGGAGAAGAGGCCGGAGGAAGAGGAGCTCGGCGTCGCCGGGTTCTGATAGAGGGAGGAGACATCGTGAGATAGAGAGTTGAGAGGGAGAGAGTGTGAAAAGGCTAGGTTTTAAAACATTTTTGTGCAGCTGACAGAACCTATCCCTAGGTTATGACATTTCTGAGTCTAAAGAAAGAGAATATGGTGAAAGCTTTGTGTGATAGCTGCTTGGTACCCTACTCTATATAGGATGGGGGAGTTTGTTCACGTGGGAGAGAGGGGGGGAGTTGGGGGTACGGTTAGGGGGTGGTTAGGATATGGGATTAGATTAAATCAAAGATTTGATTTGGTTAGTTAGATTTTTTTTAAAAACATCGTTAAGCTTCCTCTTAACAAAAGTTTGCATATGTTAAAGGTATTAAAAAACATTATGTTTTGTTTTTTTTAAACAGACGAACATACTTCTTAATACAAGATAATTTTACAAAAATTTATAATACGATATTTTATAAATCTATAATGAGATAAGCAGATAGGTCTCCCGACGTCCAAAAATTACAAAGAAAATATCGGGGTGATCGCGCCTCCAGAAGGGTTGTAAAAACGAGGTTCGGTCGCGCGTCTGAGTTACGAAAGGCAGTAATAAAAATCAAAAACGAAAATACCCATACGAAACATAATACGTGCTAACATACCCATGGCCAGAAGTGACCGTTACATCCTACCCACCTTACAGAAAATTCCGCTCTCGGAATTTACATCAACTACTGCTCAGGAAAAAGATGTGACATCGCTCTCTTATCTCATCTTCGCGCTCCCAAGTGTACTCTCTGGGTGACTCATGGCAACACATCACTCTCACTCGGTCGACTACCTTGTTTCTCTACTGCTTCTGTCGACGGTTCAGAATCTGCACTGGCTGCTGCTCATAGGTCAGGTCCAGTCGAACCGTGATCTTTGAAAAATCCACAGTGTGCGATGGGTCACTGACGTATCGACGTAGCTGAGACACGTGGAATACGTCATTAACTCCCTCCAAAGATGGTGGCAGAGCAAGGCGATAACCACTGCTCCCACACGCTCTAGCACGTCAAACGGTCCAATAAACCTCGGACTCAGCTTTCCCTTCTTCCTGAAATGAATGACTCCGCGGTTCAGAGAAATCTTCAGGAAGACATGATCTCCTGGCTGAAACTCCAAGGGTAGTCTCTTGGTGTATGCCCAATGCTTGAAACGATCATGCGCAATCCGAAGCTTATCCTTGATGTCTCTCATGACAACCACAGCTTCTATAATCATCTCTGGACCCAACAGCTCTCGGTCTCCGATGTCATCCCAGCTCAGTGGCGATTGACATTTCCTTCCATATAGGGCAGCAAATGGCGCCATGCCAATGCTCGCCCGGTAGTTGTTGTTGTATGAGAGATATGAGCCTCCCTCAACAGCTCACCTCTAATGTCACCTGCAGGTATGCAGAGTCTATTGCCGTACCTCAGCAAACCATCCTTATAAATAATAAATTCCGTCCATAGTCCAGTTTCTTCCTGTCTCCTGATCTTTTGCAGCTTCGGATCTCCTGCCTGAGCTGCCTTGATACGATTCACGATCGTAGTCTGAATCTGCAAATTCATCAACAAAACGATCACTCCTAGTAGGACAACCTCAATGTTCATCCCTCTCTGCTCCTACTGTACTCTCCAGTCGGCATTACGCATCATCACTTGCGGGGAGTCTGCTCAAAGCATCTGGCACTACCTTCACCTTCCCCGGGTGATACTGCAGATCTATCTCATAGTCTGCCATCAGCTCCAACCATCGTCTTTGACGCATGTTGAGCTCCTTCTGCATAAAAATATACTTCAAGCTTTTGAGATCAGTGAAAATTTTCATGCTCTCACTCAGCAGGAAGTGTCTCCAGATCTTCAACGTAAATATCACTGCTGCTAACTCCAGATCATGCGTCAGGTAGTTCTCCTCATGATTCCTCAACTACCGAGAAGTGTACACGACCACATATCTATGCTGATGCAGGACGCATCCAAGACCCTTGCCAGATGCATCACAATAAATCTCGAAGCCTCTGCTCTAATCCAGTACAGCCAATACCGGTGCTGTGGTCAACCTCTCCTTCAAGATACTGAAGGCCTTCTCACAATCTTCTGACAGACGAACTCCTTACCCTTCCTCGTCAGCTTCGTCATCGGCTCCACAATCCTCAAAAAATCCTTAATGTACCGACGGTAGTAACCAGCTAATCCAAGAAAGCTCCTGATATCTGATGCTGACTGCGGGGTCGACCACTCGTTGACTGCTCTGACTTTCTTCGGATTTACAGATATGCCATCTCCGGACACCACGTGTCCCAGGAATGCGAATCTGTCCAGCCAAAATTCGCACTTACTAAACTTGGCATACAGCTTATGACGTCTCAGTGTCTCCAACATTGTTCTCAGATGACGGTTGTGTTCTTCTTCAGACTTCGAGTAAATAAGAATGTCGTCGATGAAGATGATGACGAACTTATCCAGGAAGTCGTAGAAAATCAAATTCATCAGGTTCATAAACACTGCTGGAGTGTTGGTCACACCAAACGGCATGACTACGAACTCATAATGTCCGTACTTTGTCCTGAAGGCCGTCTTCGGAATATCATCCTTCTTCACTTTCAACTGATGGTACCCGCTCCTCAAATCCAATTTCGAGAAAACCCTCAAACTTTCAAGCTGGTCAAAAATATCATCAATGCGGGGCAACAGATACTTGTTCTTTACGGTCACTGCATTCAGCCCTATGTAGTCCACACACATCCGACGGGATCCATCCTTCTTCTTCACCAATAAAACTGGTGCACCCCAAGGTGACACACTAGGATGTATGAGTCCCTTCTACAACAGTTCGTCCAACTGTTTCCGCAACTCCTTAAGATTTGCAGGAGCCATTCGATACGGCGCCAACGAAATAGGTTGTGCTCTCGGCATCAGATCCATATTGAACTCCAAAGCTCTGTCGGGTGGCAACCCTGAAATATCATCCGGAAAGACGTCGTCGAAGTCTCTGACGACTGCTGATCTACTGATCTCCATCTGCATGGCGACAACGACCGACTCCTCCGGCTTGGCCTGGAATCTAACGGGCCCAGGTGATCGCTCTCTGCTATGAAACTCGAACTCCGGGTGGCCTGGAATCCTGAACACCACTTTCTTGCTGCGGAAATCGATTGAAATACGGAAATTTCCCAACCAATCGATGCCAAGAACAACATTGAAGTGTGGCAGATCATGGACAATGAAGTCGGCAAAAAGCTCGTGTCCACTGATCACCAACAGAATCGAGCGGCATCCCAAATTAACCGTCACCACTCCGTTTCCTGTAGTGATGTCCCAACACTTAGGAAGTGTATGGGTGGGAATGGAGTTTTCTGTTATGAATCTCTGGGTTATGATGCACATAGATGCACTGGAGTCGAACAAGGTTAATGCCGGGGTAGGATGACACTAAAATGGTGCCTAAGGTAAAGAGATCAAACTAAGGTTAACTAGGGTCACTAATCTAACCGGGGATTATTAGACTTGCACATGTTAAACTGGATATTTAAAAGAATGCGAGTACTTTTATTGTTCTGAACTTTTCGCACGACCTGCATGGGCCACCACTAAAACCTGTCACGCCCCGCTTCCCAAAACGACGAAAGCGAAACGTGACTAAGGTCCGCATGGGCCGTAGCAGTGAGGCTCGGGCCCAATAAGCGTCTGTAGGGATATCATTTAAAATTTTAGGTTCTTGTTTATGAAAGTTCATGACAATAAGAATAAGAGTACTCGATTCATTAATAAAAGAGGGGATATCCAGCATTTATATCAAGTCTAATAAAAGAGGCCCAGCATGGCTACAAATGCAGAAAGGAAAAAACTAATGGTGTGAAACACCCAACCTAGGCAGAAAGTAAAGTGGTGCTACGCACCCGACTAGAAAGCGGTAAAACCTCTGAGGATCAGCAACAAGGAAGTAGCTCTAAGACGGGTCCTCGTCAGGAAGGTACTGTGGGTCAACGTGCTTCGGCTCCAAGTCTTCAGGTAGCTCTGGCTCGTCCACGTACTCTGGCTCAGTACCTGACGTACAACACCCAAGAGAAAAGGAGCTGTACGTCAAGTAAAGTCTACGAAAAGAAGATGAGACTATACAGCAAGTGTGAAACAATTTCTACACAACATTTTACTGGTTGATTACATGCAGTTGCGGTGATATGGCAGTTATACAGTTATACAAGGAAAGTAAAGACTGAGCAGGAAAGTAAACGTGACAAGCAATAGCCGTATCGTGTGCTACTGGATGCAAGACTAGACTAGACCGGACAGGACAAGACAAGAAGTACCGTGTGTGTCACAAAGGGTTCACGCCTTACGGTTTGAGGGCGACCAGACCCTCTCTACATGCGACCGCTCAACCCTACCCCAAACCCAAGTGCTCAAGACAAGACAATATAGGACCACTCGCTCTAGCTTGACGAGTGCCTCTATCCCTACGGTCCATAACGTGACTTTCACTCCCTTGGTGAGTTACCGAACATCCCGTAGGTGAATCTGTAACACAGAGATCACTCTCTCTAGCTTGGAGAGCATCTGAAATGTCCGTAGGCTTTTTGTAAAACAAAGATCACTCTCGCTTGGAGAGCATCTGAAACGCCCATATGCTTTTTGTAACACAGAGATCACTCTCGCTTGGAGAGCATCTGAAACGCACGTAGGCTTTTTTTAACACAGAAATCACTCTCGTTTGGAGAGCATCTGTAATGCCCCTAGGCTTTTTGTAACATAGAGATCACTCTCGCTTGGAGAGCATCTGTAACGCCCCTAGGCTTTTTGTAACACATAGATCATTCTCGCTTGGAGAACATCTGAAACACCCGTAGGCTTTTTGTAACATTTCATGACATGATAAGTGGTAAGGAGTTTTCATTCTAGGGGGTCCACACGCATGCACACACAGATAGAACCTAGGGTGTCAGTTGTTGTTGTTGTTGTTGTTGTTTGTGCTTAGACTTCGTCGTTAATTCTAAGTTGTCAAGGGGGTCCTTGGATGCTATCATTCACGTCCGGTTCTCTTTAATCGTACTTTTATAGTTTAAGGGGTGATGGCCTAAACGTGGCCGAAAGTACGCAAGTGGAAACACTTGCCTACGGTGGTGAGGGAGTCATCGGTTTGGACCGTCTCGTCGAAGCGGTGCGTCAGCGATGGTTCGTCTGAAACGAGCCAACGTCGGTGTCAGAATGCGTTTTTCATCAATCCTATTATGGTAAGTTTCTAAGTTCAACGAGGCTACCCCAATAGTTCAAAGTCACGCTTTTTGATTCGTTCCACCTAATCGACGACTATCCTATGTGCACAGATAATCAAGTCCATTCGTCAATTTCTACGGTTGAACATCATTTTAAAGAGCGTAAAGCAAACTTTAGTTAACGTTGGCGATTTTTAGATTAGGTTTTGGTTTGCTACGTTTTGGGTTCTTACTACGAGTTAGGGGACCAACCTAGTGCGACGAACGCGCATGCGTCTAACGTCGGGTCTGAAACGGTGGCGGTGCTCGGTGTCCTCGATTGTGGGTAGCACAGTAAGGATTGCCTCGGGATCGTTTCGACTGTGGGTAGCGTAAAAGAATGGCACAGCAACAGTAACGGCATCGGGATCGCCTCAGTTGCGAGTAGCGCAATGGCAACGGTAACGGTAGCGACAACTCGCAGCCCGGAGGGTAGTCGTGCGTGGGTATGCCCAAAGGGGAGGGAAGCGACGTCAGAGGCTGCGAGAGGGGTGGCCGACAGTAAAGAGGAGGCCACGGCTAGGTAGGAGTTCTGCGTGGGCTGGCCAGCAGCAAGGGGAGTGGCCGACAGTTGTGTGCGGTCGTGGGAGGAGGCCGACAGTCCGACGGCCGGTGATGGGTTCGGCCTGGAGAATGCCGGAGACAAAGGGGGTCTGTCGACAGTTGACGCGCGTGCGGAGTGGTCGTGCGGTGGTTTGAAGAGTAGCAGGGCTGTCTTGCGGCTCGGGGGAAAGGGGATGAAGTCCAGGCTCTCGGGTTCAAAAGGGGGGAGGTCGTGCGGTGGCCGATTGAAGAAGTCGGTAGGCGTGGGGGAGAAGAGGCCGGAGGAAGAGGAGCTCGGTGTCGCCGGGTTCTGATAGAGGGAGGAGACAACGTGAGATAGAGAGTTGAGAGGGAGAGAGTGTGAAAGGGCTAGGTTTTAAAACATTTTTGTGCGGCTGACAGAACCTATCCCTAGGTTATGACATTTCCAAGTCTAAAGAAAGAGAATAAGGTGAAAGCTTTGTGTGATAGCTGCTTGGTACCCTACTCTATATGGGGGGGTAGTTCACGTGGGAGAGAGAGGGGGGAAAGTGGGGGGGTTACGGTTAGGGGGTGGTTAGGATATGGATTAGATTAAATCAACGATTTGATTTGGTTAGATTTTTTGTTTAAAACATCGTTAAGCTTCCTCTTAACAAAAGTTTGCATAGGTTAAAGGTATTAAAAAACATTATGTTTTGTTTTTTTAAACAGACGAACAAACTTCTTAATACAAGCTAATTTTACAAAAATTTATAATAAGATATTTTATAAATTTATAATGAAATAAGCAGATAGGTCCCCCGACGTCCAAAAATTACAAAGAAAATATGGGGGTGATCGCGCCTTCAGAAGGGTTGTAAAAACGAGGTTCGGTCGCTCGTCTGAGTTTCGAAAGGCATTAATAAAAATCAAAAACGAAAATACCCATACGAAACATAATACGCGCTAACATACCCATGGTCGGAAGTGACCGTTACACTACCCTTATAGTCTCTAGGATAGAAGTACTTGAAACCGAGCTAGGTTGAGTTTCCACTTAGGAGTCCACTTTTTGCATGGAATGACGAATTGATAGTCAATTATAATTTTTTATAACTCTTCGGGACTTGGATAATGATGTGTCATTTAGTACTGAGATTGATATAGCTTATCCTATTTACGCTTTTGAAAAAATAATAAATGTACAGTTCTACTAGCGACACTGAGTAACCAGATCCTCACGACTCAAGAATCGTTGAAGCCTCACGTCAAAAAGTTTAGCTTAGGGGAGTGCATTCAAAAAACACACAAAAAATAAATAATAATAAGGATTTATTTTGGTTTGAACTAGTAGCTTCGACGGGTCCCTCTTGGCTCGGTGCCCTAAGGTCGTTTGGCCTGGGAGTCACCAACCCAATGCTTCTTACACGAACCAAATACAATCCCCAAAAAATATGTATATACACATAAAAAGAAAGAGATGAAAAGAAGAAAATTCAAGGGCTTGAATAGAATAGCGACCTCATGAATCAAGGAACTTTGACATGTCGTATGAACCACTTCCTCGACGAGCTAATAGCTCATTATCCCTGAATTATCCTTCCTTCGACCATAGTATAACTTCAATTCCTTCGTTTTTGACCTAGAGCCGGGTTAGAGGAATATCATAGGACTTGAGTGTAGTCGTGATTTTTTTCATGACGAATCCGGTTGGTAGCGACGTCCTAAGATTATATCCTAACTAATGGAGAGGGATCGTCATAATTTGCTTAATTGAATTTGAAATTTCTACCCAATCACATATATAAGCTCAAATTCGTAAATTTCTCAAGACACATTGCTTGTCTGCTGGCATTTCCACAAGCTCTACCCTTTCATGTCTTCCTTGAGGACAATGAAGAGTTTAGATTGGGAGATTTTGATGTGTGCCAGATTTACACATATTTTACACTATTTCCCTTCTCGTTTCCTATCATTTCATCCACCCTTTCTTGCTATTTCCTCCCGTTTTGTTTCCTTTCATGCTTTTTGGTACTTCTCATGCATTGCAGGAGAAATTAAGGATTTTGGGGTTAAAACGTGGAGAAACGTAGATAAAATGGAGCTAGAAGCAATTAGGGAGCAAAATCAAAGAAAAAGAGTTGAAAAGTGATTGACGCGGCCGCGTGGACCTACCCATGCGACCACGTCAACCAGGATATAGCATTGGAGGACAAGGAGATGAGGATCAATGCGGCCGCGTCGTCAGCACAAACAGCCATGTTGCCAGAGTTGAAGCAAGCCATATTCGTAACCACACGATTGCGTCCTTAGAAGCCAAATGACTACTTCGTATGAGCTGAAGGAAGAGAAAGATCAAGACGATGCAGTCGAGTCAATGAAGACGATGCGGTCGTGTCAGCCCAAGTCGCATAGAAGCCAAACGACCACTCCACGTGTCTGTTTTAGATCAGAGCTTGGGTAGAAGAACCCCAGACGACGCGGTCGAATGGCCCAGCCACGCTGTCGCATCACCTGTACGGTATTCTGCCCACTTACGCATTTTGTGCAATATGGTCACGTCATTATTGACGGGGCCGCATCCTTTAAGGGTTTTGAGCCCGAGTGGGCATCGTCAAGGGTTGGTTTTGGGGGTTTTTGGGGATTTTGAGAAACTATAAATTCCTTTATTCCTCCCCTACGTGGGAGGAACCCTTTGGCAGCTTTTCAGAGCTTTTTTAGGTTTATCTTTTTATTCTATGTACTCTTTTGATTGTTCTTTTTGTTCTATTTTGGTTTTTAGCTTAACATTTGAATAGTAGAATTCTTAATTGATTGCTCTTGTGATTATTGGTTGTTTGCTGTTATATCTCTATTAACATTCTCTGCAATGAATGCTTGTCTAATGAACCCTATCATATTCTATTGCATGGATTGTGAGTAGAGTTCATCTAGGGCCAATGAGGTGAACCCCATTGGATTGAATCATGAATTGGGTGATTTATCATGAAATTGTTGAGTAATTAAGGATTAGGGCTATGTTATGATGATTATTATCAATGTAGATTGGATCCCCCCTTCGTGTGTAATTAGATTAATTCACGATTGACGTCAGGATTAATCTAGGGTTTTCGAATACATTGATCGACACTATCGGATTGTGCGATTGACATCGGTAACCAATTAGAGCCCTCCTAACATAGATTTGAATTCTAATCCACGAAAGTGGCATGGTGGATGATTGGGGATACTCATTGGTCGTAATGCACCTAGCATGTATTGATGCACGAATGACATCGGTATTGATACGGGCTAGGTAGGCCTATCATGTGCCATGGAAGTAGGGGTAAGGTTAGTATAAGAGGATATCTTATCATGTGTAGTGGAAGCAGGGGATACGAGAATACCATTAGATTAGGCAACCTCTCTCGAACCTCATGAACTCAACAATCTATCAATACTAATCATTCCTAGTTTAATCCAATGGTGGGGATATCCATGCCATAGAGCTTTTATTATTGATATTTCCTTTAGTTTTTATTGATCTCATCCTTGATTCGATCATGTGACTATTAATTTAGAAGGAAACTAATAGCAACAGCTGCCTCCCAGAGGGCGACCCATATAGCACTACAACTACACAGTGCACTTGCGGCAACAAATTTAAAGCTGTTACACGAACATGAACAACAAGCATGTGAAGATATTCTCATATCACAAGAGCCTTTAATATCTAGTCACTGAGAAGGAGCTCAATATGCGACAATGATGATGAATCGAAATGATGGTGGATTACAATGTCGACATTCAATACCATCCTGGGAAGGTCAACGTCATACCAGATGCATTGAGTCATCTCCCTGTGGTGATGATCCTTACATCTCAATGGAGGCTACAACCGGAGATACGAGACATGAAGATTGAGGTAATCTTGCCTAGAGTGACGTCTTTGTTACTCAATCTTCAGATCCAGTCAACCTTGGTGGACAAGTGATCGGTCCATATTTTACACCTTTTTTCTGCATATTTGCATGCCATTTCGATCACCCATATCACGCTTTTCATGATTATTCGACGATATTGCGTTACTTTTCACTATTTCTTGTTTTTGTCGGATTTCAGGAAATATGGAGCGATCGGGAGCAAAAATGAGCTTAAGGGACTTGCACCCACTCTGGAGCGTCACCCAAGGCTCTTTTGAGGGCTATTCGGTGATGGGAGACAGGTGAAAGAAGAAGGAACTCCGTAGGAGCGACGAGGATGAGAAACAGAGAAGATTGGGCATTTTAGCATGCCACTCGGCCGAGTGAAGGAGTCACTCGGCCGAGCAAAGAAGCCCGCTCGGCCGGCCAGATCGGACACGCAGCAGATTGAGTATCAGCGTGCACTAGGCCGAGCATTGCCATCCCACTCGGCCGAGCACAGAGACACCACCCGCCCGAGTGGCATCACGACGACGGCAAGCAAAAATCTCAGACTTACTGGAATCCGTCAGGCGATTGAGGATTCCGACTCGGCCGAGTACCGAATGCCCCGCGGCCGAGTGAGTAAAGCCACTCGGCCGAGCCACCCCCGGAGACAGACCCCTGAGGACCTCGAAGGTACTGGAATTTTACAGGGTCTATCACTCGGACAAGTATAGAAGCCCACTCGACCGAGTAGAGAAGTCAACTCGGCCGAGTGATGCCGAGGACACGCAGCGCCCAGATTTTCAGACAGCCTCCCACTCTTCTGAAATCTGCTATCATTCTAGCAATCAAAGTATTTTTCTCATATTTTTTATGGATAGTAGACTTCATGACGGTTCCAACGCCGCCAAGAACGCGCAAATCGGAGGTCGGATGAAATCTGGGGAATTTCTGCAAGTTGATGCTGCAGTGCTGGAATCTGCATGTCAGTGTCACTCGGCCGGGTCACATATTCCACTCGGCCGAGTGCGGCCTGGGCCCAGATTTTAAGTTGCGGTTTGGGCTGTTTTTGGGCACGAATTTGAGGGGTTTTCTAGGGTTTTTTGCTAGGGTTTTGGGGGAGTATTTAAGGGGTTTGTAGCCACCATTAGAGGGGATCCCCATGATGTTTTATTAGAGTTTATTTTAGAGGTTAGGCCATGCCCTAGGCCCCCTCTTGGATCAAAAGGCTTGTATTTGGATTGGAATTCTTCATCAAAGCTAAGTATTTCTATTCTTATTATTTGAATCTTTGTTTTTCTATCTTTTTGTATGCAAGCAATGATTTCTATTGATTCTCATATCCTTATTGCTATGCTAGAGTAGATTTGTTGTTCTAGGGTTTGGGGATGAACCCTATGGATCTAATTTCATATTTGTGAAGAATGAATTCTAAATTGCTAGAATTGCTAGGAGGTTAGGTTGTGATTGATTTCCTACGGATAGCTAGGGATTTCCATCGATTTGGGATTTGCAAGAGATTGGATTCTAATCGATGGGAAGGCCTAGATATTCGATTTAGGTTTACAATTGGGTTTCTCTAGATTTGGTTTGCAAGAGATTGGACCAAAGCTAGGATTTTTAATTGTAAATCTATACACATATTCGTTTGCAAGAGATTGGACGAATACGAACTATCACAACCTAGATCGTAACTCGAGTTTGCACGAGAGTGGGCTCGAGGGGCGATTGAACGATGATGTCGATCCTCATGCTAGCGGCTTAGGTTAGGGTTTGCAAGAGATTGGGCACTAACCTAGGTTTGCTATAGACCGGCAATAGCGCGAGAGCGTGAGCTTGGTTCTACATTAAGTTGCGACTAGTCCACCTCAATGCAAGTTTAGTAATATTAAGATTCACTATTTACAATGATGTATGACGATCCGTAGTGGGAATTCCCTAGCCCTAGACGTCTTTATTTGATTTTATATCCCCATACTTTGCCCGACGATTGTGACAGGATCGCCGCAAGGCAAATTCCCTCTTTTATTATATTGTATTTGAATCGATATTTAACCAATTTCTCTATCTCCGACACCGACATCCATCACCATTGCCACTACATCATACCATAGCCATCTCCACCAATAAAACATTCGTAGTCAAACCAACCTAGGATAGATTGGAGCTCAACACCACCTCCTCGTGTTCGATACCCGCTCGCCACTTGACCGTGCGCTTGCGGTAAAACTACAATCGTCGCTCCGGGTGTGTATCCGGGGCGCGATCAAGTTTTTGGCGCCGTTGCCGGGGAGGTGTTTCCGTTGGTGCCAATTTGTCACAATTAGGTTGATTAGACTACGAAAAAAAATAAATAAATAAAAAGGAAATTTTCACCCCTGCCACCATTATTATCATTTCTATATTCTTTTGTGCCACTGATATCTTTTCTCCAGGTATTTATCTTTGTTGATCAGGTGCTATGGATTATACTACGTGGACCACAGATTTTGATCAGAATGCTCAGATGGGAGAATACTATTATGATCAGAGTGCTCAGATGGGAGAATACTATTTTGATCAGAGTGCTCAGATGGGTGAATACCTTTTTGAGGAGATGCACTGGCCCGAGCTTGATGAGAGACAAAGGATCTTTTTTGATGAGATGCATGCACGCCAGGTTGAAGTGCAAGCCGGGCTTGAAAAGGATAACCTTCTATTGGAACGGGTGAAGAGGCAACTTGAAATGAATATGCTCATGCTTACGGTTGAAGGGATTTCCAAAGATATCAGTTCTGCTTCTTCATTTTATGGGCAAGAAGCATCGCCAGACTTACTACCAGAGCCAGAATGTGCCATCGTCGATCCCACTTCCTACGATACATCTATTGCATATGAAGAGTGGATGGACGAAGAGGCAGTGAAGGAAGCAGAAACTGAGTCATATGCGCAGCCAGAGGAGGACGCATTTTAGAGATTATTGGAGGGTCTCTTGGAGGCAGTGAGGTTCACCGGTTCAGAGAGCATTACGGCAGGTGATGCATTTGAGCTACGATTTGCAGATTTTGTTATGAACCGTGTTTCAGCTGCAGGAACAATTGAGGAGGACATCCATGTCAGACTTGAGGGGGATAGACTATATTTTCGGATTTCTTACGGGCATTCCCCTCCACATGATACATCCCCACAAGCTGACACACATGAGCAGCCAGCATCACCATCCCAGGGAGAGCCTACATTGATAGTTGATGAGAAGGCAAATGAGCACACTATAGAGCCAGAGCATGCTTTTGAGGAGGCCTTACACACAGAGCCAGAGCTTATCACCGAGGAGGTCATGCATCGGGACGAGGACACAGCCATTCATGAGGATCCCGAGCACTATCATCCTCCATTAGAGCTTCCGCAGCCACCTCATCCTCCCACTGACGCAGAGGACTACCCCACAGAGCTTATGGCTCCCCTTCAGGGAGATCTCTTTACTCCCTCGCCCTTTATCTTTGATTTCCCTCCAGTGTATGATGTTTTTTATGATTCATCGTGCCTTTTGCAGGATTCATGTACATACGATCAAGAGGTACGATGGGACGTATATGTGGAGGAGAGCGAGGAGTTAGCACCCATGGACACATATGAATATGATCAAGGGGTGCACTGGGATGAGTCCGACGATGATGAGGAGCATCTTGATGGGGTCCACACCTATGATCTAGATTTACCTGAGCAGCATAGAGAAGACACCGTGGAGACAGCTATCACGGCACGTAAGGATATTGGATTATTTCCAGGGAAGTATCGTCCACCACTATTTATTTCATATATTTCTATTGACGATCCTCTTTGGAATACTTTTATTATGAGGGTGAAATTTTTGCAGCGAACTGATGCATCCTATTCTCTGCAGGGTACAGGTGGAGTCCTTGTGGGAATGCTGGAGGATGCATTGCTAGAGTTCGTTGGTGTCCGTGGACATACGCGCCTGGCAGAGACACGGAAGGAGCAGTTGGAGCAGTTGCCTGCACCGGCAAAGATACTGGATCCGCCTTTTGCTATAGGTGATATCAATCCAGTAGTGTAGAAATTTTTATGCTTTCAAAAAACCCGAATTCTCTCGAAAGCGAGAGGACCGTATAGATTTGTTTGAATAAATATCACCTCATATGACGGCCACAAAAATCTTTTACACCCCAAACCCATTATATATATATTAATTCCCCTCTCCATATTTTGATGTGTCACACCCTTTTGCTCACCACATTCGAGCACTTCTTTCAAGTGAAACCTTACTTTCTTATTCGTTTGACTTGATCACGCTTTGCAAAGCCATGACATTTTTGGTCAAGTCATTTGAATAGGATTGTTTGGTATAAGCTTGGGGGAAGGCGCTTTCATGCATCATTGTATGTTCATGTAGTTGCATTAGGATTTCATGTCATTCATTTCATCATTTTTTATTCACCCCCTTATTATTATCGTTGTTCCTCATATTCTTTCATTGTGATCACATTGAGGACAATGTGAAGTTTAAGCTTGGGGGAGTGCATTTCCATGCCATTTAGATGCATTAGTTGCATTTTTACTCTATTTTAGGTTTTCTTTTAAATTTTTCAAATTTTTGCATCATCTTTCTGATTTTTCCATCTTATTTTCCTTTTATGTGTGTTCATGCATCATAGTGTGTACTTGTTTTTCTTTTCTTTCCTCTCTTTAATTTTTATTTCTTTATTTTCTTTTCCTCCTTTTGCTAGATTTGCTCCTTATGATGATATCTCTTATTGCTTTAGCAACCATCACGATGCTTATTATTCTTTGTCATGCTACTTAGAGTATTCCATAGTCTTGCTATTCACATGTGCTTGCAAATCTATTTCTCTTGATGACCCCTCTAAGTGATCACATGATATTCATTGAAACTGAATGTATGGATTAGTGTTTAGTATGCTTTTGTTGGAAGTGCACCAAGATTCACGCATCATTAGTATATCTGAAGCATCAGTTTTATTGTCTTAATTCACCTTCTGTTGCATGCCTGATATGGTTGTAAACTTTACTGCTTGACTTCACTATTTATTGAAATGATTGAGAATATCCATGCTTACATATGAGTTTTAGTTGAAGTATTATTTTATTGAACCGTTCGTGCACATCTTAGAGTGAACTGAGTGTTACATTATTTCTTTCTCCACATATATCTTTTTATTCTCTACATGTCACTTGAGTTCACCTCCTAAAGCTACTTATATCGCATATATTTCCCGACAATCCCCACAAAAGAAAAGTTAGCTCCAAAAAGTCCAAAAAGCCAAAAAGGAGCCAAAAGCCAAAAATACAAATCATATAGCTCCTACAAAAATCCAAAAAGAAAAATGAGAAACAAATAGTTCAAAAAGAAAAAAAAGAAGAAAAATGTTTCTCTGTCTTATTATTAGAGCCACAAAACACTTGGGAAAACCAAGGCAAAAATCCCATTTTCCACTATCATATTCCTTTAGATGCGATGCTTCAAGCTAAGCTTGGGGGGGTGAATTCATTTGACCATATGAGTGAGTATGACATTAGAGTGGAGACGTGCATGAATGGGAATATTCGATAATGCTTAGACTTTGCAAAATATATTAGATATGGAGATTTTTCATGATTTGAAATAAATATGTGAATGCCATGACTTTTATTCTATTCTCTATTGCATGCTTGGTGTGTATCTTATATGCTTCATTTATAACTTTTGATTGAAAAGTGCATCGCCAACATTTGTATATTAAATTCTATGAAATGCATGATGTGGATATGAATTGATTGTATGAATTTAGAGAGTCCCTCTTATTGTTCTTAAAAGCTTGCAAGTACAATGTTTATGAAAGATATGAAATCCTTATAGCATGTGATTTGTATGTTCCAAGTCATCGCGATGTGTAGCTTATGGCTTGAGATCTGAGAGTATAATCTAGAGACCCCTTCCACTTCGTATTCTTTTATTTCATTTCCCTTATTTTTCATCTCCCGAGTTCGTCTTTTTACTTATCTTCCTCGAGGACGAGTAAGAGGTAAGCTTGGGGGATTTTGATCGGTCCATATTTTACACCTTTTTTCTGCATATTTGCATGCCATTTCGATCACCCATATCACGCTTTTCATGATTATTCGACGATATTGCGTTACTTTTCACTATTTCTTGTTTTTGTCGGATTTCAGGAAATATGGAGCGATCGGGAGCAAAAATGAGCTTAAGGGACTTGCACCCACTCCGGAGCGTCACCCAAGGCTCTTTTGAGGGCTATTCGGTGATGGGAGACAGGTGAAAGAAGAAGGAACTCCGTAGGAGCGACGAGGATGAGAAACAGAGAAGATTGGGCATTTTAGCATGCCACTCGGCCGAGTGAAGGAGTCACTCGGCCGAGCAAAGAAGCCCGCTCGGCCGGCCAGATCGGACACGCAGCAGATTGAGTATCAGCGTGCACTCGGCCGAGCATTGCCATCCCACTCGGCCGAGCACAGAGACACCACCCGCCCGAGTGGCATCACGACGACGGCAAGCAAAAATCTCAGACTTACTGGAATCCGTCAGGTGATTGAGGATTCCGACTCGGCCGAGTACCGAATGCCCCGCGGCCGAGTGAGTAAAGCCACTCGGCCGAGCCACCCCCGGAGACAGACCCCTGAGGACCTCGAAGGTACTGGAATTTTACAGGGTCTATCACTCGGACAAGTATAGAAGCCCACTCGACCGAGTAGAGAAGTCAACTCGGCCGAGTGATGCCGAGGACACGCAGCGCCCAGATTTTCAGACAGCCTCCCACTCTTCTGAAATCTGCTATCATTCTAGCAATCAAAGTATTTTTCTCATATTTTTTATGGATAGTAGACTTCATGGCGGTTCCAACGCCGCCAAGAACGCGCAAATCGGAGGTCGGATGAAATCTGGGGAATTTCTGCAAGTTGATGCTGCAGTGCTGGAATCTGCATGTCAGTGTCACTCGGCCGGGTCACATATTCCACTCAGCCGAGTGCGGCCTGGGCCCAGATTTTAAGTTGCGGTTTGGGCTGTTTTTGGGCACGAATTTGAGGGGTTTTCTAGGGTTTTTTGCTAGGGTTTTGGGGGAGTATTTAAGGGGTTTGTAGCCACCATTAGAGGGGATCCCCATGATGTTTTATTAGAGTTTATTTTAGAGGTTAGGCCATGCCCTAGGCCCCCTCTTGGATCAAAAGGCTTGTATTTGGATTGGAATTCTTCATCAAAGCTAAGTATTTCTATTCTTATTATTTGAATCTTTGTTTTTCTATCTTTTTGTATGCAAGCAATGATTTCTATTGATTCTCATATCCTTATTGCTATGCTAGAGTAGATTTGTTGTTCTAGGGTTTGGGGATGAACCCTATGGATCTAATTTCATATTTGTGAAGAATGAATTCTAAATTGCTAGAATTGCTAGGAGGTTAGGTTGTGATTGATTTCCTACGGATAGCTAGGGATTTCCATCGATTTGGGATTTGCAAGAGATTGGATTCTAATCGATGGGAAGGCCTAGATATTCGATTTAGGTTTACAATTGGGTTTCTCTAGATTTGGTTTGCAAGAGATTGGACCAAAGCTAGGATTTTTAATTGTAAATCTATACACATATTCGTTTGCAAGAGATTGGACGAATACGAACTATCACAACCTAGATCGTAACTCGAGTTTGCACGAGAGTGGGCTCGAGGGGCGATTGAACGATGATGTCGATCCTCATGCTAGCGGCTTAGGTTAGGGTTTGCAAGAGATTGGGCACTAACCTAGGTTTGCTATAGACCGGCAATAGCGCGAGAGCGTGAGCTTGGTTCTACATTAAGTTGCGACTAGTCCACCTCAATGCAAGTTTAGTAATATTAAGATTCACTATTTACAATGATGTATGACGATCCGTAGTGGGAATTCCCTAGCCCTAGACGTCTTTATTTGATTTTATATCCCCATACTTTGCCCGACGATTGTGACAGGATCGCCGCAAGGCAAATTCCCTCTTTTATTATATTGTATTTGAATCGATATTTGACCAATTTCTCTATCTCCGACACCGACATCCATCACCATTGCCACTACATCATACCATAGCCATCTCCACCAATAAAACATTCGTAGTCAAACCAACCTAGGATAGATTGGAGCTCAACACCACCTCCTCGTGTTCGATACCCGCTCGCCACTTGACCGTGCGCTTGCGGTAAAACTACAATCGTCGCTCCGGGTGTGTATCCGGGGCGCGATCAACAAGATCAAGTCTACCCAGACAGGAGATGAGAAGCTACAAAGGAACAGAGACAAGGTGAAGGCAGGCCAGATGTCACGCCCAGCTTCCCAAAAACGTGGAGGAGAAGCGTGAGAAGGTCCGCTCAGACTTGAAGCTACAAAGCCACAAGTCCGATAAGCGTCAATTCACACAAAGTAGCAGGTCCCTGTAACGTGACACGGAACAATGATAACAATAATAGAGAGACGAAAAAAAAAATTTGTCAATCTCAAGGTCCAACAAAATATCCAACAACCAGAAAAGCCACCAGGCTACAACAGAGTCGAAAGAAAAAGGCCCAGCATGGCCAACAGCAAAAACAACTAACACAAAGGCGTTACTCACCACCAAACTAAACAACAACTAACAAGGAAACTGCGAAGGAAACTAAGACTGGTCGCCGATATCCTCATACTCAACGTCAGCAACAGGATCGGGCACATACTCCACGAACTCGTCGCCCTCAACTACAACCTCTGGCTCAGCAACTAACATGCGACACCCAAAGAGAAGGGGCACATGTCAGCAAGTCTACAAGACTTGTGCAAGGAAACTAGGAAAAGTAAAAGCAACCTAGCAGTTCTAGAGTATGTTATGACATGGTATATTATGCAATAAGAACAACAGCAGTTTATGTTATGGAATGATTATAGCATGGCAAGTAACATGGCATGGCAAGTAAACAATTACATGACAAGTACAAGAATTGTAAGCACGTCGTGCACAGAGATTCCGCCCTTTGGCTAGAGTGGCTGTACGGGCCAACTCTTACGCTCAAGTGACCGTTTATCCCTACCCCTCCACGTGTGTCGAGCCAGGGCATTACCACTGAACACGTAATGCTCGCTTCTGGATCACGAGCCAGGAAGTGTTTTTAACACGTATGGCGTAGGGGTATGCCCGCATAACGGGTGCCTAGCCGGTAACACGGAAACACGGATTTGTACAAGGATTTGTAGCGTGTGCTACGATGCAAAATGCAAACATGATATGTAAAATGGATGCACATAACAATATTCAAATGCAATTGCGTACCGTTAAAGAAAAGTAAACATGACATGCAATTGTATGACATGACATGACAAGGGAAATTCTAGCTTCGTTGTCAAGCTAGAATTGAATTTGCGCCTAGACTGTTATCATTTCATGGTCTAGTCTCTTTGTCGCTAAAACAAGTAATGGCCTAAAAACATGGCCTAAAGCAAGGTTTACAAGTTTCACTTGCCTGGTACTGAAGTTGTTGTTCGACAAGAGTCACGAGATCGGTATCCTACGGGAATTGGGTTCGCTGTTATGGCAAAATAGAAAATTAGATTGAGAGTTCTAATCCGGTTTGTATTGGAATCCTATAACGTCTAGTAATCCATTTTTAATTAGGGTTTCTAATTTACAGTGCGGATTACAGAGAATTAAAGATAGATCACTAACCGTTTGTAGCGGAAGATTGACGATTACGAAGCCTACGAACTGCAGGTAGAAGAAGTGTAACGACCACTTTTCGTTGTACGTTGTTCGTGCACGCGCTTTTGACCGTGCACGTGTTTATTTTAGACTTTGTTTGTTTGTGAACACTTTGATGTGATATGCCGTTGTGAACGTCTCAGAGAGTAGTAAATTGTGGCACTAATTTGGAACGACATTTCTCGAGTCGTTTTCCCACGATTTAATTTTATTCGATGAGACGTTGCGATTTTCACTTTTGACGGGAGACGTTTCTATTTTTAGTTTCGTCGTTCGACGTCAAAATTGAAATCCGTCTTCTTAGTTAGCTTCCTTTCGTCATCACGATCACTCTGATATTTATTTTATAATTTTTGGAGTTCATATAACCACTTTTATATTTTTAGCAAGGTTTAAAATATTTTTAATAGCTACGTTTTAAATTATTTTCGGCCAAATAAAATTTTATTACGTTTTAAATACTTCAAAATATTTTTGAGCCAAATCTCAGCTCATTCGGGCCGCACCCAAGCCTTGTGCGAGTTGGAGAGGGTGAGATTCGAATTTTAAATTATTTTAAACTCCTAATCCCATTAGGATTAGCCCTAGACCAAGTCAACCCCTCTACACTATATAAACAACCCCTAGGAAGACTCATTTTCGCAAGAAAATAACCCTAGCCGCTTCCAAAACTCAAATTCACGCTTGCGACGATTCATCGCAACGTTGCGACGGCCATCACCCGCACCGACCGAGGAAACAGCCCCCAAATCCCCGCACCGATCGAAGACCTCACCCGCACCAAGCTCCGTCCGCACCGCTGCACAGCCGCTCCGCATCGCCCCGCACAAAGCCCGTGTCCGACCGAGAGATCCTCTCGGTCAGACCGATAGCCGCCCCCGCTCACGTCCGCATCCCCGCACTGCACCAAGCCCCGCTCAGCGCCCGCTCCGTTCGCCCACTCCGCACCGTGCCCGACCGAAGCAGCAGCTCGCACCCGCTTCATTGCAACGTTGCAATGCCCCGCTGCAGCGCCCGACCCCGCATTTCCCCCGCACCGACCGAGACTTTGCTCCGCACCGACCGAGAGCACCAAGTTCCGCACCGCACCCGCAGCTGCTTAGTCCCGTTCTCCCGCACCGACCGAGCAAAACCCCCCCATCCGACTGTGTCTGACCGAGAGCTATTCGTCGCAACCCCGTACCCGTCGCACCACTTGTCACCGTGGGCCCCCCAAGTTCTCCAGAGGTATTGTGGGTCCCCCTATTGGTCCCTAGGACTACTGTGGGCCCCACCTAGGAGCTTTCTCTCCGACGATTTACCGCGTACGACGTTGCGACACGTCGTAGCCCGTCGTCGCACGTGCTAGCTTTGGAATCTGGATTTGTTGCTCCGGTTGCTGCTCTGAACTTTCCAGCGAGGAATCTACATTGGAATCAGGACTTGGAGCGCGTTCTTTTATTCCAACCCCTGGCGTCGCTACCGACGCCAGTGTAGCTTTCGCGTCGTGTTGAGGTATTGCTTTGCACCCCTAGGACCCCCAACCCATTGCCTGCTAATCAAGACTAAAATCAATGTTTTTAAAGTATTTTAAATGTTTTAGAATTCACTAATCAAGATTAATAAAAGGGATGTAGGCCGGTGGACTTGTGCACGTAGGATATTGTGACTTTGGACTCGTTGGACGGTGTGCTCAGACGTTGTACTTGCAGGCAAGTGAAACTTGCCAACTCTTGTGTAAGGCCATGTTTTCAAGCCACTTCCTTGTTCCTAGGGTAAAAGAGACTAGTCAGTGAAATGATAGCTGTCTAGACGCAACTTTAGGTTCTAGCTTGACAACGAAGCTAGATCCGTCACCCTGCCATGTCATGCATGCATTGATATCTGTCACGTTTAAATTCCTTATCTGTACGCACTTTTAACTGCCATGCATTGCATTCTACATGTCATCCAAGTTGATTGTTTCATTCGTAGCACACGCTACAATACTTGTACTTTCTTGTCCGGCTAGGTGCACCCCTAGGCCAACAAGATAAAACACTTCCTGGCTCGTGTTCCAGAAGTGAGCATTCCCGTTCGGGGGTAAGGCCCTGGCTTGATACACATGGAGGGGTAGGGATAAGCGATCACTTGAGCTTAGGAGTTGGCCCGCGCAGCCACTCTAGCCAAAAGGCGTAATCTCTGTGCACGAGGTGCTTAATTGACTCGTACTTGTCTTTGTGAATGATTCATGTAAAACTTGTCATCCATGCCATGTTTAAATGCCATGCTCGTACTTTACTTTACTTTACTTTACTTGTTGCACTCATTACTTTAACTTCCGTGTCATTGCATCATGCTAGAACTGCTAGGTTGCTTTACTTTTACATACTTTTAGTTTCCTTGCACAAGTCTCTTGTAGACTTGCTGACATGTGCCCCTTGCTCTTTTGGGTGTCACATGTTAGACCCTGAGCCAGAGACCGTTGCTAAGGACGTGGTGTTTGCTGACGCTGAGCCAGAGCTTACTTTTGACGAGGAGTTGGTGGACACCAGTAACCAGTCTTAGAGACTGTTTGAGTTGCTTTTGCTTTAGGTTGTTGTTAGTTGTCGGTGCTTAGCACCATTACTTTAATTTTGTACTTTTTAATTTTGTTTGCCATGCTGGGGCCTCTTTTAGACTCTTTTCTTTTAGCCTGGTGGCTTTTCTGCGATGTTGAAATTTATTATTATTGATATTCTGAGATTTCTCTTTTGTCTCATTTCCTTATTATTATCTTTGTTTCGTTTCGCGTTGCAAGGACCTGCAGTTTAAAGTGATTGACGCTTATCGGACTTGCAGCTTTGTAGCTTCAAGTCTGAGCGGACCTTCTCACGTCTCGCCTCCACGTTTTTTGAGAAGCGGGGCGTGACAAGTTTTGTTGGTGGCCCATGCAGGTCCTATCTTGCAATTGCGAACTAACGGAACAACGATAATAACGGAATATCCATTAAATAAATTGCAACATCCAAGTCATTAAGCTATTGATTCTAAATTTTTGTTCGTTTTCTATGTCGTTAGATGGCTAGAAGACGACAGACCCACGTTGGTGGTGGACCTACTCTGAAGACTTGCTATTTCTGTGGCAAGACCGGGCACATCAAGGAGCAGTGCAGAAGATTTCTAGGCTGGTGCTTGATTTGTGGTGCTGCTACTCATTCAGCGAAGGATTGTCGGCATGCAAATCAACTGCGGAAAGCATCGGATGGAATTCCGCAGCAGGAAGCACCACTAACTGGGCCAAGTCGGAAGGTGTGCTATCATTGTAGCAAGACTAGTCATGAGAAGGAACAGTGCAGGAGGAAGCTGGGCCAGTGCCTGATTTGTGGAGATCCTACTCATGCTATAAAGGAGTGC
This sequence comes from Scilla litardierei, assembly GCA_030789695.1. NCBI lineage: Eukaryota > Viridiplantae > Streptophyta > Magnoliopsida > Asparagales > Asparagaceae > Scilla > Scilla litardierei. The sequence goes on from CM061142.1 coordinate 177,070,334, forward strand.
CCGAAGTCTAAGCAGCCTTGGAAGGAACCAATCGCAGCACAGTCGTTGCAGCAGAGAGCACCTGTACCTACAAGTTGTGGACCAGCCCTCGTTTCGCAGAAGCAGGCTTTTCAGCAGGCCATGCAGCTGAGGAGGTAGGCTTTTCTGACGACGGCAGTGGAGAGCGAGGCTGTGGATGAGGTTATCGCAGGTAACTCCCAACTTAGTTGTTTCCTTCCTTAGACAGTTTTGATTGTTAGCCATGTTTGATTGCTTGCATATGATTGTTTGTTAGAATAGGGTTTGATTGTTAGATTGCTTGTTAGGCGTGATTTTGGTTTGCACATTTCCTGCACGAGTCCTCTTTGACTCTGGTGCATCGATGTGCATTATATCTCGGAGCTTCATGGAGAAGCTTTCCTTGACGACCTCCCCTCTCTCCAAGAGTTGGAATATCGTTACAGGAAATGGCGTGATCTCGGTGCATCTCGGGTGCAATTCTTGCCCTTTGATGGTCTGTGTACATGAGCTTTACGCTGATTTTATTGTCCATGACATCATCAACCATGATGCAGTGCTAGGTATAAGTTTGGCTTGCGAGTTTTTATGCTACGATCGATTGTCGGAGGAAGGAGGATGGTTCGCGTAGCATGTGTGTGGATTACCGGGAGCTGAATGATGTGACTATCAAGAATAAATATCCCTTGCCTCGTATAGATGACATCTTTGATCAGCTCGGAGGATTGAGGGTGTTCTCTAAGTTGGATTTGAGGAGTGGTTACCATCAGCTTAAGGTGAAGAAGGAGGACATCCCGAAGACAGCATTCAGGACGAAGTATGGTCACTACGAGTTCGTGGTTATGCCTTTCGGTGTGACCAACGCACCCGCAGTTTTTATGAACATGATGAATCTGATCTTCTACGACTTTCTAGACAAGTTTGTTGTTATATTTATTGACGACATTCTGATCTAGTCAAAGTCGGAGGAAGAGCATGCATCGCACTTGAGGACAGTGTTGGAGATTTTGAGGAAGCATCGTTTGTATGCTAAGTATTCCAAGTGCGAGTTTTGGCTGGATAGAGTTGCTTTCCTCGGGCATGTGGTGTCAGGTGATGGAATTTCTGTGGATCCCGAGAAGATTATGGCTATCAGAGAGTGGCCTATTCCGCAGTCAGCGTCTGAGATCCGGAGTTTCCTTGGGCTTGCAGGTTATTATCAGCGTTTCATTAAGGACTTTTCTCAGATTGCTGAGCCGATGATCATACTGACACGGAAGGATGTACCATATGTATGGTCGGATGATTACGAGAAGGCTTTTGGTGTTCTGAAGGAGAGATTGACGACTGCCCCTGTACTTGCTGTGCCTGATCGGAGTGGAGGATTCGAGATCTTTTGCGATGCTTCTGGCAAAGGACTTGGACGTGTGTTGCATCAGCATGGGAATGTGGTTGTGTGTACTTCTCGTCAGCTTAAGGCTTATGAGAAGAATTACCCGACACATGATTCGGAGTTGGCTGCAGTCGTGTTTGCGCTGAAGATTTGGAGGCACTTCCTGCTGAGTGAGAAGGTGAAGATCTTCACCGATCACAAAAGCTTGAAGTATATCTTTACTCAGAAGGAGCTCAACATGCGACCGCGTCGATGGTTGGAGCTCATGGCAGACTATGAGATCGATTTGCAGTATCACCCTGGCAAGGTGAATGTGGTTCCGGATGCGCTGAGCAGACTTCCAGCAGTGATAATGTTGACCTCGCAGTGGAGATTGCTGTTAGATATGGAAGACGTTAGTACACCCTTGTAGGGGATGTACGAGGGAATACGGACCTCGAACGTCGCGTACACGAAGTCGTGTGCAAAGGGAATATGTTCCCTTGCGGAGAGGATCTCTAGATTGATGGGAAAGTCGCATTATATATGCTTAAGTGCATGCGACATATGGCTAATAAAGAGGTAATATCTTAAGCTTATGTTGTACCATGCATATGGTACAACTTAAGCTTATAATGTGCCATGTGTCATGGTACACCTTAGTTAAATTGTTCCTAAGGAACAATTACTCCTAAAATAACTACCTTGGGGGCTATAAATAAGACCCAAGGGTAAGCCATTTCCTTACACTTTTGCATGGAATTCTTGCATGCATTTCATTCTAGCGAAGCTCTGCCGAAATCCTTCCTCTCTCTTTAACCAAGTTCTTAAATCTAAAAGTAGAGATTTAGATTGTGGATTTAGTAGCCTTACTCCGTTCGTGAGAAGACTCAATCCGTCGTGGCGAATCCGAAGGCAAAGTTCCGAGACTACCGTACTGCATACGCAAGCGTAAGTCTCAACTTTATTTATCGATCCTAACTCTGTTTTGACAGGATCCTACATTGGTATCAGAGCCATGAGGGTTCGCCCCGGTCAAACCGCCGTCCCGTCGAAACTATGAACGAGTCGTTGTATTTTTCACGAATGGGTATCCTACCATTACGGATATGGTAGGAACGCTTCGTGACGGAGAGAACGCAGCAATTGTTCTTTTCACGTTAGGGTCTCCTATCATTACGGATATGGTAGGAACTCTCCATGACGGGAAGAACCGACCGTTCACGTAGTATGTTATTTTTCTTTTTTGGCACACGGCCATTAGAAAATAACCATTTTCTCGACGAACGGGTGCTTTATCGACGAACGGGTGCTTCATCGAGGAAGAAGGTGGTGGTTATTCCCATCGGGAAAGATGAATTTTAGTGCATGTGCACCATGGCCAAATGGGCTATGAAGGCCATGCACCCCCCTCCCCATGCGGATGGGGTTGGCTACGGCCAATAACCACCGCGGCAACCCCCACCGGCGGGGGTGTGCGGCCACCCCACACAAGGGGAGGCCGGCCATGGCCAAAGGGCCATGGCCGGCCAAGGTAAAAATGGCCTTGGCCATGACCAGTCATGGCCAAGCCATGGCCGGCCAAGGCCAGGCCGGCAGTGGCCGGCCCCGGCCAAGGCCAGGGGCCGGCCTGGCCGGCCCTGGCCGGCCCTGGCAGAGGCCAGGGCCGGCGCCCTGGCCACTGCCAGGGCCCGGCCGGCCCTGGCAGTGGCCAGGGCCGGCCTGGCCGACCCTGGCCGGCCTCGGCCAGGGCAGAGGCCCTGGCTGAGGGGGCCAGGGCCCCTGGCCGGCCAGGGCAGAGGCCCTGGCCGGCCCTTGGCCAAGCCTCGGCCAGGACAGAGGCCCTGGCCGGGAGAAGTTGCAGACCAAAATAATTGGTCGACCAATTTGGTCGTTTTGGTCGACCAATCCGACAGAAGGTCTTGGTCGATCGCGAACTTGCCGAATGACCCATACGGGGTGACAAAAGGCCTTGGTCAAACTCGAATGTGCCGATTAGCCCATACGGGGCTAACGACAGTCGCCTACTCTTGTTTTATTAAATTTTTTTTGGCTCTACTCCTTGAAGATTAGCCATAGTGCTCTACTTCATGCGAGATTAGCCATGTCATTGTGCTCTACTCTACGGAGATTAGCCAATGTACTTATGACATTGTGCTCTACTCTACGGAGATTAGCCAATGTATTTCAAATTTTTGACAAAGATGTTTTCAAATAGGTTATGTCCCGTCCTTAAATCGGGATAGCGCAATTTAGAATTCCAAGTCCTACCACGATCCGGCCATGGTCATCTAACCCATGGGTGTGTAGAACAGGTCTCGTGGCTTGGCAATTGTTGCGCTAAAATTCTTTGCGCAAACTCTCACCTATTCCATTTTGAAAGATATGTTTTTCAAAAATATTTTTCCGCTGCTGGTACCATACGGGTATCATTTCTGATTTCTTTTTACTTGAGATAAGTAAGAGGGATACTTTGAAAGTTACTTCTAGATGGTAGTTGGGAACGTAGTGAACTTCTCGATTCTAGAGTAACATTTCAATGCATCCAAGGAACTTATCAAGTGTTTAAAGAATCGAAACTTTATGCATAGAATTTTGATCGTGTTTTTCATTCTCTTTGCAGTTTTTTGATTCGAATATGTCTACCGCTTCTAAGAACATTGTCGCAGAGCTTAACAAAGGTGAAAAGCTCAACGGCGACAATTATAAACTTTGGTCAATAAAAATCCAATATGTTTTGGAAGAGCAAGATGTGCTTGAAACACTCCAAAACATAATGGAAGAACCTGAGTTGGGCAATACGGCCCAACACAAGAGGGACCGGGAAGCTTATGAGACTTGGACTCGAAAGAACAAAATAGCACGTATTACGTTACTGTCCGCAATGGACAATGACATAATGCGTTTATTTCGGGAATTCGACCTAGCCAAAGACATATGGTCTGAGCTAGAAATAAAGTTTGGTGGAACTTCGGTTACCAAACTCCACTCCTTAAATATTCAATTTGATTCGTACAAAATGCGGCGAGATCACTCTATGAAAAAGCATCTCCGCCACATGGCGAATCTCATATCTGAATTAAAGGATGCGGGTGTTACGCTGTCTGACGAACAGCAGATCCAAGCAGTCATTCGTTCACTCCCAGATAGCTGGGATAACATGAAAATGCACCTCACTCATAATGAGTGCATTAAAACTTTAAGCGATGTATCGAAACACCTCGAACTCGAGGAAGAGCGGATTCAAGCCGCAAAACCAAGTGCAGAAGTGCACATGGCCGCTAGTTCCTCACATGGAGGAAATAAGCGGAAGAATAAACGCTTAAGGTTTGTGAACGAACGAAAGCAAGAACCGGAAACCTCAAAGAAGACTAAGAACAAAAAGTGGCATAAGAATGTGCACTCAAAGAAGAAAAACTTGAAGAAGATCAAGTGCTTTAAGTGCAACAAGTACGGTCACTTCGCCCGTACGTGTACGGATGGAAGTGATAAGGGGCCACAGACCACGTAGCGAAGGACAGAAGGTTCTTCGTAGAGTATCGAAAGATAACTCAAGGAACAAAGTGGATATACGTCGGCAACAACACTCGTGTTGAAGTCAAAGGCGTCGGAACATGCAAGCTAGTTCTCGACAACGGCCGGACTTTATTATTGCACGACGTCCTCTTTGCTCCAGATATTAGAAGGAATATCGTATCCGTGGTCATGTTAATGTCTTTAGATTATGAATGGAGGTTCTATAAACAAAAGGTTGACCTTGTTTGTAATAGTTCTTTAATTGGGTCGGGTAATGTTTGTAATGGATTAATTGTTTTAAACACAATGTATGATGATTCTTCTTTTATAAATGAAAGTTTCCATTTGAAAAATGCTTCTAACTATGAATCTGAGATCATTTGTTGGCATGAAAGACTTGGTCATATTGGACCAACTAGAATGGATAGACTCGCCAAAAGTGGCTTGCTATCTAATGTTTCAAAAGTTGAAATGTCAACTTGCGAACATTGTCTTGTAGGGAAAACTTGTCGCAAGCCGTTTGGAACTGGCACAAGGGCCGAAGTTCCATTACAGCTTATCCATTCGGACATTTGCGGTCCAATGAATGTTAAGACAAGACGCGAAAAGTCCTATTTCATCATCTTCATTGATGACTTCACCCGTTTCGGTCACATTTATTTGATTTCCCACAAACATGAAGCTTTATCTTGCTTCAAAAACTATATAAGTTTAGTGGAAAATCAACTAGATCGCAAGATAAAGGTCTTGCGAACCGATCGGGGTGGAGAATATCAATCAACGAGTTTTAAGGAACTCTGTGATGAAAAAGGCATAGTTCACCAAATAACTATGCCTTATACTCCGCAACAAAACGGTGTTGCGGAAAGAAGAAATAGGACATTGATGGAAATGGTCCGATCAATGATGTCTCAGGCAAATTTGTCCATCACCTTTTGGGGTGATGCATTATTGACGGCAGCATTCATCTTAAACCGTGTACCCTCGAAGTCGGTAAGTTCTACTCCTTATGAGTTGTGGAACAATAGAACTCCAGACTTAAGCATTCTAAAACCTTGGGGTTGTGCCTCTTACGCACATTTATCCTCTCACAAATATGGCAAACTTGGGCCACGTGGGAGGAAGTGTACCTTCATCCGATACGCTGAAAACTCCAAAGGATATGTTTTCGTCGGTCAAGAGGACAATGGGGGTCTAATAGAATTCGAATCGAGGGATGTTGTCTTCTTGGAAAACAAGTTTCCAAGACAGGGTGAGATAAGTCAAGACTTATCCTTGTTTGAGACTTGGGATCAAGAAGGATCGGAACGTTCGAGTGGGAGAATTCTTGGTGAAGAAGAAAATACGTTTCAAACTTCACCAACGGATGATACGAACGATACCAATCCTATTCCGAGTGGGAGTGATATTATTCCAAGTGGGAGTGATGTCATTCCAAGTGGGAGTGATCAAACTCAAGCAAGACGTAGTAATCGAACGAGGCTAACACCTCTGAGATTTGAGGATGAATTTCCTCAAACATTCATGACATTACTACAAGATGATGACGAACCTGCAAATTTCAAACAGGCCGTCACATGCCCTGCTAAAGATAAATGGATAGCGACAATGGAAGAAGAACTTCAATCCATGAAAACAAACCAAGTCTGGGACTTGGTTGATTTACCTAAGGGACGTAGAGCCATTGGGAACAAGTGGGTTCTCAAAATCAAGCATAAGGCTGATGGCTCCATCGAGAAATATAAAGCTCGCATTGTTGCGAAAGGTTTCACGCAACAGGAAGGAATAGACTACGAAGAGACTTTCTCTCCTGTCGTGCGTTTTACCTCCATTCGCTTAATTCTGGCAATGGTGGCTTGTTTGGACCTCGAGTTACATCAGATGGATGTAAAGACTGCTTTTCTTAACGGAGAACTAGATGAGGAGATCTACATGGAACAACCAAACGGGTTCGTACAAGAAGAAAACAAACATAAGGTTTGTAAACTTCGTAAATCCATATATGGTCTTAAACAATCCTCAAGGCAGTGGTATATGCGCTTTCAAGAAGTCGTTTTGTCGTATGGTTTCTCCATGCTCGACGAAGACAACTGCGTATACATTAAGATGATTAAGAACAAGTATGTAATTATGTCTCTTTATGTAGATGACATACTTATAGCTGGAAATGATAAGCGTCTTATCATGTATATCAAAGCTTGGCTTTCATCCGTCTTTGAAATGAAAGACATGGATGAAGCTGCATATATCCTTGGGGTTAAGATCTCAAGGAATCGTTCCAAGAAACTTCTTTCTCTCTCTCAAGAGACATATATAAAGAAAGTTTTAGAACGATTTAATATGCAGGACTGCAAGCTAATTGATACTCCAATAAGCAAAGGCGAGGGTCTATGTTTGGAAATGTGTCCCAAAGATCCAAAAGAAAAGAAAGCTATGGAAAAAGTTCCATACTCCAGTGCTGTCGGGAGTCTGATGTACGCCATGATGTGTACCCGACCGGACATTTGCTATGCTGTTGGTATGGTAAGCCGTTACCAATCCAACCCAGGACAGGCACACTGGAAAGCGGTGAAGAGGATATTAAGGTACCTCAAAGGGACTGCGGACTATGCGTTGTGCTATCAAGGTAATACCTTGAGACTCGAAGGCTATACCGATGCTGATTGGGCAGGTGATCTCGACGAGCGAAGATCTACATCAGGCTTTGTTTTCTTGCTCGGGAATGGTGCAATATCCTGGAGCAGCAAGAAGCAAACCTGCATCGCCTTATCAACCATGGAAGCCGAATTCGTAGCATTCAGCATGGCGGTCCAAGAAGCTGTTTGGCTTAGGAAATTCTTAGACAGGCTGACGAATGCCTCTGACTCGAGCACTGTTCCTATATACAGTGATAGTCAAGCCTCGATTACCTATGTCAAAGATCCTAAATTTCATTGTAAGACCAAACACATTGATATTCGATTCAAGTTTGCGAAGGACTATGACAAACGGAAGGAAGTAGACATAGGATACATATCCACGCATGAGATGAAGCGGATCCCCTTACTAGGCGATCCCCAGAGATGTGTTCTACAAACACTTATCATCTATGGGAATGCGTAGGTGCTGAGCTGTATCATGTAAAATTTCCCATGTCTATAGAAGATCAAAGTTTAATAAAAGAAAGAAGTTCTTTTATATATTGCATACAAGTTTCTTACAAATGATTTTATACATTTGTGTTTAAGTCTCAGCTATTTTATTGTGTGTATGTCGGACAGATTAAGGTTGGCTCTCTCACATGAGCAACCGTCTTATCTTATCAGATGGATACGATAGAGATGAGACTAGTTTAAAGTCAAAATCATTAGACAAATGATTTAGAGTCGTGACTTAAACAAGATAGTCGAATGAAAGATCTGCATCATATGGATGCTTACAAAAGATCTGAGATCTGTATCACAAGGATATTTGAAAGAGATCTCATAGGATTTTTTAAATCCTATCTGTCTTATGCAGGATGAGAGTCCGGAAATATTTCATGAGTAGTAAGGGGACTCAAAAGATAGACACTGTGGTGTCTGATCTTTCATCCGTACAACATCATTAAGACATACTCTCCCTGGGAAAGGAGTGATGTTGTAATACGTGTTCATACCACGTATGCATTTCGACCACTGAGTTTGTAGCAATAGTGTTTGCTATTATGTGAGACTCAAAGGCCATACGGGTCTTAACTCTTACCCTCAAGGACTCCAATTGGCTCCTTTAGATTTGACGAGATGATCGCTATCTTAGCGTGTTGCTAATGGGCTATGATAATTCGGCTCGGCGGGGCACGTTAGAAAAGAGAATCAAGTCAAGATCAGAAGGTTCGCAAGAAGAGGAAGATTGATTTCATATTCACATTTGGACTTTAAATGATTCAAAGCTGGCCAGCCAATTGTAATCCAGATGGGATTCAATTGTTGAATATAAAGTATAAGAAATGTGAAGAAATAATCTAGGGTAAAGCATGCGTTGAACTACTCAACTTTGCACCTTCGAGGTCGTTGTGTATCTCTAACAAGTGCACAACAACAGACTCTACGCGCATGACGGTCGCACGGTTTATTTCTCGGTATGATAGATGAAAGAACTAAGAGAAAGACGTTCTCTTACAATCCCCTCAAGTGTGAGTGGGAGATGTTGGATATGGAAGACGTTAGTACACCCTTGTAGGGGATGTACGAGGGAATACGGACCTCGAACGTCGCGTACACGAAGTCGTGTGCAAAGGGAATAAGTTCCCTTACGGAGAGGATCTCTAGATTGATGGGAAAGTCGCATTATATATGCATAAGTGCATGCGACATATGGCTAATAAAGGGGTAATATCTTAAGCTTATGTTGTACCATGCATATGGTACAACTTAAGCTTATAATGTGCCATGTGTCATGGTACACCTTCGTTAAATTGTTCCTAAGGAACAATTACTCCTAAAATAACTACCTTGGGGGCTATAAATAAGACCCAAGGGTAAGCCATTTCCATACACTTTTGCATGGCATTCTTGCATGCATTTCATTCTAGCGAAGCTCTGCCGAAATCCTTTCTCTCTCTTTATCCAAGTTCTTAAATCTAAAAGTAGAGATTTAGATTGTGGATTTAGTATCCTTACTCCGTTCGTGAGAAGACTCGATCCGTCGTGGCGAATCCGAAGGCAAATTTCCGAGACTACCGTGCCGCATACGCAAGCGTAAGTCTCAACTTTATTTATCGATCCTAACTCTGTTTTGACAGGATCCTACAATTGCAACAAGATTTTTGCGAGTCTGGTATCGAGATTATTCTTCCTGGAGAGACTTCTTCGTTGATGGGTATGCAGATACAGTTGACGATCGTGGATAGGATCAATGATGGACAGGCTGGAGATGCTAAGCTGGTGAAGATTCGAGAGCAGGTGGAAGCCGGTCTACGGACTGAATTTTTGATTCACGAGGATGGTTCGTTGAGATTTGGAGCTAGGTTGTGTGTGCCAGCTGGAGATATCAGAGAGGAATTATTGGTGGAGGCACACAGTTCGCCGTATTCTGTGCATCTTGGTGGCACCAAGATGTACAAGGATCTTCGCCTGAACTTTTGGTGGCATGGTATGAAGAGGAGTGTGGCTCAGAGTGTAGCCAAGTGTTTGGTTTGCCAACAAGTAAAGGCGGAGCATCAGCGTACGGCAGGGTTGCTACAACCGCTTCCGATTCCGGAGTGGAAGTGGCAGCACATCACTATGGATTTCGTGACTGGACTACCTCGGAGTCCGAAGCAGAATGACGTGATTTGGGTGATCGTAGACCGATTGACCAAATCCGCGCACTTTATTCCCTTTCGAGTAGGACAGTCTACTGAGACGCTAGCGAGGAGATATATGGAGGAGATCGTACGACTTCACGGAGTCCCTGTGAGTATCGTGTCGGACAGAGACACGAGATTCACGTCTCAGTTTTGGCAGAGTCTGCAGAAGAGCTTGGGTACGAGTTTGAGTTTCAGTACGGCGTACCACCCGCAGACGGATGGCCAGTCCGAGAGGACGATTCAAATTTTGGAGGACATGCTGAGAGCGTGCATGTTGGACTTCAAGGGATCTTGGGAGGATCATCTCCATCACGTTGAGTTTGCCTACTATAACAGCTACCATGCGAGTATTGGAATGGCGCCTTTCGCCGCGCTATATGGGAAGAAATGTCGATCGCCACTGAGCTGGGAAGACATTGGAGATCGGGAGCTGTTAGGACCGGAGATGATTGTGGAGGCCGTGGAAGTTGTGAGGAACATCTGGGAGAAGCTGAGGGTTGCTCAGGACCGTTTCAAGCATTGGGCCGATGCTAAACGGAGACCTTTGGAGTTTCAGCCTGGCGATCATGTCTTTCTGAAGATTTCTCCGAACCGCGGAGTTATTCGATTTGGGAAGAGAGGCAAGCTGAGTCCGAGGTACATTGGGACGTTTGATGTCCTGGAGAGAGTTGGAGCTGTGGCTTATCGCTTGGCGCTGCCACCGTCGCTGGAGGGAGTTCACGATGTATTTCACGTATCCCAGTTACGTCGATACGTTAGTGATCCGTCCCATACTGTGGATTTCTCGGAGATCACGGTTCGTCCGGATCTGTCTTATGATCAGCAGCCAGTTGAGATTCTGGATCGTCGACAGAAGCAGCTGAGGAATAAGACCGTCGACTTGGTTCGAGTGCAGTGGCGTCACGGTTCCCCTGGTGAGTCCACATGGGAGCGTGAGGATGAGATGAGAGAGCGCTTCCCGCACCTTTTCCCGAGCAATGCTTGATGTTGATTCCGAGGACGGAATCATTTCTAAGGTGGGGAGGATGTAACGACCACTTTTCGTTGTACGTTGTTCGTGCACGCGCTTTTGACCGTGCACGTGTTTATTTTAGACTTTGTTTGTTTGTGAACACTTTGATGTGATATGCCGTTGTGAACGTCTTTGAGAGTAGTAAATTGTGGCACTAATTTGGAACAACATTTCTTGAGTCGTTTTCCCACGATTTAATCTTATTCGATAAGACGTTGTGATTTTCACTTTTGACGGGAGACGTTTCTATTTTTAGTTTCGTCGTCCGACGTCGAAATTGAAATCCGTCTTCTTAATTAGCTTTCTTTCGTCATCACGATCATCCCGATATTTATTTTATAATTTTTGGAGTTCATTTGACCACTTTTATATTTTTAGCAAGGTTTAAAATATTTTTAATAGCTACGTTTTAAATTATTTTCGGCCAAATAAAATTTTATTACGTTTTAAATACTTCAAAATATTTTTGAGCCAAATCTCAGCTCATTCGGGCCGCACCCAAGCCTTGTGCGAGTTGGAGAGGGTGAGATTCGAATTTTAAATTATTTTAAACTCCTAATATCATTAGGATTAGCCCTAGACCAAGTCAACCCCTCTACACTATATAAACAACCCCTAGGAAGACTCATTTTCGCAAGAAAATAACCCTAGCCTCTTCCAAAACTCAAATTCACGCTTGCGACGATTCGTCGCAACGTTGCGACGGCCGTCACCCGCACCGACCGAGGAAACAGCCCCCAAATCCCCGCACCGACCGAAGCCCTCACCCGCACCAAGCTCCGTCCGCACCGCTGCACAGCCGCTCCGCATCGCCCCGCACCAAGCTCGTGTCCGACCGAGAGATCCTCTCGGTCAGACCGATAGCCGCCCCCGCTCACGCCCGCATCCCCGCACCGCACCAAGCCCCGCTCAGCGCCCGCTCCGTTCGCCCGCTCCGCATCATGCCCGACCGAAGCAGCCGCCCGCACCCGCTTCGTTGCAACGTTGCAACGTTGCAACGCCCCGCTGCAGCGACCGACCCCGCATTTCCCCCGCACCGACCGAGACTTTGCTTCGCACCGACCGAGAGCACCAAGCTCCGCACCGCACCCGTAGCTGCTCAGCCCCGTTCTCCCGCACCGACCGAGCAAAACCCCCGCATCCAACTGTGTCCGACCGAGAGCCATTCGTCGCAACCCCGCACCCGTCGCACCACTTGCCACCGTGGGCCCCCCAAGTTCTCCAGAGGTATTGTGGGCCCCCTATTGGTCCCTAGGACTACTGTGGGCCCCACCTAGGAGCTTTCTCTCCGACGATTTGCCGCGTACGACGTTGCGACACGTCGTAGCCCGTCGTCACACGTGCTAGTTTTGGAATCTGGATTCGTTGCTCCGGTTGCTGCTCTGAACTTTCCAGCGAGGAATCTATATTTGAATCAGGACTTGGAGCGCGTTCTATTATTCCAACCCCTGGCGTCGCTATCGATGCCAGTGTAGCTTTCGCGTCGTGTTGAGGTAACGATTTGCACCCCTAGGACCCCCAACCCATTGCCTGCTAATCAAGACTAAAATCTATGCTTTTAAAGTATTTTAAATGTTTTAGAATTCACTAATCAAGATTAATAAAACGGATGTAGGCTGGTGAACTTGTGCACGTAGGATATTGTGACTTTGGACTCGTTGGACAGTGTGCTCAGACGTTGTACTTGCAGGCAAGTGAAACATGCCAACTCTTGTGTAGGGCCATGTTTGCAGGCCACTTCCTTGTTCCTAGCGTAAAAGAGACTAGACAGTGAAATGATAGCTATCTAGACGCAACTTTAGGTTCTAGCTTGACAACGAAGCTAGATCCGTCACCCAGCCATGTCTTGCATGCATTGATATCTGTCACGTTTAAATTCCTTATCTGTACGTACTTTTAACTTCCATGCATTGCATTCTACATGTCATCCAAGTTGATTGTTGCATTCGTAGCACACGCTACAATACTTGTACTTCCTTGTCCGGCTAGGTGCACCCCTAGGCCAACAAGATAAAACACTTCCTGGCTCGTGTTCCAGAAGCGAGCATTCCCGTTCGAGGGTAAGGCCCTGGCTCGATACACGTAGAGGGGTAGGGATAAGCGATCACTTGAGCTTAGGAGTTGGCCCGCGCAGCCACTCTAGCCAAAAGGCGTAATCTCTGTGCACGAGGTGCTTACTTGACTCGTACTTGTCTTTGTGAATGATTCATGTAAAACTTGTCATCCATGCCATGTTTAAATGCCATGCTCGTACTTTACTTTACTTTACTTTACTTGTTGCACTCATTACTTTAACTGCCATGTCATTGCATCATGCTAGAACTGCTAGGTTGCTTTACTTTTACCTACTTTCAGTTTCCTTGCACAAGTCTCTTGTAGACTTGCTGACATGTGCCCCTTGCTCTTTTGGGTGTCACATGTTAGACCCTGAGCCATAGACCGTAGCTGAGGACGTGGTGTTTGCTGACGCTGAGCCAGAGCCTACTTTTGACGAGGAGTTGGTGGACACCGGTGACCAGTCTTAGAGACTGTTTGAGTTGCTTTTGCTTTAGGTTGCTGTTAGTTGTCGGTGCTTAGCACCATTACTTTGATTTTGTACTTTGTACTTTTGTTGGCCATGCTGGTGCCTCTTTAAGACTCTTTTCTTTTAGCCTGGTGGCTTTTCTGCGATGTTGAAATTTATTATTATGGATATTCTGAGATTTCTCTTTTGTCTCATTTCCTTATTATTATCTTTGTTTCATTTCGCGTTGCAAGGACATGCAGTTTAAAGTGATTGACGCTTATCGGACTTGCAGCTTTGTAGCTTCAAGTCTGAGCGGACCTTCTCACGTCTCGCCTCCACGTTTTTGGGAAGCGGGGCGTGACAAGAAGATCTCGATGATTTCCGGGTTGCCGTTGCCAAATCGGATCTAGCACGGCAACGGAAAAGCGATCCGGAAGAACTATGGTTGAAAAGAATTCCTCACAGCTGAAATGCTACAGATCTGGAGATTTGAGTTCGTTGGGAAAATCTAGAGCAAAAAGGAGATTTTAGGGTTTTGGGGTCGGTCGGCGGCCAACGGAGGTGGTGCCGGCACAAAGGAAGGTGAGGGGAGGCTCGGGAGGGTGAAGGAAGGCTAGGGGAAGGTTGGGGGATGATTGGGGAAGAAGATGATCTTGGAGAAGTGAAGAAGGAATAGGAATGGTCGGGGGTTTAAATAAAAAGAAATGGCGGCGGCTACAACTTAACCTAGGTTTACTGGGCAATTTAGTCGGTCAGAGAAGGGTGGTCGACCGACTAGTTTGGGATCTAGTCGGTCGGTCGTCCAACTGACACCGACTAAAATCAAACAGTGAACAGTGTCTGTACAGGGAAGGCATGATTAGGCTGTCTATGAAGACCCGTCGACCGACTAGTTTGGGATCTAGTCGGTCGGTGAACGTTCATGAACAGACTAAAGGTCGAATAAGATAGATATTGAGTACCGTCAGTTAGTCGGTCTGAGTACAAGACCTGACCGACTAGTTTGGGAACTAGTCGGTCGAAGAACGTGCTTAGACCGACTAAACGTAAACAGTAACTCAGTCGAAATTTACTGACAAGAACTAGTCAGTCTGAGAAGTGTTGCCGACCGACTAGATTGCAATCTAGTCGGTTGGCTCCCCTTCACGAACCGACTAAGATGCACCAGAAGTGCCGAAACGAAGCGCGATGCTTCAGGAAGATTCCTAGGGCCTCTAGGATCACTCTAGCTCTAAGATTAAGACGCTAAGAAGCTAATCGTAAGAACTTCTAACAGGAAAAGCACACAAAGAGAAGAAACATTCAATATTATTCATATAAAATAGTCATTACAAAAACCGGTCGTTACATCCTCCCCACCTTAAGAAAAATTCCGCCCTCGGAATTTCCTAACACTCACGTGTCAGGGAACAAAAGTGGGTAGCGCTCTCGCATCTCATCTTCTCTCTCCCAAGTAAACTCTCCTGGCGAGCCGTGTCACCACATCACCCTAACAATATCGACGGTCTTGTTCCGAAGTGACTTCTGATGCCTGTCCAAAATCTGCAGTGGCTGCTGGTCATACGTCAGATCAGGGCGAACGGTGATCTCCGAGAAGTCCACAGCGTGAGATGGATCGCTGATGTACCGACGAAGCTGCTACACATGGAAGACATCATGAACTCCTTCCAAAGATGGCGGCAAGGCTAAGCGGTAGGCTACCTCGCCAACTCTCTCGAGAATGTCAAACGGTCCAATGTATCTCGCGCTCAGCTTCCCCCGTTTCCCAAAGCGAATCACTCCACGATTCAGGAAAAATCTTCAGGAACACATGGTCACCTGGCTGAAACTCCAACGGACGCTGTTTAGCATCAGCCCAATGCTTAAAATGGTCCTGAGCAATCCTCAGCCTCTCCCGTATGTTCCTCACAACATCCATGGCCTCCATAATCATCTCAGGTCCTAGCAGCTCCCGATCTCTGATGTCATCCCAGCTCAGTGGAGATCGACATTTCTTTCCATATAGCGCGGCAAAAGGTGCCATGCCAATACTCGCCTGGTAGCTGTTATTGTAGGCGAACTCAACAAGGTGGAGATGATCCTCCCAAGAACCCTTGAAGTCCAACATACACGCCCTCAGCATGTCTTCCAAGATCTGGATCGTCCTCTCGGACTGGCCATCCGTCTGCGGATGGTATGCCGTGCTGAAACTCAGACTCGTACCCAAACTCTTCTGCAAACTCTGCCAGAACTGAGACGTGAATCTCGTGTCTCTGTCCGACACGATACTCACAGGGACTCCGTGAAGTCGTACGATCTCCTGCACGATTCACGTTACATCACTATCTAAACTAGGAAGAGGAAATTAAAACGGAGAGTAAAAGATTTACCTCCATATATCTCCTCGCTAGTGCCTCAGTGGACTGTCATACTCGGAAAGGAATAAAGTGCGTGGATTTGGTCAATCAGTCTACGATCACCCAAATCGCGTCATTCTGCTTCGGACTCCGAGGTAGTCCAGTCACGAAGTCCATAGTGATGTGTTGCCACTTCCACTCCGGAATCAGAAGCGGTTGTAGCAACCCCGCTGTACGCTGATGCTCCGCCTTTACCTACTGGCAAACCAGACACTTGGCTACACTCTGAGCCACACTCCTCTTCATACCATGCCACCAAAAGTTCAGGCGAAGATCCTTGTACATCTTGGTCCCACCAGGATGCACAGAATACGGCAAACTGTGTGCCTCCACCAACAACTCCTCTCTGATGTCCCCAGCTGGCACACACAACCTGGCTCCAAATCTCAACGAGCCATCCTCATGAATCACAAAATCAGTCCACAGACCAGCTTCTACCAGCTCCCAAATCCTCACCAACTTCGGGTCTCCAGCCTGCCCAGCCTTGATCCTATCCACGATCGTTGACTGTATCTGCATACACATCAACGAAGAGATCTCTCCAGGCAGAACAATCTAAATACCGGACTCGCAAAAATCCTAATGCAATCTCCACTACGAAGTCAACATCATCACTACTGGAAGTCTACTCAGCGCATCCGGTACCACATTCACCTTGCCAGGGTGATACTGCAAATCAATCTCATAGTCAGCCATAAGCTCCAACCACCGACGTTGTCGCATGTTGAGCTCCTTTTGAGTGAAAATGTACTTCAAGCTTTTGTGATCGGTGAAGATCTTCACCCTCTCACTCAGCAGGAAGTGCCTCCAAATCTTCAGCGCAAACACGACAGCGGCCAACTCCAAATCGTGCGTCGGGTAATTCTTCTCATGAGCCTTAAGCTGACGAGAAGAATACGCAACCACGTGTCCATGCTTATGCAATACGCAACCGAGACCCTTGCCAGAAGTATCGCAAAAGATCTCGAATTCTCCACTCCGGTCGGGCACAGCAAGAACAGGGGCAGACGTCAGCCTCTCCTTCAGAACACCAAAAGCTTCCTCACAGTCATCAGACCAAACAAAAGATGCATCCTTCCGCGTCAACCTGGTCATTGGCTCAGCAATACGGGAGAAGTCCTTGATGAATCGCCGGTAATAACCTGCAAGTCCAAGGAAACTCCGGATCTCGGACGCTGACCGCGGAACAGGCCACTCCCTGATGGCCTTAATCTTCTCAGGGTCCACCGAAATACCATCTCCAGTCACCACATGCCCGAGAAAAGCAACTCTATCCAGCCAAAACTCGCACTTGGAATACTTAGCATACAACCTATGCTTCCTCAAGATCTCCAATACCGTCCTCAAGTGCGACGCATGTTCCTCCTCTGACTTTGAGTAGATCAGGATGTCGTCAATGAAGATAACGACAAACTTATCTAAAAAGTCATAGAAGATCAGTTTCATCATATTCATAAAAATCGCGGGTGCGTTGGTTACACCGAAAGGCATAACCACGAACTCGTAGTGTCCATATTTCGTCCTGAATGCTGTCTTCGGAACATCTTCCTTCCTTACCTTCAGCTGGTGATAACCACTCCTCAGATCCAGCTTAGAGAATACCCTCAATCCTCCCAGCTGATCAAAAATATCATCAATACGAGGCAACAGATATCGATTCTTGACGGTCACCGCATTCAACTCCCGGTAGTCCACACACATGCGACGCGAACCGTCCTTCTTCTTCACCAGCAAGACCGGCGCTCCCCACGGAGACACGCTGGGATTAATGTAAACCTTCTGAAGAAGTTCATCCAGTTGCTTCCACAATTCCTCCAATTCTGCTGGTGCCATGCGATACGACGCTTTCGAGATAGGCTGCGCTTCCGGAATGAGGTCGATCGAAAACTCGAGAGCTCGATCGGGTGGCAATCCAGACATCTCCTCGGGAAAGACGTCGTCGAAGTCATGCACTACCGCAGGTCGACACTACTCCAACTGCATAGCAATGATCTCCACCGGCTTGGCCCGAAACCTGACCAGACCAAGCGAACTGCTACCTCGGCTGAACTCGAACACCGGATGTCCAGGGATCTCGAACACCACCTTCTTCCTCCGACAATCAATCGTGGCGTAGAAACTCCCAAGCCAGTCCATTCCAAGGACAGCATCATAGTTGATGATGTCGTGGACGATGAAATCAACGTAGAGCTCATGTCCACAGACCACCAAAGGGCAAGAGTTGCAACCGCGATGCACCGTGACCACGCCATTCCCTGTAATGATATCCCAACTCTTGGGAAGAGGGGAAGTCGACAAGGAATGCTTCTCCACGAAGCTCCGGGAAATAATGCACATTGTTGCACCTGAGTCGAAGAGGACTCGTGCAGGAAATGTGCAGACCAAAATCACACCTAACAAGCAATCTAACAATCAAGTTCTATTCTAGCATACATAAAAAACAACCAAACAATTTCCAACAAACAAGACTAACTAAGAAAAGAACAACTAGATCGAGAGTTACCTGCAATAACCTCATCCACCGCCTCGGTCTCAACAGCAGTCATCAGAAACGCATGTCGCCTCGGCTGAACAGCCTGCTGAATAGCCTGCCTCTGCGGAACGAGAGGCGCTCCACATCCAGCAGGTACATGT
Source organism: Scilla litardierei (assembly GCA_030789695.1). Lineage (NCBI taxonomy): Eukaryota > Viridiplantae > Streptophyta > Magnoliopsida > Asparagales > Asparagaceae > Scilla > Scilla litardierei. The sequence continues at coordinate 177,089,054 of CM061142.1, forward strand.
GTCCTATACTGCAACGGCTGAGCTGCAACAGGTCCCTTCCACAGCTGCTTGGACTTCGGGCAGTCCTTCATGGCATGCGCATGATCACCACAAATCAAGCACTGTCCCAACATCTTCCGGCATTGATCCTTGACATGCCCAGTCTTGCCACAGAAATGGCAAGTCTTCAGAGTAAGAGGTCCTCCGGGCCTCTTGAACTGCACCGGCTGATTGGGCCCGAACCCTGGTCTCACCACTGCCCTGGCCTGCTCCACATGCCTCTTCCCAGCTCCAGAAGCACATCCTCTCTTCTGGTTAACGATCCGCTCCTGCCTCTTCGCCGCAATCAAAACCTTCTGATAGGACTCCGCATCAGAAGAAGTCACATAGCTCTGAAGATCCAAAGAAAGCCCCTGCAGAAACCTCTGGGCTCTCTCATCAGCATCCTGCACCATCTTCGGTGCGAAACGGCTCAGCCTGGTGAACTCCTGGTGGTACTGATCCACCGTCAAGCTCCCCTACTTCAGGTCAATGAAGCACTGTGCCATCTCCCTCCTGGCAGCCTTCAGAAAGTACTCCTCGTCGAATCTGGACTTGAAGGTAGCCCAAGATATCGGCTCCTCCAGCAACTCCTCCTCAGCATCCCACCAGTTCCGAGCATTATCCTTGAGCTGCCTCTTCGCCATGTCAACCCATCCAGTAGGATCGACCTTCGACATCTTCAAATTGTCCTCCATGTTCTTGGTCTACTCATCCACAGCTAGAGGTCCTTCGGTCCTATCAAAGTAAGCGTGGCCCAGCTCCCGAAACTGCTTCGCTCCAGGCTCGAAGCGAGGGACATTCTGAACAGGCTGCGCTGCTCGAGCAGGTGGAACATTCCAGGCATTCAGCAGCATCTCCTGCTACATCTGCATCATCTGATGCATCATCCACATGATCTCCCCGTTGGTGGGCTCCCGATCCAGCTCCTCGACACAAGGGGGCACACCACCACCAGCACGGGTATTCCGTCTCCCAGCCATTTATTGACACAGGAAAAACGAAACAATTTAGACTCTCAGCCTTATGACTCGGTGTTGAAATTGTTTATCGGACATTCTATAATTTCTTATCGTTGTTCCGATTAAGTCACAGTTACAGCGGTGGAGGACCTGCATGGGCCACCAAAGAAACCTGTCACGCCCCGCTTCCCAAAAACGTGGAGGCGAAGCGTAAGAAGGTCCGCTCAGACTTGAAGCTACAAAGCCGCAAGTCCGATAAGCGTCAATTCACACAAAGTAGCAGGTCCCTGTAACATGACACGGAACAATGATAACAATAATAGAGAGATGAAAAAAAAATTTGTCAATCTCAAGGTCCAACAAAATATCCAACAACCAAAAAAGCCACCAGGCTACAACAGAGTCAAAAGAAAAAGGCCCAGCATGGCCAACAGAAAAAACAACTGACACAAAGGCGTTACTCACCACCATACTAAACAAAAACTAACAAGGAAACTGCGAAGGAAACTAAGACTGGTCGCCGGTATTCTCGTACTCAACGTCAGCAACGGGATCGGGCACGTACTCCACGAACTCGTCGCCCTCAACTGCAACCTCTGGCTCAGCAACTAACATGCGACACCCAAAGAGAAGGGGCACATGTCAGCAAGTCTACAAGACTTGTGCAAGGAAACTAGGAAAAGTAAAAGCAACCTAGAAGTTCTAGAGTATGTTATGACATGGTATATTATGCAATAAGAACAACAGCAATTTATGTTATGGCATGATTATAGCATGGCAAGTAACATGGCATGGCAAGTAAACAATTAGATGACAAGTACAAGAATTGTAAGCACGTCGTGCACAGAGATTCCGTCCTTTGGCTAGAGTGGCTGTACGGGCCAACTCTTACGCTCAAGTGACCGTTTATCCCTACCCCTCCACGTGTGTCGAGCCAGGGCATTACCCCCGAACACGTAATGCTCGCTTCTGGATCATGAGCCAGGAAGTGTTTTTAACACGTATGGCGTAGGGTTATGCCCGCATAATGGGTGCCTAGCCGGTAACACGGAAACACAGATTTGTACAAGGATTTGTAGCGTGTGCTACGATGAAAAATGCAAACATGATATGTAAAATGGATGCACATAACAATATTCAAATGCAATTGCGTACCGTTAAAGAAAAGTAAACATGACAGGCAATTGTATGACATGACATGACAAGGGAAATTCTAGCTTCGTTGTCAAGCTAGAATTGAATTTGCGCCTAGACCGCTATCATTTCACGGTCTAGTCTCTTTCACGCTAAAACAAGTAATGGCCTAAAAACATGGCCTAAAGCAAGGTTTGCAAGTTTCACTTGACTGGTACCGAAGTTGTTGTTCGACGAGAGTCACGAGATCGGTATCCTACGGGAAATGGGTTCGCTGTTATGGCAAAATAGAAAATTAGATTGAGAGTTCTAATCCGGTTTGTATTGGAATCCTATAACGTCTAGTAATCCATTTTTAATTAGGGTTTCTAATTTACAGTGCGGATTACAGAGAATTAAAGATAGATCACTAACCGTTTGTAGCGGAAGATTGACGATTACGAAGCCTACGAACTGCAGGTAGAAGAAGATCTCGACGATTTCCGGGTTGCCGTCGCCAAATCGGATCTAGAACGGTAACGGAAAAGCGATCCGAAAGAACTATGGTTGAAAAGAATTCCTCGCGGCTGAAATGCTACAGATCTAGAGATTTGAGTTCGTTGGGAAAATCTGGAGCAAAAGGAGATTTTAGGGTTTTGGGGTGGGTCGGCGGCCAACGGAGGTGGTGCCAGCGCAAAGGAAGGTGAGGGGGGGCTCGGGAGGGTGAAGGAAGACTAGGGGAAGGTTGGGGAATGATTGGGGAATAATATGAGCTTGGAGAAGTGAAGAAGGAATAGGAATGGTCGGGGGTTTAAATAAAAAGAAATGGCGGCGGCTACAACTTAACCTAGGTTTACTGGGCAATTTAGTTGGTCAGAGAAGGGTGGTCGACCGACTAGTTTGGGATCTAGTCGGTCGGTCGTCCAACTGACACTGACTAAAATCAAACAGTGAACAGTGTCTTACAGGGAAGGCATGATTAGTCGGTCTATGAAGACCCGTCGACCGACTAGTTTGGGATCTAGTCGGTCGGTGAACGTTCATGAACCGACTAAAGGTCGAATAAGATAGATATTGAGTACCGTCAGTTAGTTGGTCTGATTACAAGACCTGACCAACTAGTTTGGGAACTAGTTGGTTGAAGAACGTGCTTAGACCGACTAAACGTAAACAGTAACTCAGTCGAAATTTACTGACAAGAACTAGTCGGTCTGAGAAGTGTTGCCGACCGACTAGATTGCAATCTAGTCGGTTGGCTCCCCTTCACGAACCGACTAAGATGCACCAGAAGTGCCGAAACGAAGCGCGATGCTTCGGAAAGATTCCTAGGGCCTCTAGGATCACTCTAGCTCTAATATTGAGACGCTAAGAAGCTAATCATAAGAACTTCTAACAGGAAAAGCACACAAAGAGAAGAAACATCCAATATTATTCATATAAAATAGTCATTACAAAAACCGGTCGTTACACCAGAGGCCTGAGTTCAAGGTCCATGTGGACGGGTCTTTGCGATTTGGCAACATGATCTGCATACCATCTGGATATATCAGAGAGGAAATGATAGAGGAAGCTAACAGTTCTCCATATTCCATTCATCTAGGCAGTACCAAGATGTATCAAGACTTGCGATAACACTACTGGTGGCATATCATGAAGAGGAGTGCCATACGAAGCATGTGAAAATGCATAGTGTGACAACAGGTGAATGCCGAACATCACCAGACTGCTGGTTTGTTGCAGCCTTTGCCCATTCAGAATGGAAGTGACATCACATCACGATGAATTTTGTGACAGAACTGTCCAAGAGTACGCAGCATAATGGTGATGTTTGGGTGATCGTTGATCGATTGACCAAGTCAGTGCACTCCATTCCTGCCAGAGTGGGCCACTCGATAGAGGTATTGGCCAGGAAGTACATGGAGGAGATAGTGAAGTTGCATGGTGTCCTTGTCAGTATTGTTTCAGACAGAGATACTCGATTCATGTCTCACTTTTGGAAGATCTACAAGAGTGTTTGGGAACCCACTTGAGCTTCAGTACAGCTTATCATACCCAGACAGCTGGCCAATTGGAATGCACCATTCAGATCTTGTAAGATATATCGCGTGCATGTATGCTGGACTTCAAAGGATCGTGGGAAGACCATCTTCATCTCATGGAGTTTTCCTACAACAACAGCTACCAGACCTGCATTGGTATGGCACCATTCGCAACACTATACAATAGGAAGTGTCATTTCCCCTTGAGCTAGGACGACACTGGTGGTCGAGAGCTGGTCGGGCCAGAACTGATCGTAGAAGCAGTGGACGAAGTCAAGACCATCAGGGAGAAACTATAGTTGGCCCATAATCGATATAAGCATTGGGCAGATGCAAATGCATACATTTGGAATTCCAGCCTGGTGATCATAAGTTTCTAAAGATCTCCTCCAATTGTGGAATGATTCGATTTGGACGACAAGGGAAGCGTAGTCCACGATACAATGGTCCATTTGATGTTTTGGAACGAGTAGGCGAGGTGGCATATCATCTTGCATTGCTACCTACTTTGAAGGGAGTGCACAAAGTTTTTCATGTCTGGCAGCTACGACATTATGTAAGTGATCCCATTCATATGGTGGATTACTCGGAGATTGCAGTTTTCCCAGATCTGACCTACGAGAAGCGACCAGTCGAGATCATGGATTAACGACAGAAAGTTCTTAAGAATAAGGTTGTCAATTTGGTCAGAGTGATGTGGCATCACGAGTCGCCTGGAGAATCTACATAGGAGCGGGAAGACAATATGCATGATAGCTACCCTTACCTATTTGCTGAGTCATGGGATAATACTAGTCTCGAGACTAGTTACGAAAGCTATGGTGATATTAATAGTAAGTACTCCTAAACAACATCTCTTGTTTTCTAGATGCTATGATGTCACATTATATTTCATGTTATTTATAACTTATTTTACTAGGTCATTATCATCATTTATTTGCTTGAGCTTCTTGATACCTATAATAATCTACTTTGTAGAGTTTCAGAAATTTCGAGCACAGAATTTTTGTAAGGAGCGTAGGATGTAATGGCATGAATTCTTCATACACGTAATCACGTTATCAGAAGAGATCAAAATGATTAAATGTTTTTTATTTTTTTTCACTCAAATCTAAAAACGCACTTCATTTTTATGAACCTCACGACGATACGAACCCGTGACATTTTTTCTGGAATTTTTCGAAGACATATGTGAAAAATGTTTTGTTAATATTAAAATAATAATATATTATATTTTAGTAATTACCTATTTACTTAACTAATTACATTTTTTTCCCTAATTAACCTACCCTAAACGCAACCCAACCTGAGGAAAACATGGTTCATTCACTTCCCGTAGTCAACAACCCCAAACCCCCTATTAATTAGCCCCTAATTAATGTAATTAGATCTATAAATAACCCTTAATCCCTCTACCCCAACCCGTAAACAACCCAAACCCATTCTCTCATGCCGTTGCTCCTCTCCTTGTGCCACTAGCGCAACCCACTGCGCTGTTTCATGTACATCATCCTCCACCGTCGCCACCCCCTCTATCACCTCCCTCCGCCGCCTCCCTTTGTCGCCTTCGGTGACCCGCGGCACCCCCAGCTGCCACGAACCCTCCCCCAGCAAGTTGCAGTGCTCCCTGCTACCGTTGCTACGTTGTTGAACTCGACGTCGGCCTCTGCCCCAGCTTCGTAGTCTCCTGTGCCGTATATCGCCGCCCTCCATCGCTCCCCTCCGTCGCTGCCCCGACGTCGACGAAACCCCCCCCCCCCCCCCCCCCGCTGCAACATCGAAATAAGGAGAAGTGAAGAGGTATATGTAGAAATATGTATATAGTATATACGTATATACATGTATATATATTATATGTGATAATTAGACTAAAATTCATCATAAATAATATACATACCAGAAAAATTAAGCAAAGATACCGAATAATTCTACGTGTGGCCACAAACGCATAGGCACCGAAACCGTTCCAATCACATACTTATTGTTCAAGTTATGAATTTTCAAAGTTTATGATGTTTTATTCAGATTTACTAAAAATACGTATCTTTTTCATACTGCCCGTAAAACCCAACATATAAAAAATACTTTTGTGTTCTACTAGTCGAGAGTAAAATTTCGAAATATTGTTTGTAAATTTCCAATGTATGGTTTTCTCTAAACAAATCGTCGAACGTTTACGATAGTTAATTTTGAATTTCCAAAATTAGTTTTTAATTCATTTTAAATCTAGAAAATTGATTTTAAGTGTTTAAAAATTATAAAAATACCTATGAGCTTTAGAAAATTATTTTCTACCTAGATAAAATTATATCCTTCACTTCTAGCATTTCTAAAAAATATTCATACCTGTTTTGAACTATTTCAAGCTGTTATAAAAATAAAAAATGGTTAAGAAAAATAAATAGAAAATAGAATAACCTTTAAATACTTATATTTTATGTTTGTAGGAACTAGTTCTGGCACACGAGCACCCTTGGAAGTCCTAGCTGCAGCCTCGTCTTCCTACAACGATCTCGAAACCCGCAAGTTACTTTAATTCTAAATTTAGAAATTTGAATAGTGTACTAGTATGAACTGAGCATATCGCATACAGTCTCAGAATGACTATCATCTCAAATTACTATTGACTTAAACATACGCCTTGTGAACTTAGAGACTTAATTAAATAGGAAAATACTCAATGTGTTAATGTTTGTACCTATCAAATTTACGAAAGTTACCATACTTGTAACTCATAACTATATCGATAGAGTAAAAGTTGATAATCGACGATCTTAAAATTAATCCTCGAACCAGTGTCTAGGATCGTTTGGTGTCAAGGCTGGATCACCTTAGTAGGGCTCGCCCTATCTAGAGATAGTGGTCATACTTAGCCAAACCTGACTGGCCGTGTTCGCCTGCTGGATCAAACTAGAATTTCAATTATTATCAAATGCAAACATTGATTATATATACCTTGAATTCAGCCTTTTTGCAATTTAGATTCTGTACCGAAAAACTATGCATGGAATGTCATGTAGAATTCATTTGGAATTTGTGTGTAATCTCAAGTAAAAATCTCATGTTGAATCTCAAGTAAGAACTTTAGATTGAACCTCATGTTGATGATTATAATGGAACATAAATGTAGATATTGAACACTTTACACTTCACTGGGTTTTTGAGTAACTCATAGTTGAGCAAGTGTGGGAGTGACTAGAGTTCATCTCCTCGTCCTGCTTCATGTGTTTCGGCATCTCGTCTCGCTGCCTATGTTTCGGCATCGTCTGAGTAAGTGAACCAGGCAAGAGATGAACTCAATGGTTGCATTTCATACTCTCCTGCTTGAGTTACGTAGTTTCTAGTTTAGTTACCACTTACACTACAATAGTACTGCTCGTCGTCTTATTTCAGTTACTGCTTTGCATAACTTTACTACAATGTCATGTATGCCTTGTCACAGTTGATGTTCTTGTACACACTTGCACTGTCATCTTTACTTTACTTTCCACCCTGGTATGATTGTCCATAGTTACCTTTTAAACACATTCTATATTCCATACTCGTGCACTGCTTTTCTTTTTTACTTTTAGAATTGCTGTGACTTACCTACGGTTTCGGTTTGTGGCACCGTCAGACGACTAACAGGTTGAAGAAGAGGCCCTTGAGGTTGAGGAGCCAAAGTTCGACCTTGAGACCGTAGACTTCTAGAGTTTGAGTTGGGTGTGTGTGATGTACTATCATATGTATTTCTATTCTGTTTTACCTTTCATATATTTGGTGTTGTGTGTTGTACTTCGGGTATGGATTGTAATAATTCTACACTTGTTTGAGTATTTAGTGCTTCTCTGCATCGTATGATATGTTGTTTTCGTTGTAAACTGCAGGATTTGCGAATGATTCAAATAAGTAATGGCCTCCAGAGAGTGGGTCGTTATTATCATCAACTCTGTGAAGGAAAGTAATTGTGAACTCACCATATTAATTCTACTATGTTCAAGATCTCCACCAAAAATCCATGCCAATGTGCCATGTCTAAACATCTAGCCCAAGTATCATATCCAAGCAAGCTGTCAAACGCATGTTATCCAAATGATTTACCTAAGTATTGTGACAAAGTTACAAATCATCGACTCTTCCTCAACTAGTCTCCCACCTAAGGCTATAGTTGAGGCACCATATCCAATCACTGGGCTAATAATTATGTAGGATCAAACACCACATTATTGCATGGCAAGGGCACTCCTTACTAGCTCATATCAGTGAGAATGACATAAGCTAATCCTACTCTGTGCAGGCTATGAATTAGATAGGATGGAGGACCAGTGGTGATATACTATCTAAATAGGTGGCCTCATGACCATCATTGGCAAAGGCCCATAGGTTTATGAGCTAAAGCAGGTCAAGTAAAGGCCTAAATTAAATAGAAGACCCATTATCAAAGTTGAATTACTAAAATGCTCCTTCATAGACTTTATATATATCCTCCTATTTATGAGGAGATGAGATCATTCTTAAACTCATACTCTCACTCTCTTACTCTCACAATTTCATATCTTTCATATTATATCTCTTTGGTTCTGTAAGTCTACATGACTAGGATATTTAATCACATTAAAGTGTGGAATCGTGTAAATTTCAGAAAATTCTAAGTCTACGTACAATACATAGAATACTAAAAAATTTATAAATTAAATGCTAAGAAAAAGATCATACCTTTGCATGGATATTCTTACACGATATGTGCTCTCCAAAATATTTTCAATGTAGGGCTCAGATCTCTTATCTCTTCACCAACCAGGCACATAGTAGCTTCACCTGAATGATAAAACTTCTCATGATCCATAAGCTCTCTAAGAGATAAATCTGATCTCAACCATTGCTACATTGAGGGAAAGAGACACGAAAAATTTTTACTTTTAGACAGAGAAAATCTGCCTCAAAGAATGAGGTTATTTTTTTCTCTTGAATTTTTCTTAACTTGGATAGATTTGAGAGGAGGAGATGACCTCTTTCTATAGTGCTAGGATCCAATGTAATCCTTTAAAGTTTAAGAGTTTAAGTTATATTCAAACACTATCTAAAAACATGTAGGATTAAAGAAAGATCTCATGATATCTTTTAATCCTTAGAAGGTCTAGTTAGAGTCAAATTCTAACTAATAACATGTAGAATTAAAGAAAAGGTCCCTAGAAATCTTGCAACACTTAGGATTTATATTTTGGATCAAATTTTATCATTTGGGTTTAATCTTGATCCAACAATTAGATCAAACCCAAAACAAATCTGACACAAAACCCATTAAACCAAAGTCATTCCTATGCGACATCTTGCCACCACCTTCCATTACGAGATGATGGATGCTGGCTACCATTAGTAGCTGGCTATGGTCAACTGACTGCTTAGACATAGCCACCCAGTAGTCTGGTTGCAACTTGCTTGCTTGTTGGCCGTAGCTAGATGGCTGCTGGCCGACTAGTGGCCAACCAACCACCGACTGACAACTAGCCAGCAATCCCCTATTGATGACATTTTGTTACTGGTAATGCATTGGGTGTGGTTTCGATGGGGTTTTATCTTTCTTTTAGGATCAAGAGTTCGTAACTCTTTACAAACATCTTCTGCTCGCATTCTGTGAGGAGTGCATAGTGCTAGCCTATTTTATACTTGTATACGTATATTCGTATATATTTTATAAGATGAGATTGTATTAAATTCCACGAAAAGAGCCCGAAAATCCAGCTCGACGAAACGAATGCATTGACGCTAGTTTCATCGCAAAAAAGAAAGTACTTCTCCTGCAATGATTTTCAAAGATAAAATCTAATTAAGCTATTTTCTCTTTACAAATTATATCATAAAAATTTCATGTACACTGACATACGAAAAAAGTATATGTTGTAATACTAGATAAGACGGTCATTTTGACACCTTGTTGGAAGAATTCCGACATATAGTTTGTTCTAAATAAATATTTGAATATATTGAGAAAATCAATTTCTTAATTTATAAATTCGTTTTCATCTATATAAATTAAGAAAGATACTTGAAAATTATTTTAAAATCTTGAAAAATACCTGCTAGCATTAGAAAAATATTTTAAGTTTAATTATACTCATTTGCTTAGTTGTAATCATTTATGTGCTCATTTAATTGCATGTTTCAAAGCTGTGTATAATTGTTAAATTGAATCGTAAAGTTGTGAAATTTTGTGAGATTATTGTATAGATTCATGAGACCCCATTGAACAATTGTACGCATCTAATATGATACAAATGTACAGAATAGACTGCACGATTAATGGAAATTAAATGTAAATAGATAATACACGTATTTTGGCCTGACACTTGATTTGACCTATGGATTGGGGTAGTCTATGTTCACAAATGATACGGAGTGAATGGATCCTCCCGACAAATACCTTCAACACTTATGGAGGTTAGTAACTTGACTGTCGCTCTATGGGGTCGGTAAGTAGCGTTACGGGTAGCTCCCATGACGGGGCATAGTTTAGTCATGTTTCGTACTCTTGAACATGGACTTAACACTAGAATTGTTGGTTACCAAGTATTGCTTAAACATCTTGTTCAGTCTTCTTCTTACAGGTTGCTAATTGCTATTAAAATTTTAACTGCTATATGGTGCAAATAGCTATCAAATTGTTTAACTATTACTTGTTGCAAATATCTATAAATTGTTTAACTGTTGTAGCTCTTACAAATGAAATTTGATACGTACTCACACCAAGCTCGAATGTAAAGTTATAACTAAATCGATAGAGCAGAAGTGATAATTGGCATTCATAACATTGATACCACCAGGTGTCTAGGATCGTTTGCATCCAAGTCTGGATCACCCTGCTTACAGCGATAGTAACCTGCTTGGCTAAACCTAACTGGCCGTATATGTATGGACCATTGTTAGAATCTCAATCATCATCAATGTAAACATTGATTAGGGTTATATCTTGATTTCAGATTGGCTTAATTAAATTGCTTAACCCTTATGTTATGGAGATTATTTGCTGAGTAAACCTCACTGACGGGCATTTCAATTGTTGTTTTATGAAATGTCCATCAGGTATTGATAGTGATTTGCGGAAGACATTGCTACAGAAGTCGAGCTAGCACTCGAAGAGTACGTGGAATACCTACCTGTCGATGACTAGACAATCATATCCACAACTGCACTTTTATATTTGAACTAATGTAATTTGTGTACTTTGTTGATTCGACCATACTTGGCCTATGTTGTACTTTACTTTCAGATGCTTTGGTATTGTAATAATGTCATATGTACTATTTCTTATAAGCATGTAAGGATCTGTCGTTTTTATTCACAGACGCGTTAGTGTGTTTAAACCAAGAAAGAAAGAAAAGAGTTATAAAAAATATTCCACTTTGTTTTAAGCACATCGTGGGCCCGTTTGCGTCCTCTCTCCCAGTAGTATGGAAAGCGGTGCGTGACATGTTTCTGTGGTGGCCCATGCAAGTCCTGCTCATGCGAATACTTTAAGAAATAGTTTAGATGTCATTGATATCAAAGTATCTAACTAGAATAAATTTCGTATATAACTTACATTACGGTTTGTGTTGCAGCATGGCAGGTCGACCCAACACTCGTGCAAACGGCGTCTCCGAGAATGACCTTATATGAGTCATTAGAGAAATGTTGGAAATCCAACATCACTGTAATGCCCTACAAGCTACTGCACAAGTACTAGAGGGGGTGAATAGTACTTTAAAAATAACAAAGAGTATAATTCCTAATTATCGTGCAAACAACTACCAAATCAATTTGCGGAAGCTTAAATTGAATGACAACAACAAAATTAACAATGCTAACAAAAGATGTTACTGGGTTCGGATCCACCCAAGTCTCTCCGACTTGTTCCCGGTGATCCTACGTCCCAACCACCCGGATCCCCTCCGGATACTTAGGTTAGAAACCCTAACCCAAGATTTCCACTATGATATCTTGTGAAAAACCTTCACAAGATCAAATCATACATGCAATGGCAATAGTGAATCCCACAACCCGGGATCACAACCTTCTCTCACAACCGAGAGAATCAACAAGCAATATAAACAAGTTTATAATGAAATAAATGATCTTACCACAAAATCCTATACCTTGAGTTTTCTTACCAAATAGGTGCAAGGAGGGATTTGAGGAAGATGAAGTCACCAAGACCTAGCACCAAAGAAATGACCAGCAATGGGTGCCTAGGAGTGATTTGGAGACTTGAATCAAGCTAGAGCTTGAAGGGATCACCAAGAACAAACTTCTCTCAAGATGGATTCTAGATCTAGAAAGTGAGAGAATGGATTTCTTGTGAGGAAGAGAGCTTTAGAAATGAGTGAGAATGGCTATCTCTTTCAATCTCAATGAATTTCTTAATGGCAGCTCTAACCTACAGAGAAATGACCATGGTTCGTATTTATAGAGTCCCATAAAAACAAGTTAGGTCAAATCCCAACGGTTAGAAATCTGAGGCAACTAGTCGGTCAAAGAACAACCACTGACCGACTAGTTCATCAACTAGTCGGTCAGTCAAACAACATGGACCGACTAAGTGAAGAACTGAGAAGAGATAGAAATTCAGACCTAGAAATCTAGTCGGTCCAAGAAGACTTTCTAACCGACTAGTTTCACAACTAGTCGGTCGGTCAGTGAACTTAGACCGACTAAGAGGCAAAAACAAATAGTCTGAATACAAATTGACTTAGTCGGTCCAAGAACAAATGTTGACCGACTAGATTATCAACTAGTTGGTCACCAAACGTTCTTAGACCGACTAACGATAAACCGTAGCTTAGGAGAAATTTGGCATGTACAGTAAATCACAACTAGTCGGTCAAAGAAGCATCACTGACCGACTAGTTCACAAACTAGTCGGTCGGTGAGTCAACGTAGACCGACTAACTGTAAACAGTACTGAACAAGAAAAGATTAACTCAAACTAGTCGGTCCAAGAAGCTTTGCTGACCGACTAGATCACCATCTAGTCGGTCAGTACTTCTTCTTGTACCAACTAACATGCACAAACAAGTCCGAATCGAAGCGCGATGCTTCGAGGAAGTTAGAATGGACTTGTACTAAGATCCTAGAGCTACGATATGAGCGTTATGAAGATAGAATCGTAAGATATACTCAAGTCTTAACATTCTATAGATCGAAGCTAAAAGACTATAAATAAAACCTTAATGAACGGTCTTCGAGAGCTTCGATCAATTCTTCATGACTTCCAAAACGGTCCAAAAGCTTCAACGAAGCTTTAGGCAATGAATACGAGCTTTGAGAAGTCTTGAGATGTCGCTTTGATTGTTCTCGTAAAATTGGCGACGATCTCCAATACTGCGCTCACAAATTGTTAGTTCATGAATTATTTATGTTTGCTCATCATCCAAAACCAAATCCGGGGAGTCCAATATTCAACATTCTCCCCCTTTTTGGTGATGACAAACCAATCATAAATAATAATCAAAAATAATGATTCAATTGTAAAATACTTACTCCCCCTGCATTGATGACACGTTAATTCCAAAATGAATATATATAAATTGCATCAATCAGACGAGTAAGATATATAACGAGAATCGATTTTTGAAATATCGGATTTTGAAAATCCTTATATATATATCTTAACTCCCCCTGAATCTAACACATCAAATTAGATTCTTGGAAATTGAGTTAAATTTTCATTTACCCTATTTATATTTATTATCATTATCTCTCCCCCTTTGGCATTATCCCAAAAATGGGGGGCATACAACGACAACAACTAGGAAATGGAAAATCCAACATCGGGAGTCTTAGATATTGACGATGGACCCAATTGACACCAAGGGAAAAGTGATGAAATCAAATCAAGGTGTGCCAAATTGTCCATTATCAAAAAGCGATAATTAAAATCATCAAAAATACCAAATATTTTTTCATTTATTGAATAAAGAAACATACTCTCCAATATTCAATATTCTTGGTTAAATTTGTGCATGGAAAACAATTCTATACAATCATAGAAATATAATCTATTTAACCAACTTTTTAAGCGACGAGCGAAGATTTCACATATCATAGACATTGAATGAATATTAAATGTGCACGACGAAGTAAAAAAAAAGAGCATCGATGTATATATATATATATGAATACCATGAGTACATCCAAAAATCACATCGATTACATCATATCAAGAGCAACATCTACATCAACATCAAAAAAGTACAACATAATCATCGGGTCATCATCATCATACATCCAACAAAAAGTACATCACATACACCGACATCCAACATATCAAAACACATCAAAACAACACCCAAACTCCATCCCATCCTAACCTAAAACACTCTCAACAAGATGCATCATCCAAAGATCACAGGAGAGGCCTCGAAACAGACGATCACAAGGAAGTGGCAGGATCAGCAGTCTCCATGGGTCCAGTCGAAGGAGTGGACTCAGGCTCTGCTGGGAGGAGAGGCGTGTCAACAGACGGGATCGTCAGGGCAGGAGTGGAAACAGCGACGACTGGCTCAACGGCTGGGGTATCAACAGGAACATCAGCAGGCAAAACAGGAGCAGGGTCGTCAGCAGGAGCAGCAGCAGCATCAGAAGTCTGATCCACTGGTGCAAAAATCTCTGGAGCACCGGAAGAGGTGCCAGCTCCAGGAGCAGATGTGGTAGCAGCAGCAGCAGCAGCAGCAGCAGTGGCCTCAGCGCCACGAGCAAGGGAGGTGACAAGCTCATCGATATCCTCATCATCCATCTCCTCATCCTCAGAAACAGGAGGAGGAAGCTGGACGCCCATCAAACTAGCCATACGGCAAACTACCTCCTCGGTACGAGCCAACCGAGACTCGTGCCGACGAAGTAACCGGACAACATCATCGAGTGTGGTGGGAGGTCGAGAAGCAGCAGCTGCAGAAGGAGTCGTCCGCTGCACGTGACGGAGTGCCGCAAGAGATTTCTTTACGGCCGTCGCGTTCAGTGGAGGACCAAGAGGACGCTCATCGTTAGGAGGCAGAGGGACACGAAAATGACGGAAAACCAAGGTCAACAGACATGGATATGGGATATGCGTAGATTTAGTGGTCTTGCGAATACACTCGAAAGAATCCATCTTATCGAGTATAATGCGAGCCCAATTAATCTCGCTACCCATGAACAGAGCGTATATCAATTTCAGAAATGGCTGAGACGGAAGTGAAGAAGATCCATACTTGGGAAGAAGGCAGGTTTTGAAGATCAGGTTAATCACCCAAGCATTCGGCTTGAATGATTTGGAAGGGACGCCAATGAATGCGGGGGGGATAACCTGGAAGATTTCAGCAAGGGTCGGCTGATCGAGGGAGGAGATATCGTCTACAGAGATGTCAGACGGGAGGAGGCCACCCGATGAGCAACCTATCAACTCCCCCAAGATCTCTGCTGTGAGGACTATCGGAGTCCCCAAAACATAAGTCTCGATGGAGTGAGTCTCACCGTACTGACCTCGGACACGATTGGCATAGAATAATTTGACCAGGCGAGGATAAGGTCGAGGGTTCGCCTTGGAGTCAAATCTAAGGTAGTCCAATAGGCCACTATAGGATAGCAGATCCGCAAGGCCAAGAAAATCAGAAAACTAAACGTAATGCACCAACAGCAGTGGGCAGTGCTCTATACAGTTGTACGCCGCTAGACACTGAGGGTCGTCGCGACACAACGATATATCAACACCGCCGACTGGCATCGGGCCTTTACCCTTAGCCTTACGGGTCTTAGGAGGAGGTGGAGGAGGGGGTGGAGTAGGTGCCTTCTCGGGATGTTCAGGAGTGTATTCTTCCTCGGAATCATCCTCGGAGTCACTATCTGAACGCTCACCGGGAGGAGTGGGTGCACGAAACTTTTTGGGTTTGGGTTTGGGCTTGGAAGATTGGCCGGTAGGTTTGGGCTTGGACGTCCTCTTCCTCTTCAACGGAGTTGAAGACGAAGAGGGGGGACGAGTGGTCTTGGTCCTACGCTTAGGAGGGGTCGAAGCAGTCGCGGCCTCTACGGTCATGGGGGATGCCCCAGAAGAGGTAATCGGGAGTCTCGTTCGTGCCATGATCGCTGCACAACGAGTTCAATCAAGCGACGGGATAAGATCAAACAACTTAAATTCAAACCCTAGAATCAAACAACCTAAGCTCACAGAATGAATTTCGAAACCCTAGAACCCTAGAGGATGAAATCGGCCAAGATCAAACCCTAGAATAGGAAAACGACCTAGGAGGAGGAGATATACCTAGGGGAGGGTGATCGGTGGCGGCGGATGGTCAGAAAAGACGCCGGAGATCGACGGAAGACGAGGAGTCTCGATCGGGGTTTAGGGGGTTTTTTTCGAGCTGGAGAGCAAAAACAACCGACTGGAATGAAAAATAGTCGGATAGAATAGGCTTAAGTCGGTCGGGAATGCGAAAAGACGCGATTGCCCTAGAGCACTTAGTCGGTCACAGTTCAAGCACTGACCGACTAGATTACGATCTAGTCGGTCGGTCAATGAGCTTAAACCGACTAAGTCGAAACAGAGGCAAAACGAAAATTCTAGGGCAAGAGTTAGTCGGTCACAGTATAATCACTGACCGACTAGTTTTCAATCTAGTCGGTCGGTAAGTGAACTGTGACCGACTAAAAGAAGTCAATGACAGGGAAAGTTCAAAGCTTGAACTAGTCGGTCTGAGTTCACTAGCTGACCGACTAGATGAGCATCTAGTCGGTTGGCTGATGAACTGAAACCGGCTAGAAGAGTCCAATAGTTGATAAATGAGTTCTCTTCATAAAACACTTGGATGAAACATCTTAACTCTCTTATAAGTCATCTAAACTACCCCATAAAACGTCGAAATCTTAAATACGACATTCAAATAAGAATTCGAGCAAAAATTCAAACATATCACATAAAATCCCCAAAAATTCAATAAGTCTAGCATGAACGAAATATTGCGAAATATAATAGCATGCAAGATAATTGAATGAAACATGAATCCTATATCTCGGATTCACCCATAATCCCCAATTCTCGACGCAACCGCACAAAGGAGTCCTCCTTTAGGGGTTTCGTGAAAATATCGGCGATTTGCTTTTGGGTTTCAACGTACACTAATATGATGTCCTTTTTAGCAACATGATCATCTAAGAAATGGTGTCGGACATCTATGTGTTTAGATCGGGAATGGTGCACCGGATTCTTTGAAAGACAAATAGCACTTTGGTTATCCACCATGATAGGGCTAGTATCACAATGAATACCAAAATCCTTCAGTGTGTGTCTCATCCAAAGAACCTGGGCACAAGCGGCACCGGCGGCAATGTATTCCGCCTTGGTGGTTGAAAGTGATACCGAATTTTGCTTCTTGGAAAACCAAGAGACAAGGGAATTTCCTAGAAAATGGCAAGTGCCACTAGTACTCTTCCTGTCGGATTTGCATCCCGCATAATCAGTGTCACTATATGAGACTAACTCATATGTGCTAGATTTCGGATAAAGTAATCCAAAATCTAAAGTGTAACTTAGATATCGAAAAATACGTTTAACCGCTACTAAGTGAGAATCCTTAGGTTGAGACTGATAACGAGCACAAATACAAACGGCAAACATAATATCGGGCCTACTTGCGGTAAGATAAAGTAAACTACCTATCATACCTCGATATAGACGAATATCTACATCTTTTCCGCCCGTATCTTTATCAAGATGTGTTGTAGTGCTCATAGGAGTCTTTTTCCCGGAGGCATTCTCCATTCCAAATCGCTTTAGCAACTCCACCGTGTATTTCGTTTGGTGGATGAAGATTGCATCGTTCAATTGGCGAATTTGGAGACCTAAGAAATATTTGAGTTCACCCATGTGGCTCATCTCAAATTGTTCCTTCATAACATTAGAAAACTCTTCGCAAAGAGTGAAGTTAGTAGCATCGAAAATGATATCATCAACATAAATTTGAACTAATAAAATATCATTATTCGCATGCTTAACAAAAAGTGTAGAATCGGCTTCGCCCATTTTAAAATTCAAATCCAAAAGAAAATTCTTTAGGCGATCATACCAAGCTCGAGGAGCTTGTCTCAAACCATAAAGAGCTTTCTTTAGTTTAAAAACATGATTTGGAAATTTTTCATTTATGAAGCCCGGAGGTTGAGAAACGTAAACTTCCTCAATGACATCTCCGTTTAGAAATGCACTTTTAACATCCATTTGAAATAATTTAAAATTTTTATGGCATGCAAAAGACAATAATAGTCTAATTGATTCTAATCTATCTACCGGAGCGAAAGATTCTTCGAAATCGATACCTTCCTCTTGTCGATAGCCTTGAGCTACTAACCGAGCTTTGTTCCGGACGACGACTTGGTTTTCGTCGGTTTTGTTCTTGAAGATCCACTTTGTCCCTATGACGGTGTGGTTTTTCGATGGCAAAGGAACAAGCTCCCATACCTCATTCCTCTCGAATTGAATGAGTTCCTCCTCCATGGCAAGGATCCAAGCACTATCTTCGCACGCTTCAACTATATTCTTTGGCTCTATCGATGAGGCAAAGGCACAATTGGCGAAGTGGTGAACTTGCGATCTCGTCTTGACTCTATCTTGAATATTGCCAATGACTTGCTCATGGGGATGGTCACGAACGGTATGAAGCCACTTGGGAATACCTTGATCACTAGGCACATCCTCAACAACTTCATTAGTCGGGTTAGTATGAATAGAATCAATTGAATCAATAGACTTAGAATTTTCAAACGAATCACATAAAACGTCCATAGAATCATCTTCATTTGAAATTCTAGAAGTAGTAAAATTCTCATTAAAAGAGACATGAAGTGATTCCTCGATCGTAGAGGATCTTTTGTTGTATATCCGGTAGGCTTTGCTACGTGAGGAATACCCAACAAATATCCCCTCATCCGATCTCGGATCAAACTTGTCCAAATTATCATATGTGTTTTTAATAAAACATTTTGCGCCGAAAACACGAAAATGTTTAACTTGAGGCAATCTACCAAACAACAATTCATAACAAGTTTGTTTGGTGCCGGGCCTCAAAAGTATTCTATTAAACACATAGCAAGCGGTGTGTACCGCTTCCGCCCAAAATTGATAACCAAGTTGGCTATCTTCGAGCATAGTGCGAGCACACTCCACAAGCGTTCTATTCTTCCTCTCAACAACACCATTTTGAGGAGGTGCGCGAGGGAAAGAAAACGTGTGAGCAATTCCAAGATCATCACAAAAATTTGAGAAAGACTCATTCTCAAATTCACCCCCATGATCACTACGAATAGTGACAATGGTGGTTCCGATGAGATTTTGTACTTTCTTCACAAATATTGTGAAGTTTTCAAAAGCTTCATTTTTATTACATAAGAAAAATACCCATGTAAATCTAGAATAATCATCGACGATGACAAGTCCATATCTTGCATTTCCTAAGGAAGCAACTCTAGTTGGCCCAAATAAATCTAGATGTAATAGCTCTAGTGGTCGTTTCGTAGAAATGCTTTTCTTAGGTTTAAATGAAGATTTAGGAAGCTTGCCACGTTGACAAGAATCACAAAAACTTTTCTTTTCAAAAACGAGCTTCGAAAAACCTTTAATGGAATTTAATTTTGAAAGCTTATAAAGTGTTCCAAAGTTCACATGTCCAAAGCGTCGATGCCATAAGTGTTGTTCACTTGTGTTGGCAACGAGACATTGTTCATATGACTTAGGAAGATCCAAATTATAAATATCTTTATGACGTGTGCCGGAAAATAATAAATCATTATTATCATTTGAAATATGACACAATCCTTTCGCAAAGCTAACTTTGTAACCTTTGTCACAGAGTTGGCTTATTGAAATAAGATTATGATTTAAACCATTAACTAGATAAACATCACTAATTAAGGGTTTAGACGGGTTACCCACTTTACCAACACCGACGATGGTTCCGCTCTCGTTGCCCCCAAATACGACGCGATTTCCATTTGCAATGGGAACTACTCCGGAGAGCAATTGAGCGTCACACGTCATGTGTTTTGAACACCCGCTATCGAGTATCCAATTCCCTTTGGAGCTAAATTTAAATTTGTTGCTCCTTTTATTTTTCTTTTCCTTGAGTACCTAAAGATAGAAAATTTCATATCATGGTACCCAAGGTCATTGGGTCCTCAAAGGTTAGACCTTTGGAAGCCAAGTCCAATTAGACTTAGACTTCCCCACATAATTTCTACTATGCACAACATCCGAAAAATAAGCATTCATATACACTTGTTTTTCATCCATGCTTGTGTCCTTTGGGCTCCAAATAGTGAAAATCTTGGGAGCCCTCATCCTATTAGGTGCATGCATGCGACGTTGATTTCTACGTGATGCATGTTGTGGATAGGTATACGGAACATGATGGAACGGTGCACGACGAGAATTATTCATATGATGAGGTGGGTGAACATATGCATGTGTGGGAACACGTGCGTGAGGGTGTCTCACATGGTGTGCACGTGCCCGAGAATGTGTTGCATAAAAATCATCATATGTGTGAGCCGGTGGAGTAGGACGTGTGTTCCTACGGGCATGGTATTGGTGTACATATAAGCATGCGCCTTCTTTGGAGGTCCACCCAAAGTGGGTTTCTTTCCGAAAGAGGGTGTGGACGAGGTGGAAGCACCATTGGTAGATGAACTACCAATAGAGTGTTTGCTACCACTCGTAGAGTCACCGGAAGTTGGCCTAACAAAAGTAGTGGCCGATTTGGATGGACATCCCATCGTATACCCCAAGCCAATGTGGTGATTGGCCGGAAGTAAGTCACTTAGGATTTTATCCAAATGGTCCTTACCCTTATTGAATTTATTAATTCGGCCTAATGTGTTCTCATATTTCTCTTTGAGAGAACGCATAGAAGTATCCAAATTGGATACTTGCGATGTGAGCACATAAACACAAGATTTAAGATTCTCATTCTCAATACTCAAAGTCGAGTTTTGAGAAGTCAAATCCGCTATCCTATGTTCTTCCGGATCTTCAATGCAAACATGTTCAAGTTTAGATTTGAGATTTACAATCTCATTTCTTAACTCTTCAACAACGGTGTCGTTGTTGGTGATGATAGTCTTAGGCGAGGTTTGAATGCTAGCTAGGTCATCTTTTACTTTAGTATATCTATTTACTAATTTAGTGTATTTAGACCATAAATGAGAGTTAGCATCCCTAAGATCATCCATAGTTACCTCATCGCCTTCGTCGTCGCTATCATCGGAGGAGGAAGATCCTTGATCATGCTCCTCTCTTGCCATGAAGCACATGTGCGCTTGCTCCACTTTCTCATCGTCCGACTCTCCGCTTGAGGAATCCTCGGAGTCGGTGAATGTTGCTCCGACAAGTCCCTTTTTGTACCACTTTTTGTACTTCTTGGACTTGTCGAACTTTGGCGCCTTCCACTTCTCCTTTTGCTTGTTTTGAGGACAATCCGCTTTGATGTGTCCTGGCTTATTGCATTTAAAGCACAAAGGTGGAGAGGCGTTAGTAGAAGTAAATTTAGATTTTTGTTTGAAGTTACCCTTTCGGAAGAAGCGATTGAACTTCTTTGCCATGAGTGCAATGGATTGCCATGAGTGCCATGAGTGCCATATTTCACGAACGATTCGACGCCAGATATTTACCTAAGACAGCTAAAAGGGAACTTCAACAACATTTCATCAACCTAAAACAAGAATCAATGATTGTTGACGAATACGATGTTGAGTTCTCTATACTCAGCTGTTTCGCTCCTCATTTGGTTGAGAATCCCGAGGACCACGCATTTCAGTTTCGTCGGGACTTGAATTTCAACATCCAAGATTCAAAGACCTCTGCCGACTTGACCAGCTATGAGAAAATATTGGAAGCAGCTTGTAACCATGATCATGTTACAAACTTCATAAAGCAACACAGGGTAACCGTCCTATGCTAAGGAACAACCTCCGACTGATGCAAACCATCAATTTCAAGAGGCCTACTGCTCCAAACAAAAACCGACCGGCTGCTCCTCTGAACAAAAACCGACTGGCTGCTCCTTCAAACAACAACCGATCCCCGTGATGTGTTTCCATTGCAATTGACCGGGACATGTCAAGAAGAACTACCGCCAGCTGCTCAACCAATGCTTGATATGTGGATCATCTGTACACATTGCCAAAGACTGCCCTCAATGCACCAACATGCCAGCCACTCCAACTGCAGGAGATTCTGGATCGACATCTCATGGACCACCCTTACCTCCACAACAAAGGGTCTTCCAACAGGCCAAGCCAAACCAGCCCAAGCACCAAGCTTTTACTATGACTGCTGAAGAAGCTGAGGCTACGGAGCCAGTAATCACAGGTAACATCCAAGATATTTCTCCTTTACTTTAACTAGATGCTCATCACTTTACTATAGACTGCTAAGTATACCTTATTATACTCTAGGTATCATCTTAGTAGCATCTATACCTGCTTTAGCTCTCTTTGATTCTAATTCTTCCCATTGCTTTCTATCATAAAGATTCGCTACAATACTTTCCATTCTTATTGACCCCCTTCCTAATGATTGGAACATCAACAATGGGAATGGCGTAGTGAAGACTTCAGGTGGCTGTCGATCATGCCCTCTGGTAATATATGGTCGCAAACTCTTCGTCGAATTCATAATCATCGACATGCCAAACTTTGATGCGGTATTCGGAATGGATTGGTTAGGAACTTTTTATGCTACCATCAATTGTCGCAAAAAGAAGATAGTCTTTGAAATTCCGATCATCCAGTGTTCAAATTTGCCAGCGGGAGCCGTTCTCTTGGACCTATTCAATTTCGGGTCAAGCCTATATAGATGAAGATTGCATCTATGCTAGCTGAACCTGAGAAGCCCACCATAGTTTGAGACTTTGACGACGTGTTCCCTGAAGAAATTTCGGGATTACCGCCCGATCGAGCTCTTGAATTTATCATTGATATTATGCCCGATCGAGCTCTTCAACCTATCTTCAAAGCTCCATATCGCTTGGCACCAGCAGAATTGGAAGAACTTTGTATGCAAATGGACGACCTGTTGTAGAAAGGATGGATACATCCCAGCGTATCTCCCTTGGGTGCACCAGTCCTATTGGTCAAGAAGAAAGATGGATCAAGAAGGATGTGCGTGGACAATTGAGAGTTGAACAAGGGCACCGTGAAGTACACGTATCCATTGCCTTGCATCGACGACATCTTTGACCAACTTGGCAGGTCTCGAGTCTTCTCCAAGTTAGATCTCCGAAGTGGATACTATCAAGTGAAGGATAAGAAGGATGACATACCTAAGACGGCTTTTCGGACCAAGTATGGACACTACAAATTTGCAGTTATGCCATTTGACATGACCAATGCACCAGCGGTATTCATGAACCTCATGAACTTAATCTTTTATGAGTTCTTGGATAAATTCATAGTGATCTTTATTAATGACATTCCGGTCTATTCGAAATACGAGGAGGAACACGATGAACATCTGCGAATCGTATTGGAGACTCTGTGACGGCATCAACTTTATGTCAAGTTTAGCAAATGTGAATTTTGGGTCGACCTCATTACCTTTCTTGGACATGTGGTATCTGGAGATGGCATTTCTATTGATCCTGAGGAAGTTGCATCTTTTAGAAATTGGCCAACCCCTCGGTCAGTTTCGGACAATCGAAGTTTTCTTGGATTAGCTGGCTACTACCGTCGATTCATCCCGGATTTCTCCAAGATTACTGAATCCATGACCCACCTGACGAGGAAGGACGTTAAGTTCATATGTGCTAAATCTTGTTTGCAAGCTTTCAAAGGATCGAAAACGAAGCTGACGACTGTACCTGTTCTGACCATACCAAATAGAACTGGAGGATTTGAAGTGTATTGTGATGCGTCTGGCAAAAGTCTTGGATGCATACTACATCAACAGAGTCATGTAGTGGCGTATGCTTTTCGACAACTGAAGACCCATGAGAAGAACTATCCACACATGATCTGGAGTTAGCAGCTATCATTTTTGCTCTAAAGATTTGTAGACATTTTCTATTGAGCGAGCAAGTGAAGATCTTCACTGACCACAAAAGTTTGAAGTACATCTTCACACAAAAGGAACTGAACATGAGACAACACAGATGGTTGGAACTTATGACTGATTATGATTTCGACCTTCGATATTGATGAGTGTTTATTGAATATTCTTTTTACCCCCTTTTCATACATGTTTTAGATCGTTTATTTCACCGTTTCCCGCCGTTTTTCCTGTTTTTGTTTCCGCTTTTGCTTTTATGGTCTATTTTGTACTTTGCAGGAAATACATGCCAATTATGGACCATAAAGTGTGAAAAGGGCGCGAAAGGGCGGAATGAACATAGGCGAGAGCTTGAAGTGTGCAAAAGGGGGGAGAAAATAGAAGAAATGTGACACACACGGCCACGTCGATTCGACACGGCCGCATGGTCACAACATCCAACATGAGTTCAACTCCATTCCACGCGGCCGTGCAACAGTGCATCAAAAGACCACATCAAATGATCTCTAGAAGCCCCAGAAATCAATTCCACATGGCCGCGTGAACAACATCCAAACAGCCGTGTCACTGAGGAGAAGAAACGAAAGATCTGCAATCGACACAGTCAAGTGGCATAGACGACGCGGTTGTGTGATACTGAGAAGCTGAAGACCAAATGGTCACTCAATGTGACCATTTCGAATCCACACGAGTGTCGAAGTTGCAGTCGATGTCGTTGTATCCCTAACGATGCGGTTGCATTGCTGTAGCGTCTGCCGTCCCATTTCACGTATCTGGATGACACGACCGCGTTGTTTTCACCGTGGTTGCGTAGAATTGGGTTTCTAAGTCAAATGGGGCACTGCCAAGGTTAGTTGCTGGGTCTTTTGGTCATTTGGGGGGATTGTATAAAAGGCTCATCCCTTTCTGGGCGAAGCCCTCGTTTATTCTGTTATTTTTCAGGCTTTTAAGGGTTTACTAAGGATTACTCTCCTCTTTAATTCAGCACTCTTTATTGTTTTAACTGATTGCTCTTGTATTAGATTAGTTTTTGATAATAGAAATTCTCTTTTTTGTGATTGACATTGGGTTGTTTGCTATTAACTGAGTTCTTAATCTGAAGCCATGGACCTATTGCATCTATAGTTAAAATTGCATCAATTCTAATGGGTAGTGAGTAGTTTCTTATCTAGGCACTGGGTTGAACTCCATTGAAATGGGGCATGGGGTTGGATAAAACAATTGATTGAATTGTTGGTTAATTGTGGAATTGGGGTATATTAGGATGCCAATTGTCTTCGTAGATTGGTCTCATCCTCTGTAGATAATTAGATTGGCGGCCGGCGAAAGTCGGGATCAATCTAGGGTTTTCGATCCTTATGATGACTCATACTATCGGTGCGACCGGTGATATTAGGTGTCGATTAGATCCCTCCTAATATAGGTCCAAATCCCTGACCACGAGAGTAGCGTGGAGGAAGATTGGGGACATTCATCGGAGGTAATGCACCTAACGTATACTGATGTATCGGCGAGAGTCCACATCGACATAGGTTAGGGTAGTCCTATCATAGCATCGCGAGAGCAGGGGTAGGGATAACATAAGGGACTATCCTATCATGCATTACGAGAGTGGGGGATAGGATAATATCCTTAGGTTAGACACATCTTCCGAGACCCAATGTCACGGTCCGTTTTCGATCGTACGCTTTTCGTGCACGTAGTCTTGTTCGTGCACGTATTTATTTTAGACTTTGTTTGTATCCGAACCCATTAGTGTGATATGCCGTTGTGACCCTCTCGAAGAATATTAAATTGTGGAATTATTTTGGAACGTTATTTCACGTGTCGTTCTCCCACGATTTGACTTTGTTTGATGAGACATCGCGATTTTCACTTTTGTCGTGAGACGTTTTTATTTTTAGTTTCGTTTTTCGTCATCGAAATTGTGATCTGTCTTCTTTGTTTTGTTTCTCTTGTCGGTACGGTCACCCCAGTATTTATCTTACAATTTTAGAGCCTCGTTTGACCCACTTTCACTATTTTGCCCTACCTATTATATTTTAACCCTAAGTTTCACATAGCATTTTGTCCCTAATAATTTCTTCTTAATAATAATATTCCCTAATGTTGACTTAGCCATTTTTCCCCTACATGGTCGCACACTTACCCAGGGAGAGAGAGGGTGTGAGAGCTTGGTTTTTTTGTAATTGATAATAACAAAATTCTAATCTAAAACAACCCTAACCTAGACCGGGCCCCTACCCGCGTGAACAAGCCCTCTCCTCTTTAAATAACGACCTAGGGCCTTTGTCTCTTTCTACCAACAAAAAGAAACTGTAGCCGCCCTCAAATTTTACGCAAACAACACAAAAAAAGACCATAGCGCCGCTTTTTCCCTTCGTCTCTGACCAGTTCTCGCCGGCGGCCAACACAACCCCCTCTGACCCTCTCTCCGGCCCCCTCTCCATCGCCTGCCCATCGTGAACCGCCCTTAGCCACCGGAATCCATCGCTGTGTCGCCGTTTTCCTCCGCCAGCACGCAGCAGAACGCAACAGCAGCAGCGACCGCCGCAGCCGCAGCCGCAGCCACCGCCCCGCCTCCTCCAATGTGCCTCCATCCCCCTTCGATCTCTGCGCCACCGTGGACAGCCCCTCAGGCCGTCCAAACTCTGAAACAGCGAGCTCTCGCTGTTTTACGATTCTAACGATGTCCCGATGCGTCGTTTCACCTCCTCGTCACTCACTCCCGCTGTTGGGTTCTTTCGACAGCCCCTACCTCGCCTAGAGGTGTTCCTCAACGTCACGATCAGCCCTTACGACGCTCAACGTCGTATTCTTCGTGTGTGTCGATCCCTTCGTCCCCGTTCATTGTTACGGCTTCCCGTGAGCCGTAGAACGTTAACCGTTCACTTTGCTCGCTGATCTGGACTCGTTCGCTGATCTTGTCGCTGTCCAAGGATTGGCGATCGTGGAATCTTATTTTGGAATCTGGATTAGGAGCGCTTTCTTTATTCCAATCCCTGGCGTCGCTACCTGACGCCAGTGTAGCTCTCGCGGCGTGTAAGGGTATTTTCTGAACTCTTAAGACCCCCAACCAATGCATGCTAATCAAGATTAAAATCGGTGTTTTAATTTCTTAGTAAATCACTAATGAAGATAATCTAAACTGGGACTGCAGGTAGGTGAATCCTAGCACATAGGTAGATTGGACTGATTGGACGGTGTTTGCAGAACGACTGATTACAGGCAAGTGAAACTTGCCAACTTGTGTTTAGGCCATGTTTTTAGGCTATCCCTCGTTTTTAGCGTAAAAGAGACTAGGCGATGAAATGATAGTCGCCTAGATGCAATTTCAAGATCTAGCTTGACAACGAAGCTAGATCTGACACCCTGCCATGGCATTCATACATTTTGCCTGTCACGTTTAAATTTCCATATATGTATGCATTTTATTTGTACTCTGCCATACCAGTCACGTTTAAATTCTATATCTGTACGCACTTTAATTGTACTCTTGCCATGCCATGCATCATAACATGTCATTCCATGCTTGAATGTTTGCTTTCGTAGCACACGCTACTTGTACTTCCTTGTTGAGGCTAGGCACCTGCATTGCAGGCACAACCTTATACCAAATACGCTTCCTGGCTCGTGAACCAGAAGCGGGCTACATGTATTGGTCAAAAGCCAATGCCCGATTACACGTGGAGGGATAGGGTTAAGCGATCACTCGAGCTTAGGAGTTGGCCCATACAGTCGCTCCAGCCAAAAGGCGTAAACCTTGTGCACGACGTGTTTACTTGTCTTGTAAATCCATGTGAATGTTTTAGTAGCTTTGCTACTCTTGCCATGTCATACTTGTTGCATTTTCTTACTTGTTGCATCCATGCCTTAAACTGCAATGTCATCTCATATTTTAGAACTGCTAGGTTGTTTCTCCTTCTTTTAGTTTCCTTGCACAAGTCTCTTGTAGACTTGCTGACATGCGCCCTCGTCTCTTGTGGGTGTCGCATGTTAGTTGCTGAGCCAGAGCCTGTTGCTAAGGACGAGGTGTTTGTTGACGTTGAGTTTGGGTCCACAGTTGACGTGGAGTTTGAGGACACCTGTGATCAGTCTTAGAGACTTCTTCTGTGTTGCTTTCTGCTTAGTTCTTGTTAGGTTGTCAGTGCGTAGCGCCTTTCCTTCTTTGTACGTTTATTTCTGTTGGCCATGCTTGGGCCCCTTTTGGACTCTTTTTAGCCTGGTGGCTTTTCTGTGATGTTGAACTTTATTTGTGGACGTTCTGAGATTGGAATAATTTTAATATCTCTCTTTCTTTTATTATTATTGTTGTTCTGTTTTGTAATTGTGTCACGCCCCGCTTCCCAAAATAAACGGAGGCGAAGCGTGACAAGGCCCGCTTAGGCCAGAGCTGAGAAGCTCGGACCCAATAAGCGTCTGTAGAGGTACCATTTTAAAAGCTTTTCAGGTTCTTGCATTAATATAGTTCGAAACAACAGAAAGTACAGAAAAGATGTTTGCATTCATTAAATTAGAGATATGATATCCAACAAGTACAAAGTCTAAAAAGAAACCTAAGCGTGGCAACAAACTATCTAAAAGAAAACTGAAGTAGTAACCTCTGAAAGCGACGACTAAAAAGACCTCAAGGTCTGGTCCTTGTCAGGTACGTACTCTGGGTCGACGTCCTCGGCTCCACGTACTCCAGCGAGTCTGCCTCGTCCACGATCTCTGGCTGAACACCTGACGTACAGCACCCAAGAAAAAGGAACTGTACGTCAGGTAAAGTCTACAAGAAGGGTTAGACTTTACTGCAAGTGCACCGAACTTTAAACAACGGTTTACTGGTTGATTAGCATGCTGAGGTTCTTTTACACAACAGTTTACTGGTTGATTAGCATGCTGAGGTTATAACAGAGTAACACGACAGGAAGTAACGCAGCTGGAAAGTAAAACGGGACAAGTAGTAGTCGTAGCGTGTGCTACCAACTACGGGACTAGCCTACAGGTGTCAAGACAAGACGGGACGTGACGGAAACAAGGCAGGACAAGACAAGTGAGACACGAAAGGGTTCACGCCTTACGGTTCGAGGGGGATCAGACCCTCTTACCGTGTGCACGCTCAACCCAACCCCAAACCCCAAGGCAAGACAAGACATGACACCAGTACAAGGGATCACTCGCTCTAGCTTGGTGAGTGCCCTATTGCCCGCAGGCTGAGAATCAGTACAAGGGATCACTCTCTCTAGCTTGGAGAGTGCCCTATTGCCCTCGGGCTGTGTATCAGTACAAGGGATCACTCTCTCAACTTGGAGAGTGCCCTATTGCCCGCAGGCTGTGAATCAGTACAAGGGATCACTCTGCGAGTGCCCTATTGCCCAGCGGGCTGTGCAAGACGGGACGTGACGTGACACGACAGGAAGGGTTATTCTAGGGTGTCCACACACACGCACACACATGATAGCCCTACAGCATCAAAAGTTGTTGTTGTCAGGCTCAGACTTCGTCGTCAAGTCTGAGCCGTCAGGAGTCGTCCCGGACGCTATCATTTCACGTCCGGTTCTATTTGTTCACAGTTAACAATTCTAACCAACTAAGGCCTAAGCACGGCCAAAAGTGCAAGTGGATACACTTGCCTGCGGTGGCGAGTGTGTCGTCCTCCCGAAGTGTCTCGTCCAAGCGTCTCGTCCGCGGAAGTCCGTCTGAAATATCGCCACGGCGACGATGTCAGGTCTCAAATTCATCAAATCCTATTAGGTTTCGTTTCTAGGTTTTCGGGACTACCCTATTTGTCAAAGTCACAATTTGGATGTTTCAGCCTAATCGACGATCTATCCTATGTGTACAGTCAACAAGGTCTATTCGTCGATTTTCTAGGTTTGTTCAACGTTTTTCAGGTGCTGGGAAATAAATTTTAGTTCAAGTTGACGATTTTTAGTTTAGGGTTTGATTGATCTATAGTGTGGGTTTGCTACGAGTAAGGGGGACCAACCTTTTGATGTTTGAACGTAGATCGGACGTCGGGTCTGAACGACAATAGACCTACGTCGTTAGATTAACGATATCAATTAAAAGAATTAAACTAGCTATAGAAGATTATCGCTCGTTAATGTGTTTATAAAATTATTAGACTAACAACTTAATTAGCAAACGGTCAAAACCAAGCAACTTAACAGTATTATAACACTAACATAAGTTATACCCCAAATTAACTAACTGTCATTACGTATTAGGTGGTGATATTATATGGTAACTCATACCAGTGTAGCTCAAGGTTATTATAATAACTAAACTCATTTAATAAAGTTAATAACAATTCTCAATCGTACTATCCTACATGCAGTTATATTAGCACTAACTTATCTAAACAAATATTGTACCGAACCATTTAAAAGACTGTTATCATTATAAAAGCTAACCTGAGTACTTGTAATTCAACCCTGCAGCGGCATTCCCCGGCGGAGGCGACGACCACTGCGGCGCGGTGCCTGAGGTGACGAGGCATTGAAGACTTCGGTGATGGCGGGAGGATTGTGTGGCCGGAGGGCGTCGGAGAGGAAAATGAAAGGGTGAGATCGCCCGGGATCTGAACGTCAGGCTAGAAAGCAAAACAACCTCAGCCTTGGGCGATCGTTGTGCGCGAGTTTGGCAGGTGGGAGAGGGGGTCGTGCGGCATGAACTGGAGGAGTAGGAAGGGCGGAAGGAGAGGGGTTCTCACAGGCAGGGCAGACGGCGGGTCCGGGCGACGAACTGCAGGCAACGCGTAGCAAAAAATGGCGGAGCTGGAGGCCCCAGCGGCGTCAGCTGCGGGGTTCACGGTAGACGGCATGGGGTTCAGGCGGGCTCGAAGCCGATCTACTCAGTCGATGTTGTCGTCATCGCCGTAGCTTCGTGGAGGGTCGTCGAGGGGAGATGAGGCTGTCGTGGGGCGAGCTCGTCGGAAGCGCCATGATGAGGTTGATGTTGGCATAGGTCGGGAGGAAGGAGGGTCTGCGGTTGCTTGGAGGAGGCGAACTATCACAGGTGACGGAGCCGTGCAGATGAGGGAGGAGGGCGGAGGACGGGGATCTGAATGGCGAGGGGCCTCGTCGACGAAGGTGTAGTGGCTGCGACGGGAGGGTGAACGGAGGGCGAGGAGGTGCGGTTGAGAGGAGGGTGAAGGCGCCAGAGCGAAGGAAGGTCGGAGGTTGCCGGGTGATTTCATTTCCGTTCGTCGAGGGGGTGTCGAGGGCACTGCGATGGCGGAAGGGAGATGGCAGCCCGTTGGGTTTTGAAGATGAGAGGGGAGAGACGTACGTGGGCGGTTGTGAGGATCGTGGGATGATAAAATCCCATGCATGGGATTCTGCGGATGAAATATCCCCAAGATCGGTGACGTGGTGGCCTAGGGAAGTGGGGGTCAATTGAGGAACGAAAACAAACAATAGATTGTGCTTCCCCTTTTAATTAAAAAGGACATGTTTCTAAAGAATGGAGATGGTTATGATTTTTAATGTAATTAGTTAGGATAAGCTCTGTTAAACAAATTATGAAACTACGTTGGATTATTTAAAGATTTAGAATAATCAGTTTAAAAAGTTAAGAAAGAAAATTAACAACTTACAGTTTAAATAATAATATTATTATTAATAATAAGATATACCACTCCGCCTCTCGGTATCCAAAAATTGCAAGGGAAATACCGGAGCGATCGCGCCTCCGAGAGGGTCGTGGATACGGGGTTCGGTCGCGCGTCTGAACTACGAAAAACCGTAATAACAATCGAATGCGAAAATACGCACACGAAACACAGCTACTCGCTAAAAATACGTACGGTCGGAAAGTGACCGTTACATCCTACCCACCTTAGAAATGATTCCGTCCTCGGAATCACCTATAAAATGATAACAATATCTATAAATACTTAAGCCTATAACTTCCATCTTCCACACAAAAATCTCTAATCCTATATTTCAACATCGTTCCTCAAATAATCCATCATAACCGGTCTTTTCACTGGATAATGCCACGACTAAACTCACATCCTAACACCTAACTATAGACTCTTCACTGTTGTTAAATTTCCAACTCCAAATCCTCATAAAAGAATAATAATCATCTTCTCATTCCATACCGTTCCACTAAACATCATCGCTCGATAACATCTTCAAATTTCTCAATCTCTTCCCATAAATTTATCCGCCAAATAATCGAACTATCAGAATCACATCTCATCCTAATCCCAACCAAAATTAAGCCCGACGACCTAACCATTCATTTATCTCAACGCGTCGCATTATTCTCAATGTCTTCTCACGTCAACTCAACAATCAAGTCTTGATGCTTTAAATGCTCTACTCATTCTCATGATCACCCTAACTCATACTATACTCCGCAGTTACTCCTACCTACCACCCGTCTAAGCCTCAAGTCTGATAAGTTATCATCTCCTCGCATATAATTTCATCCGGCCAGAATTTCCCATTGAGTCCGTCTCACATCGGTATTATAAATAAGTCTTGGACAGCCCATTCCTTTCATCCAAAAGATATTCTAATCCATCATCCTTGTGTTCCCAAAATCAATTAATCATTGCCATAATAAAACTCATCTCACTCCAAGCCTACCTGCAAACAAAAATCCTATAACGATAATAGCTAGTCCCAACTAATATAACAACCATAAACACGAAAACTTTCTTTAAGGGAGGAAGAGAAGAGAAGAGAAAGAGAGACTTAAGGCCAAAGAAATATTTTAAAACATTTGGAAAAACGTGTGGTGTTGCGGTAATGGATGAGGGAGGTTAAGTGATTTGTGATCTTGTGAGCTAGTTTTAAAACTTTAAAGATTTGGTTTAAAGAAAAACAAAGTTTTGATACAGTCACATACAACCAAGATAAACCATTCATTAAGACTAAAACTAAATCTAAGGATCTGCCTGCGATGACGCCATTCTTATAAGCATGAATACCGTCATTCAGACAACTCCCATCATACCATGGTTAACACGGAGCGCTCATTCAAGACACAAGGGCAATCATCAGGATCCTAACAATAACACATGCATACAGGTCTACACACTCTACATATACTCAGGCACTGCAACGACATCACCTACCAAAGGGCCTACTCCTAAACTGGAGATAGCATGGATAACTACAAGATCTAATGTCTAAATAATAGAAGGAAAAGAAAACTAAATCAAAAGCGAAACGAAATAAGATCGGAAGGACGAGCTCAAATAAGACGGAGTGTAAGGAGATAGTTGGTTGGATGAGACAAAATATTCTTCAAAATAATTAGATTGATGACAGGAGAATTACATGTAGAATATGGTATCATATACTTTTAAGTTTTTTTTTTGAAAAAGTAAGACGAATGAATGGATGGGTAGGGGAAAACGATT
Organism: Scilla litardierei; assembly: GCA_030789695.1. Taxonomy (NCBI): domain Eukaryota; kingdom Viridiplantae; phylum Streptophyta; class Magnoliopsida; order Asparagales; family Asparagaceae; genus Scilla; species Scilla litardierei. Next base: position 177,122,573 of record CM061142.1, read on the forward strand.
GTTTTGCAAATGAAAATAAGTTTACACAAAGGTTTTGAAATGTGGTCACGAGGAACATAGAACAGATATAATGATAATAATAAAATAATTGAAGTTCCACCTAGTCCAGAAAATATTTTAAAAGTATGCACTGTAAGCGATTTAGAAATAGATCTGGTAGCCCAGAAAAATATAAATTGAATTATCAAAATGTTAACACGGTTTTAAAAATGAAAATATGAAAGATACCGATTTGAAATAATTACTAGATAGTAGCTTGAAAATTTGACGACCAAGGAGGTTTCAAAATCTCGGAAGGAAACTTTCATCCGAAAAGCAAGAAATTTTAAATATATATATACTAAAGGGTTTTCAAGGGAGTTAAACCGAGCGAAAAATTTAATAATGAGTTTCGAAAACAAGAAATAAAAGAAATAAAAGTAGGATGAGGTAGCGATTGTTTTGCAAATGAAAATGAATTTAAACAAAGGTTCTTGAAGTATGAGCACGATGAACATAGAGATGTTTATATGTAAAGAAATTTAAAATCCCCCCTTTGTTTTAGAAAAATATTCTAAAGTACGTACGTAAATGGTTAAAAATAAATTTCGTAGGTAGAAAAATGATATATTGAATTCCCGAAATGGTAACAAAGTTTTAAAACTAAAATACGATGGATACTGATTCGAAAATAAGTAGGAGGTCGTAACTTAAAACTTTTACGACCGAAGGGTTTCAAAATTTGCGAAAGAATTTTAACTCAACCGAAAATAAGAAATTTTAAATAATTAATAAAAGTTTTCAAAGAAGTCAAATTGGGCGGAGAATTTAATAATGAATTTCGAAAATACTTTTAAAGGAAGCAGGTTTTGGGAAAGGGGAAATTTTGAAAATAAATACAAGATAGTAGTAATATATTGTGTAGTTTATAAAAGTAATATATATATTTTGGAAACAAGGCAAATAATGCGAGATATTGACTTAAAACATTTACGTCCAAGAAAGCTCCAAGTCAATTAAAAGTTTTAACTCGATCCAAAACAGCAAATTTTAAATATATAATATAGGGGTTTTCAAAGAAATCAATCTAGAGCGAAAACTTAATAAGGAAAGTCGAAAATAATTTTAGAGAAGGTAGAATTGGTCAGGGAAGGGATTCGAAGGATCGATGATGATCATTAGGAAACGATCACGAGAATCGAGAGAAAGGAAAAATGATCGCATGAAGATTACGCGTAAGATATGAATCGTGAAGAGCTACGATGGGACTCTATGGTCGATAACATAAAATTTGCAAGGATCAGAGGGATGCTAGAGGACAAGGGTCCTAATCATCGGGTTGTCTAAAGATTTAGGATAACTCAGCTCTAAGACTTCCTAATGAGCTAGAATATAATCAGGATCTAAAGAGAAGGTTCCTAAGAGAATCGAGGTTACGTTCTGCTGGGCCCGAAGTCGATGGAGCTGGGCGAGCAACTAGACTTAAAGAAGGACTCTAAATATCTAATACGATCAGAATCAAATGGGGATGCTAAAATAGTCTAGGACGAGGACGACTAAATCTTAACCAAGGCGTCCGACTATCAACCTGGGACGTCTACCTAAGTCTTCCTACTATCTAAGACTGGGAAACTAATTCAGACTTGTACGTGGATATCAAATGAATGCGGTACTTTTACTGTTCCGAACTTTTGCAAGGACCTGCATGGGCCACCACTAAAACCTGTCACGCCCCGCTTCCCAAAATGAACAGAGGCGAAGCGTGACAAGGCCCGCTTAGGCCAGAGCTGAGAAGCTCGGACCCAATAAGCGTCTGTAGAGGTACCATTTTAAAAGCTTTTCAGGTTCTTGCATTAATATAGTTCGAAACAACAGAAAGTACAGAAAAGATGTTTGCATTCATTAAATTAGAGATATGATATCCAACAAGTACAAAGTCTAAAAAGAAACCTAAGCGTGGCAACAAACTATCTAAAAGAAAACTGAAGTAGTAACCTCTGAAAGCGACGACTAAAGAGACCTCAAGGTCTGGTCCTTGTCAGGTACGTACTCTGGGTCGACGTCCTCGGCTCCACGTACTCCAGCGAGTCTGCCTCGTCCACGATCTCTGGCTGAACACCTGACGTACAGCACCCAAGAAAAAGGAACTGTACGTCAGGTAAAGTCTACAAGAAGGGTTAGACTTTACTGCAAGTGCACCGAACTTTAAACAACGGTTTACTGGTTGATTAGCATGCTGAGGTTCTTTTACACAACAGTTTACTGGTTGATTAGCATGCTGAGGTTATAACAGAGTAACACGACAGGAAGTAACGCAGCTGGAAAGTAAAACGGGACAAGTAGTAGTCGTAGCGTGTGCTACCAACTACGGGACTAGCCTACAGGTGTCAAGACAAGACGGGACGTGACGGAAACAAGGCAGGACAAGACAAGTGAGACACGAAAGGGTTCACACCTTACGGTTCGAGGGGGATCAGACCCTCTTACCGTGCGCACGCTCAACCCAACCCCAAACCCCAAGGCAAGACAAGACATGACACCAGTACAAGGGATCACTCGCTCTAGCTTGGCGAGTGCCCTATTGCCCGCAGGCTGAGAATCAGTACAAGGGATCACTCTCTCTAGCTTGGAGAGTGCCCTATTGCCCTCGGGCTGTGTATCAGTACAAGGGATCACTCTCTCAACTTGGAGAGTGCCCTATTGCCCGCAGGCTGTGAATCAGTACAAGGGATCACTCTGCGAGTGCCCTATTGCCCAGCGGGCTGTGCAAGACGGGACGTGACGTGACACGACAGGAAGGGTTATTCTAGGGTGTCCACACACACGCACACACATGATAGCCCTACAGCATCAAAAGTTGTTGTTGTCAGGCTCAGACTTCGTCGTCAAGTCTGAGCCGTCAGGAGTCGTCCCGGACGCTATCATTTCACGTCCGGTTCTATTTGTTCACAGTTAACAATTCTAACCAACTAAGGCCTAAGCACGGCCAAAAGTGCAAGTGGATACACTTGCCTGCGGTGGCGAGTGTGTCGTCCTCCTGAAGTGTCTCGTCCAAGCGTCTCGTCCGCGGAAGTCCGTCTGAAATATCGCCACGGCGACGATGTCAGGTCTCAAATTCATCAAATCCTATTAGGTTTCGTTTCTAGGTTTTCGGGACTACCCTATTTGTCAAAGTCACAATTTGGATGTTTCAGCCTAATCGACGATCTATCCTATGTGCACAGTCAACAAGGTCTATTCGTCGATTTTCTAGGTTTGTTCAACGTTTTTCAGGTGCTGGGAAATAAATTTTAGTTCAAGTTGATGATTTTTAGTTTAGGGTTTGATTGATCTATAGTGTGGGTTTGCTACGAGTAAGGGGGACCAACCTTTTGATGTTTGAACGTAGATCGGACGTCGGGTCTTGTAATGACCCTAATTTCTATATACGCGTATTTATTTTTGACGTAGATACGTCCGTATATTGTTGGGGAGTATGCCCATATTTTTCTTTTAATTATTTGATGTAGGAATTTATTTTAAAAGATTTTAAACTCACTACTTGAATTTAGTAAATGAGAGTATTTGGAGAAATACATGTATTTGGAGTGTATGAAGTATTTCTACATGTATTTTGATTTTCTTAAAAATACAAAAATCATGATTTTTATTACCATGACAACACACCATGGTATGTGTCATGTTGTTAGTAATAAGAGGACACTTGGCCTATTAGGTGTAAGAATGAGAGGGTTTTAGGGGAGACCTAAAAACTAGGCAAGAAAAACACAAAAAACACAAAAAAGTCAAGAAAATCTCATTCATTTCTCTCCATTTTCAGCTATGAACGAAATTTCTTGCCCTATTTTTTTTTTTCTTTTTTTTTTCTTGCTCCTCCTTGCTCCTCCCATCACCACCCCTTGCTCCTCCCACTCCACCACCAAAGTTCCCTTGTTTCTCATCATTCTAAACTCCAAAAATTAGCCCAAATCACCTCAAAAATCCTACTTTTGGAGACAAGATTAGAGCTTGGAGAAGGAGGACTAGAGAGCTTGCCATCAAGGAGAAGAAGGGCCCAAGATTCAATTTTGGAGGACTTTTGTAAGGTAGGAACTCTAATCACATAGTAGAGTTTGGTTTAGGATTGGTTTTCTCATTAAATTTGTAAATGTAAGAATTTGATGTTAAAATTATGTTGAGTTTCATATGTGGAATTAGTAGGAATCTCAACTCCACTTAGTAGGATACCATCTCCACCTTGGAGTTCACTTGCATGCATGTTTGCTTGGAAAAACTTATCTTTTGTGTTCATGAATCTGTTCTGAAATTTCCAGCAGTTTTAGCCTCTGTTAAAACAGGCATATCTCCCAACCTAGATCACAATAAAATCTGAAATAAATATGTTCATGTAGAGCTCGAAATCCTACCCTAAAATCATATAAGATATGATATATGTTCTGTAGGAAGATATATGCCCATAAGGCAATTTATCTTGATTATGCGTCTTGTTCATACCGTACATGGTACGTATTACTCTAAGTATAAAATCATTTGTATTAATATACTTAGAAATATCCATAGACTTATAGTTAGGTCCTTACATATCTAGATGAGATCTCGATTATGAGTAAGTAAGCGACCGAATAGAAACGTAAGTCTTAAACGGTTCGTGATCATAGATGTGTCGAGAACTGGATATCGACACATCGGATAGATCACTGTGTCTTCGTCTTGCCTTCGGGTAATGATGATCTCATAGTCATTCGACTTGGCGAAGTCGGAGACGAGACACAGGTGCTCATTAGAGAATGAGTTCACTGAACGACCAAGTTAGAATTATTAAATGGTTAACTTTAATGATCTGTCTTTAATAACTCTAGGGTGATGATAGGTTAGTTGATCCTTAAGACCTGAAGTCAACTGTATAAACCTGTGAACGGACGGTGTAGCTTAGACCCATGATCTAGCTTCGAGGACCAGTCCTGATGAAAGATCTTAGGTTGGGTTGCACCTGAAGCTCTCAAGGTGAGTAAGTGACTAAGATGGGATTCGTCACTTCCATTAAAGGGAAGTTAGTGTTATAGGCTCAGTACGGTCTTTATGTTAATCCTCGGCCGGGGTACGTTGCAAGTAGTACAACGTGTATACAATAAAGACCGCTGTATACTGACCAATGTTGTCTGATAGGGTTGACAGAAAACCATACCCTAGGCCAACATCAAACACAGTCTTGACGAAGGGATTTTATCTAACGGAATTCATCACTGACACAGCCAATGCAAACCCTATGATACTTTTGTCAAAGGGTCGATCACGTTATGATGACTCTGAAACAGGGACGACAGCTACTGCTCGTAGTGACCGTCGTCTAGGGGTTTCGAGCCCCAACCTGTAGTAAGGTCAGGCTGTAGGGTCTCACACCGAGTAGTACTCGTGTCTTAGTAATAGGAATATAGAATAGAGAGAAATATCATTTGATGATATTCACAAGTTGAGTTGTGAAAGTTAGTCGCAATAGCAATAGGGACACAACGTTGCATTAGATGCTAACGTTAACTAAACGTGTTGTAAATTAGTTACGACGAATTTTGTAGGAACAAACTTGTTGGAAAGGGTTACCTGGATGACGGGATCGTCTCGGTCTAAACACAGGTTCAAACCGTGTCCAAATCGGAGCTCAAACGAGCCCAGAAACGCAGAAAGAGTTCAAGGGGAAGTGGGTTAGACCCACCGGGCCAAGAGGCCCATGTGCAAGGGCAAAACGGGCGCGGCCCGCTGCAGCAGCGGGCGTGACCCGCTGTGTGCAGCGGGCGGGCGCCCGCTGCATTAGCGGGCGTGGCCCGCTGCACAGCGGGCCATCGCCCGCTGATGCAGCGGGCACGGCCCGCTGCACGCAGCGGGCCAGCGCCCGCTGCAAGCGGGCGCAGCCCGCTGCACAGCGGGCCCGCGCCCGCTTGTGCAGCGGGCCAGCGCCCGCTGCGTGCAGCGGGCACGGCCCGCTGCAGCAGCGGGCGCCCGCCCGCTGCTTGCAGCGGGCGGGTGGCCCGCCCTTTCCCCTTTGGGCGGGCGCGCCCGCTAAGTCTAGCGGGCGCGCCCGCAACTTAAGTCAATTAGGGTTTTTTGAATAACCCTAATGACGGCTACGAATTTTGAGAAATTGCTAAACTTTGAGCAATTGTTTGAGGGGTCAAACGAAGTCAAAATTCGACACCGTCAGTTCCTACGCGTTCACCATTCCAAGCTCTTCTGATTGATAGCTTGTTTGGTGTCTGAAGTTTAGTGTGTGAGGAGAATTAATTCGTTAAAGTTTGACTTTGTGAAAGGCTAACTTTAAAAATTGAAATTAAGCCAAATGGCTTAATTGGCTTTTCTCTTCATGAGGATTGTCCCACATTGCCCGCAACAAGAGGGTGAGTGCTCACTCCCTATATAAATAGGGGTGCACTCTCCTCGTTGAAATACACACCAGTCAACGATCGGGTAGCTCCAAATTATTGAGCAAGCTCGGTCCGCGACTAAATCTCTCTCTCTACTTTCCTATTCTCTGGAGTAGTCCTAGCACGACTACGAAAGGGGTTTGGATCCGATCCGGACGTCTAAGACGCGGGTTTCTTCTCAAGTGAAACTTTCTACCGCGTGTGATCGGCTCGGAGGCGAAAGCGGCTCGGGCGGATCGGTGCGAGGGTGCGAGGCGGCTCAGGGAGATCGGGTCAACGCGGCTCGGCTACGAGGAGCTTCTCAAGACGGTGCGGTACATCTTGCCTGCTCCAGGGCCAAGATTCCGGGTATGTGGTTAAGCGTTTTTTTTTAGCGTAATTGGTCGCTTAGTGTAGATCCTTCTTGGAGTGGTCAGACCCACTCCAAGTCGGCATAGATCGGGCTGGGTTCTGGCTCCCCAGAGCCTAGCTAAAATGTTTAGCTAGTGTAGAAATTAAGATTTCTGTTTTTCCGCTGCGCCTATGTGCCTCCGTGGTCCGTCCGACTTAGGACGGATACGGATCCGAGCTCTGGGGGTCCGCCAAAACCCCAACAGTGGTATCAGAGCCACGGTTATGCTATAGATCTACTATAGCGATTTTTTAAATTATTAAAAATGCTTAGCTTGCATGTTCAAAACTTTTTTTTTTTTTTGGTTTTGAAAATAATTTTGTGTTTCAAAAATTAATTTTGCAACACGGAAATTTGTTTAATTTTGGGACAATTATTTTTATGCGATAAATCTAAAAGTAGTCTACTATGTTTTAAACACTTTGTAAATTTTTATGAGACATTAAAAAAATTTTAAAAGGTGTTTAAAGTTTATGTAAACTCTAGAAAATTTTATTTTTGGAAAATTAAGAATTTTTCTTTAGTTACATAAAGTTAGAAATCTTTAAACTTTATTTGAAAGCTTCTAAAAAGGATTTCTAAAAGATTTTAAAAGAGTTTTTAAAATTGTTTTAAATATGTAAATAATAGAAATAATTTTATTTCATGAGATGTAATATAAAATTAATTTCTTTTACTACATAGATGTTTCTAAAATTTTTATGTGATATTTTAATTTTAGAAATAAGGTTAAAAATTTTTTTAAAAAGGCCTAGGTTTAAAATTATTAGATAATTTTGAACGACCTAGTTTTATGCGATAAAATTTTTGGGAGACTTTAAAAATTTTTAATCTTTAATTTTAAAGTGTTAAAATTTAGATTTGCATGTTTGTATTATATATAGATAATTTTAAACTTGCAAATACATTTTATATGTCACTAAAAATGAAACTCTCTTTTATGTGGATAAAGTTAGTTGCTTCATTTCATGTTGAATAATGTATTCACAAACCTTGTTAGGTTAGCCATTAAAACATGATAGTGACATGCTATGTTTGATAAAACAAAACAACAAGCGAACCTAATACCTGATTAGGATAGTCCCTTTGTTTGTAAATCATTTCATTAAAATGTTTAAATAATGATTTTCATAAGAGACAAAAATGTTGAATTGTTTTATAAATCCTAATTAGATTGGGGTAGTAAGTTGAACGTAGAACCTTATAGTTGATAAGGACTTAATAAAAGATGTTCAACAAATCTGAAAAATTTTGAATTTTAGGATCCACTAGTTGATAAGGATTAATTAGTTCTTTTAATTAAAAGCCATTTAGTTGTTTGGAAAACATAAGATTGATGACAACTCCTTCAATGGATCATGATGTCGGTCAATGTGCTTGGCTAAAGTTTTTGGACCAACCTAGCTAGACTGGGTAACAAGTGGTCCTGGCTTAGTCAATTCCCTGGCCGCGTCCGCTGGACCGTAAGGAGTCGATTCATGACTATGTAAGTCCATCGACTATACCTAAGTCAATACGATAATAATCTTGTTCAAGATAAATCGTAGCCCTCCTTGTTTTAGGAGTTGGCAACTTTAAGAAACATGTTCCGGTTGTTGAGCTACACTCAAGCCGTGACATGTCAATCTTATAGAAACCGATTTCTTGATTGACATCTTAACCTGACTAAAACCGTTGTCTCTTCCCTCGAGCTTCGGCGTAAGTCTAACCAAGAATGTAGTCTAAGACCTGACCCAAACCGGCGCGTCGTGCATACACCGAGCAAAGGGGCAAGTCAGGCTAGACACGAAAACAAGGGTCCGACTAGGCTAGCCATTGTGATCCGGTTGAGCACACTCATGATCACAAATGACTAAGGGTAAAAATCGATAGGGAATCATAGTAAATATGATTGACGACGAGTTCGTCTACCGACTGCAGAGTCGGACAACTTGTTGAGATACACTCAAGGTTGTCAGACTCAGGGTAGTCGGATCCCTCTCTCACAAATATTATTTTATAATAAATTGTTTATTATTATGGCTTTAAATAAATTTAGTGGGAGAATATAGTTTTATTAAAACCATTAAAACTATACTACGAACATTTACTAACTATAGTATCTATAAAATACAGAATGGATTCGGGACTTAGATACATGGTTGAGAAGAACGTGCTGGATGGAACGAACTACAAAGACTGGCTTAGGAACATCAAGTTGGTCCTTTCCCTAGCCGGAATAGGATACGTACTGTTCGAGGACGCTCCAGATAAGCCGGATGAAGATTCGACCCACGAGGAAAAGGAAGCCTACAAATTGTACCAGAGGGATGCAGAGAAGGCCAGGTGCCTTACTCTGGCTTCGATGACCAACGAGTTGCAGAGGAAGCATGAACATATGGATGTTCAAAGCATGCTCCTCAACGCACAAGAGTTGTATGGCAAGCGATCAAGAGCTGCCAAGTTCGAGGCCACTAGCAACCTCTGGGGCACCAAGATGGGGACGGAACCCGTACAAGATCATGTTATCAAGATGATCGGGTACGTGGAGGACGCTGCCCAGTTAGGATTTGTCCTGGACAATGAGATGTCCACGGACATTATCCTAAAGTCTTTGACTCCCGATTTCAAGCCTTTTATAACTGGCTTTATAATGAACAGCCTTGAGACGGATCTTCCGGGTCTCCTCAATATGCTCCGGCAGTTTGAGGAGATTCATAAGAAGCCGGCTGCACTGGTTGTTGGCTCTGCCACTTCCGACCAGCCGAAAGGCAAAGGAAAGAAGAGGCAGGTCCCACAACCTGCGAAGGCTAAGAATGGGAAGAAGAAGAACAAAGGGGCCCCGTCGAAATCTGAGTGCTTCCATTGCCACAAGATTGGCCACTGGAAGAGGAACTGCAAGATCTATCTTGCAGAGAAGAAGAAGGGGCATACTGATGCCTCTACCTCAGGTACAAATTAAAATTCAATTAAATGCAATTATTTCCATTCATATAAGTATGAGAAACTTATAGACATCTGTGTACTGTATACAGGTGGCTAATAAGAACTGGAGATTGGAGAAGTACGGAGATCGGTCGGCAATCAAAGCAACAGTTGCTGCTGGGACCGCTCAAAGACTTCTGGAGACAATGATCGTGATGGAGATGATATTTTTCTTATTTGAATAAAATGTATCATCTTTAAGGATCGAAAACAATGAATGAGTGCTTTGCACTCAAAGTTTATTTTTGATAAACAAATTAAGGTTCCTTTTATGAACCCGTTGTTTTGGAATGGATGTCTCGGTTGTTGCAATTGAAATTGAATTGGCTTAAAAATTCTGTGGATGTGGCTTTTCTGTGATGGTTGCGTATATTTTCGAATAATGGTGTTTAGCTTCGATAATATTGATTTTGAAGCTGACTAAATGTCTGAAGTCAATCAGTAGTTAAGTGTAAGTTCCAGGGGAGCGTATAAATTGTGTGCGATCACAATAATACGCATATCAACATTAATTCTTGATTATCTGCATTTAGTTATTAAAAGAGTTAATACTAAATGTGATTAAAGGAATAAGTACAGTGTAGAACGTTTTGATTGAACGAGTCAATGTCAAGATTCCTTAAAACGATCTTGACTTGACTCATTCGTCAAACCGAATCTGACACTTGTACTTTCCATCTAAGGCACTTACCAAAAGGTTATTTTTGCACATAAATCTAAATATGATTTAGTTATTATGTTGAAGTAATTTAACCAGGTAATTCACAAAGTCAGTGGGAGCAAGTAAGTATACTTAGTTCCGGTTTTTTTTCCGGACTAAGTAAAAAGGATTTTTCACTTTAATGAATCTTCTATATAAATCATTAAGTCAAAATTGTTTTGATTTAATCACATATATATAGAGACTTAGGGTGTCAAATATGTACTTGACATATTGACACAATAAAGTGGAGTGAGCTAGAACTGACTTACGAAAATGTTAGACCTCACATCTAAATCGTATAAGCTAACTGTTAGCTATACAAGGTTAGGAAAATTGATCCAGATCATTTTTCCAAAGGATCAACCCTGTGTGATCAAGAGATGTAATTTCAATCCATTAAAATTCGTTATAGATACTTATTAGTAGAACCATTCTTAGGTTTGTCATATCAAATGTCAAAGTGACTGATATGCTATAACGGTATGAGATATCGAGATAAATAGCCTAAGTGCAAGTGGGAGATGTAGGAAGATATATGCCCATAAGGCAATTTATCTTGATTATGCGTCTTGTTCATACCGTACATGGTACGTATTACTCTAAGTATAAAATCATTTGTATTAATATACTTAGAAATATCCATAGACTTATAGTTAGGTCCTTACATATCTAGATGAGATCTCGATTATGAGTAAGTAAGCGACCGAATAGAAACGTAAGTCTTAAACGGTTCGTGATCATAGATGTGTCGAGAACTGGATATCGACACATCGGATAGATCACTGTGTCTTCGTCTTGCCTTCGGGTAATGATGATCTCATAGTCATTCGACTTGGCGAAGTCGGAGACGAGACACAGGTGCTCATTAGAGAATGAGTTCACTGAACGACCAAGTTAGAATTATTAAATGGTTAACTTTAATGATCTGTCTTTAATAACTCTAGGGTGATGATAGGTTAGTTGATCCTTAAGACCTGAAGTCAACTGTATAAACCTGTGAACGGACGGTGTAGCTTAGACCCATGATCTAGCTTCGAGGACCAGTCCTGATGAAAGATCTTAGGTTGGGTTGCACCTGAAGCTCTCAAGGTGAGTAAGTGACTAAGATGGGATTCGTCACTTCCATTAAAGGGAAGTTAGTGTTATAGGCTCAGTACGGTCTTTATGTTAATCCTCGGCCGGGGTACGTTGCAAGTAGTACAACGTGTATACAATAAAGACCGCTGTATACTGACCAATGTTGTCTGATAGGGTTGACAGAAAACCATACCCTAGGCCAACATCAAACACAGTCTTGACGAAGGGATTTTATCTAACGGAATTCATCACTGACACAGCCAATGCAAACCCTATGATACTTTTGTCAAAGGGTCGATCACGTTATGATGACTCTGAAACAGGGACGACAGCTACTGCTCGTAGTGACCGTCGTCTAGGGGTTTCGAGCCCCAACCTGTAGTAAGGTCAGGCTGTAGGGTCTCACACCGAGTAGTACTCGTGTCTTAGTAATAGGAATATAGAATAGAGAGAAATATCATTTGATGATATTCACAAGTTGAGTTGTGAAAGTTAGTCGCAATAGCAATAGGGACACAACGTTGCATTAGATGCTAACGTTAACTAAACGTGTTGTAAATTAGTTACGACGAATTTTGTAGGAACAAACTTGTTGGAAAGGGTTACCTGGATGACGGGATCGTCTCGGTCTAAACACAGGTTCAAACCGTGTCCAAATCGGAGCTCAAACGAGCCCAGAAACGCAGAAAGAGTTCAAGGGGAAGTGGGTTAGACCCACCGGGCCAAGAGGCCCATGTGCAAGGGCAAAACGGGCGCGGCCCGCTGCAGCAGCGGGCGTGACCCGCTGTGTGCAGCGGGCGGGCGCCCGCTGCATTAGCGGGCGTGGCCCGCTGCACAGCGGGCCATCGCCCGCTGATGCAGCGGGCACGGCCCGCTGCACGCAGCGGGCCAGCGCCCGCTGCAAGCGGGCGCAGCCCGCTGCACAGCGGGCCCGCGCCCGCTTGTGCAGCGGGCCAGCGCCCGCTGCGTGCAGCGGGCACGGCCCGCTGCAGCAGCGGGCGCCCGCCCGCTGCTTGCAGCGGGCGGGTGGCCCGCCCTTTCCCCTTTGGGCGGGCGCGCCCGCTAAGTCTAGCGGGCGCGCCCGCAACTTAAGTCAATTAGGGTTTTTTGAATAACCCTAATGACGGCTACGAATTTTGAGAAATTGCTAAACTTTGAGCAATTGTTTGAGGGGTCAAACGAAGTCAAAATTCGACACCGTCAGTTCCTACGCGTTCACCATTCCAAGCTCTTCTGATTGATAGCTTGTTTGGTGTCTGAAGTTTAGTGTGTGAGGAGAATTAATTCGTTAAAGTTTGACTTTGTGAAAGGCTAACTTTAAAAATTGAAATTAAGCCAAATGGCTTAATTGGCTTTTCTCTTCATGAGGATTGTCCCACATTGCCCGCAACAAGAGGGTGAGTGCTCACTCCCTATATAAATAGGGGTGCACTCTCCTCGTTGAAATACACACCAGTCAACGATCGGGTAGCTCCAAATTATTGAGCAAGCTCGGTCCGCGACTAAATCTCTCTCTCTACTTTCCTATTCTCTGGAGTAGTCCTAGCACGACTACGAAAGGGGTTTGGATCCGATCCGGACGTCTAAGACGCGGGTTTCTTCTCAAGTGAAACTTTCTACCGCGTGTGATCGGCTCGGAGGCGAAAGCGGCTCGGGCGGATCGGTGCGAGGGTGCGAGGCGGCTCAGGGAGATCGGGTCAACGCGGCTCGGCTACGAGGAGCTTCTCAAGACGGTGCGGTACATCTTGCCTGCTCCAGGGCCAAGATTCCGGGTATGTGGTTAAGCGTTTTTTTTAGCGTAATTGGTCGCTTAGTGTAGATCCTTCTTGGAGTGGTCAGACCCACTCCAAGTCGGCATAGATCGGGCTGGGTTCTGGCTCCCCAGAGCCTAGCTAAAATGTTTAGCTAGTGTAGAAATTAAGATTTCTGTTTTTCCGCTGCGCCTATGTGCCTCCGTGGTCCGTCCGACTTAGGACGGATACGGATCCGAGCTCTGGGGGTCCGCCAAAACCCCAACATGTTCAATTCGTAAACTAGGAGAAATGGAGCTTTTTCTGCAACATGTCGAAATTCTGGCAGTTTTGACATCCTGCACTAAAATGGTGATTACCACCTCTTAACTTGATGAAATTAGGTGGTTTAGGAAATTTTGGACAACTACTCTTCAAGATACACAATACCATATTTTTTATTTTACCCAGATCTGATTGAAAATTGGATTAAATCACTGATTAAGTTGATGCAATGTTTCTGTTTTTCTGCAGAATTGCCATATTTTACTAATTTGAGCACAATAAATCACACATGTCATATTATTTTCTGAAATTTGGTGTGGTGATGCAAAACTGTCATACCTGCAACTTTGCAGCTTTAAGTTTTCCTAGATTCTAACTATAAATGCCTTTAATATGGCCTTCAATCTGACTGATTGTGCATTTCCAGTAACCTGAAATGGTTTGGGTGATGTCGTACTATGTGTACATGTTCATATTACCTCTCTTATGCCTATGTATTTTATTACCTGAACTAATTGGCCATTATACCATATACTTGTCGAATCACTAGTTGTGTGGTTACATAAGATGATCGGTTTGTTGTGGAATATGAAATGTGGAAAGGAAAGAGAGGTGGGAAGATGGAGAACATGAAGGAAATGGATAATTTGACTATAGAATCATTTCTCTTATGTTGCTTTTCGTATATTCTTGGTTGTGGTTCTTTTACCCCAATTGCTCATATATTTTATTTTATCTCACATGAAATTGATATAAGAAAAATGATTAAGTCCTCCCTAGAGGAGGGTGACACGGGGTTTGGGGGAAACACGGGTAAATTGTAGGTGTTAAGAAGCGGACACGATATGATTTCTCACTCGCTTCGTCACTCCCGGAAGGGGAAGTTGACTAGAGTTAGAGAGGCCGCCGGTGCGCTCGTGACGCACCTGGACGGTAATTGATGGTTTTCTCCGTTTGACCCACAGAAAAACCGAGATGATTCTCACTCCAGTACCTTGTCCAGTCGGGTACGGAGTTACGAGAGGCCCCTCCAGTGCTCGTGTCGCTGGAGTGGTACCACTTTTCACCCACCCTGGGTGAAGTCCGCTCTCTTAGCAGCCTATGGTTTATCCGGGTTCCAAATACAGAATAACCATTTAATTTTTAACTTAATCGTTTATTACTTCAGTCTTGTTCACTGTTGTTTACTTTCAGCATTGGTACTCTGTTTTTAATTTCTACGTAATATGTGATGACATGACACCTGTAGTTAGTTAGTTAGTTAGGGAAACCAGTTCTAAACTGGGTTCTACTAGGGTGATTAGGAATTCCTACTGGGTCACGCGTTGACGTGTCTCATCCTGTGGTTTACAGGTGCGGGTCCCGAGCAGTCTTCGGGTGTTCAGGAGCCAGAGGTCGGTGCCAGTGCTACTGAGGTAGAGCCTTCGGGCGAATTTATACAGATAGACAACCCGGGGTTAGACTAGTGGGTGCGTTGTACCGGGTGTGGACTTTTGTACTTTTGGGATGGGGGTTTCTCTTTTGTTGTACCCGTTTTTTTGTACCCCCGTTGTACAGCTGATGTATGTATGTATGTGTATGGACTTATGTAATGTAATGTAACTTCAGTGTTGATGTATTTACTTTTCAGTACTGTGTTTTTATTTCTGTTGGAGCACTTTTCTTTCTATGTGTACTATTCCAGTGTTATTGCAGTGGCCTGCTAATTTATTTCATAATCAACCACAAAAAATGCCTAGTAGTATTTAGCTAAGAGGGCTCGAAGCCTGAGTCTGAATACTACGGCGACCTCGTCAGCTACGCCCCCGTACTTGGGTGAGCGGGGCGTGACAGGTCTGAACGACAATAGACCTGCGTCGTTAGATTAACGATATCAATTAAAAGAATTAAACTAGCTATAGAAGATTATCGCTCGTTAATGTGTTTATAAAATTATTAGACTAACAACTTAATTAGCAAATGGTCAAAACCAAGCAACTTAACAGTATTATAACACTAACATAAGTTATACCCCAAATTAACTAACTGTCATTACGTATTAGGTAGTGATATTATATGGTAACTCATACCAGTGTAGCTCAAGGTTATTATAATAACTAAACTCATTTAATAAAGTTAATAACAAGTCTCAATCGTACTATCCTTACATGCAGTTATATTAGCACTAACTTATCTAAACAAATATTGTACCGAACCATTTAAAAGACTGTTATCATTATAAAAGCTAACCTGAGTACTTGTAATTCAACCCTGCAGCGGCATTCCCCGGCGGAGGCGACGACCACTGCGGCGCGGTGCCTGAGGTGACGAGGCATTGAAGACTTCGGTGATGGCGGGAGGATTGTGTGGCCGGAGGGCGTCGGAGAGGAAAATGAAAGGGTGAGATCGCCCGGGATCTGAACGTCAGGCTAGAAAGCAAAACAACCTCAGCCTTGGGCGATCGTTGTGCGCGAGTTTGGCAGGTGGGAGAGGGGGTCGTGCGGCATGAACTGGAGGAGGAGGAAGGGCGGAATGAGAGGGGTTCTCACAGGCAGGGCAGACGGCGGGTCCGGGCGACGAACTGCAGGCAGCGCGTAGCAAAAAATGGCGGAGCTGGAGGCCCCAGCGGCGTCAGCTGCGGGGTTCACGGTAGACGGCACGGGGTTCAGGCGGGCTCGAAGCCGATCTACTCAGGTGATGTTGTCGTCGTCACCGTAGCTTCATGGAGGGTCATCGAGGGGAGATGAGGCTGTCGTGGGGCGAGCTCGTCGGAAGCGCCATGATGAGGTTGATGTTGGCACAGGTCGGGAGGAAGGAGGGTCTGCGGTTGCTTGGAGGAGGCGAACTGTCACGGGTGACGGAGCCGTGCAGATGAGGGAGGAGGGCGGAGGACGGGGATCTGAATGGCGAGGGGCCTCGTCGACGAAGGTGTAATGGCTGCGACGGGAGGGTGAACGGAGGGCGAGGAGGTGCGGTTGAGAGGAGGGCGAAGGCGCCAGAGCGGAGGAAGGTCGGAGGTTGCCGGGTGATTTCATTGCCGTTCGTCGAGGGGGTGTCGAGGGCACTGCGATGGCGGAAGGGAGATGGCAGCCCGTTGGGTTTTGAAGATGAGAGGGGAGAGACGTACGTGGGCGGTTGCGAGGATCGTGGGATGATAAAATCCCATGCATGGGATTCTGCGGACGAAATATCCCGAAGATCGGTGACGTGGGGGCCTAGGGAAGTGGGGGTCAGTTGAGGAACGAAAACAAACAATAGATTGTGCTTCCCCTTTTAATTAAAAAGGACATGTTTCTAAAGAATGGAGATGGTTATGGTTTTTAATGTAAATAGTTAGGATAAGCTCTGTTAAACAAATTATGAAACTACGTTGGATTATTTAAAGATTTAGAATAATCAGTTTAAAAAGTTAAGAAAGAAAATTAACAACTTATAGTTTAAATAATAATATTATTAATAATAATAAGATATACCACTCCGCCTCTCGGTATCCAAAAATTGCAAGGGAAATACCGGAGCGATCGCGCCTCCGAGAGGGTCGTAGATACGGGGTTCGGTCGCGCGTCTGAACTACGAAAAACCGTAATAACAATCGAATGCGAAAATACGCACACGAAACACAGCTACTCGCTAAAAATATGTACGGTCGGAAAGTGACCGTTACAAATTGCAAGGACCTTTACATGGTTATACCAGATGCTTTACAGACTGGAGCCTCACAGCTTCAAGTCTGAGCGGGCCTCATCATGCCTCGCCTTCCGTTTATGGGAAGCGGGGTGTGACAGGTTTTATTGGTGGCCCATACAAGTCCCTCTTGCAACTGCGAATTATCGGAACAACGATAATAATAATAAAACGTCCATTAAATAAATTAGAACATCCAAGTCATAAGACTCGAATCTAATTATTTATCGTTCTCTATGTCACTAGATGGCTGGAAGATGTGTTGCCCGAGCATCTGTCTCAGCTTAGTAGGGAATCCATTAGATCAGGACTATATTAAGACTTAGTTAGACGTCTGTGCTGGCTAGTTAGAGGTCCCTGATTATTAGCAAGACTCCATGCTAGAAATTGATATAATCGTCTTAGGAGTTGCCTTAGTGGTTCCTGTCTAGCTCTGACCATGATAAACTTCTAGAATTTCTTTAGTCGTTCGGTTGGGTTCATCGATTTCGGGCCAAGCCGAACGCAGTTCATTACAGTCTAGTTCCTTAGAAAGTCTTAGCGCCAAGTTTCCTAATCTTTAGTTGGTCGACCGTAGGAGTTTCCCGTAGATTTTCCCGAGTCATATCCTAGGCGTGTTTATGTTTCGATCATGCGACCATATTCCTTGCCTCGATTCACATGATCACCACATTACGATAATCGTTGATCTTTCGAATGTCCTCCGCTGCAAAGCTTGATTCTTTCAAAGTTGTTTTCGGTTTCCTTCGATTAAAATTTTTGCTCAGTATAAATTTTGTTTTTAAACCCTCTTCTTATATATTTAATTCCTCACTTTACGATTGAGTAAAAAAAATTGTCCTTCATAGATTTTGAAGTCTATTGGTTGTAAGTTTAATTACTATCTCGTAACTATTTTATGACATATACTTTCGCATTTTGGTTTTAAAAAAACTCTATTACTATTTTGAAATTTCGATATACCATCTTTTCTAAACTATGAGATTCATTTTAACCGCTTAACATACATACTTTAAAATATTTTTTCCAAGCTAAATAGAACGTCAATTATTTTTATATATCAGTTCTAGGTACGTCGTACTCGTACTTTAAAATCTATGTATAAAACCGTTTCTTTTGGCAAATCCTGGTTCCTCTAAAAGTAGTTTCAATATTATTTATTTTAAATTTCTCCCCAGTTTAAAGACTTTGAAAGCATTTAACCTGAGCTTAAATTTTCTACACTTCAGTTAATCTAATTTAATTCTTTGAATTTCGAAATTTTTGTCGAAATTATATTAAATTACTGCCGTATAATATTTTCTAACCTACGTCCTTAATGTTCGTGTGAATTTTTTATTCTTCCTTGTAATGATTTTCAATAAGCTAATAAACCATTTTTCTTATTATGTATATACGACTCAAATTTATTTTGAACAACTCATTTTATCGACCACCAATATTTTTCTATGCATAAGAGAACTCCAACTTTTGAGGTACGACCGGTTTTGTACTCTTCGTATTTTAACTTATATCTTTTACACACTATTTTCCTGTATCCTATAAGAGTAAATCATTACATCGTTCTTTTCCACCTAAACGTTCACAATTATACCCCTGATTCACCTAACCAAGCTGTCTCCTTATCTTCGTCCTATCTGAACTCGTGCTTTTCGATCTTTCATTCGTTACGTTTTTGGGTTCGGTTCTTTCCTATTGTTTAGCCATTAGTGCTTGTCGTTGCCTGTGTCAACCTTAGTATAGTTTGGTGAGCCCATTAGTATAAGTTGTTATGTCGTGGTGCATGCATATAAGTAGAGTGTGTGGACCCGTGTGTGTGAACCCCGGCATATCACTCATGTATGAGTGTACTCCCGTGTAGTATATTAATGTTTGCCTATTGTGTGATATATACATACTCAGTGTTATTCATGATGTATATGAAGTTGTATGGATGATATTAGTTATATATGTGTGGTTAGCTATAACACTTTAGGAATGTCTGTATATATATTGGAAATTGTATTGGAGTATGGACTAGTAGTGTATGTAGTTTGAAGATACTTGTGAATGCTTGATATGTATATCTATTATACATTTGACAATGTTTTTTGAATTCTAGGGCTGACTAGGATAAGATAAAGAGTGGCTGGGATTTGATCTTGTGAAATCAACGGTTGAGATTGCATTTTGTGAAAATTTTAGTGGAAAAACTTAAATTTTGGTGGGAAAAATGTCTTGGAAACCAAAACTTTGAAATTTGAAGTGTCTTGGGAAAGATTATGGAGATTAAATTTTGGTGAAAAGTGCTTTGGGAACCTACACTTTGAAATTACAAGTGCCTTGGGAAAGATTTAGCGGAACAACAAATTAGCGTAAAAATACCCTGAGGTTTGTTGTTCCGCGCCCGCGCCGATTTTTTTACGCTAATTTGTTGTTCCGCGCCGAAGGCGCGGCGCCAAATTTGTTGTTCGACGCTGAATTTGTTGTTCCACGCCGAAGGTGTCCGTACCGCTAAATATTTTTACGCTAATTTATTGTTCTGTTAAATTGTGGCTATGGAAATAATTTTTCTGGGGACAAACATTTCGCGGGGAAAATTTTAAATGAACCGTGCCCGCGGGCACAGGTTATGACTAGCATATATATATATTAGTAAGTCAGGTGAATGTTATGTGTAATGATAATAGCTATACTTATAGTTAAGTGAGTAGGCCTATTATATGACCTATATATTAGTACGTGTGAGTGTGTGCTCGTACATAGATATGTATAGTGCTTAGACGTAAGTTGTCATGTATTTGTTGCATGAGTATATATGTGATGTACGTATGGTAGTATGATTATAATTTTGATTAGTATTGCTTGCTTTTACGGGATGTTGTGTGCGTGTATACCATGAGGTATACACGATTATTGCATATCTTAACTATGTGTGTATAAGTAGATGTGTTGGTATACAAATTATAGGTAGATGGATATGGCGTGAATATATATGTTACATGTGTGTGACTATACGATGGATGCATGTATTAGGGAGGGTATTATAATTATACGTGTGCTGATGTCGGTAATATTATTATGGTAAACAAAGTGATTGAACTATGTGGTATTACCTAACTAAATATTACGTGTGATTGACATTATGGTATGTATATGGTTATGTTGGTAGATGTGTATACATTGGAGTGGTATTGGTATAGGTATAGATACCGTGTTACGTATATAAAGTATTATGATATGTGATTTGAGTCTTGCTCAAGCTTGAGTGGGTATACTCTAAGTATATTGTTACATATGTCTGTGATTTGCGTGTAGTACCATGAATATAGCGATGGATGATGTATGTATAGTGATAGGATTGTTTGTGCCTGGTTGTGTTACGCACATGATTGTGGGTCGCTATACCCGTATATAGTTATAGGTGTTGGTCTTGTGGTATAGTTATTTACTAAGGACTTGCCTGTGTGAACGTATGTGTGCTAGCTAAACTAGGTGTGTAGATGTGCCGGATATATAGTGGTATGATTGGTATATATGAATGAAATGTTAGTGTGTGTGGGTGTGCACCATGCATGGGTAAGTATGTGCTTAGCTATAGGTATTGGTGACTATGGTATGTGTGGCGTGTCATGAATATAGTTATATGACTGTATGTGATGTGAATATATGGTGAACTATTTGCATGCATTTGAATGACTATATAATGGTGAAATTATAGTAGTGGTAAATGTATCTTAGATATAATAACATGATTTAATATTGAGTGGTGTGGTTACTTGTGTTGATATGTTGGCATTGGATGTACACTAGGAGATATAGAGAGTAGTGTATCCTTATTGTTTTGTTCATAGGTAGTTATCTAAACGTGGAGTATTACGATGGTATTTGCTGGTGTGAACTATTTAATTGTTTGTGAGTATGTGCACCATGGTATGTAATAAGTGTTTTATAGTTATATAGGGATGTACGTGATTATATGAATGATTGAAGTACGTGTATGAATTTACTGACTATGATAGGTGTAAGTTAGAATGATCGTAAATATAAACATGTTGGTAGTGTTACTGCTTGACTACCTAGTGCATATATAAGCACTTGTAGTGACTATATCTGGTTTGAATTATAATGTGATATGATTTGGGTTAGCTACTAGAGTGACTATATATATTTATAGTTAGAAAGTCCGAGGATGGACTTTATTCTAAGGTGGGTAGGATGTCACAGTCTGTTTTCGATCGTATGCTTTTCGTGCACGTAGTCTTGTTTGTGCACGTATTTATTTTAGACTTTGTTTGTATCCGAACCCTTTAGTGTGATATGCCGTTGTGGCCCTCTCGAAGAATATTAAATTGTGGAATTATTTTGGAAAGTCATTTCACGGGTCGTTCTCCCACGATTTGACTTTGTTTGATGAGACGTCGCGATTTTCACTTTTGTCGTGAGACGTTTTTATTTTTAGTTTCGTTTCTCGTCGTCGTAATTGTGATCCGTCTTCTTTGTTTTGTTTCTCTTGTCGGTACGATCACCCCCGTATTTATCTTACAATTTTAGAGCCTCGTTTGACCCACTTTCACTATTTTGCCCAACCTATTATATTTTAACCCTAAGTTTCACATAGCATTTTGTCCCTAATAATTTCTTATTAATAATAATATTCCCTAATGTTGACTTAGCCATTTTTCCCCCACATGGCCGCACACTTACCCATGGAGAGAGAGGGTGTGAGATCTTGGTTTTTTTGTAATTGATAATTTCAAAATTCTAATCTAAAACAACCCTAACCTAAACCTGGCCCCTACCGACGTGAACAAGCCCTCACCTCTTTAAATAATGACCTAGGGCCTTTGTCTCTTTCTCCCAACAAAAAGAAACCGCAGCCGCCCTCAAATTTTACGCAAACAACACAGAAAAAGACCCTAGCGCCGCTTTTTCCCTTCGTCTCCGACCAGTTCTCGCCGGCGGCCACCACAACCCCCTCTAACCCTCTCTCCGGCCCCCTCTCCATCGCCTGCCCGCTGTGAACCACCCCTAACCGCCGGAATCCATCGCTGTGCCGCCGTTTTCCTCTGCCAGCACGGAGCAGAATGCAGTAGTAGCAGCGACAGCCGCAGCCGCCACCGCAGCTACCGCCCACACCCCCTCCGACGTGCCTCTGTCCCCCTCCGATCTCTGTGCCACCGTGGACAGCCCCTCAGGCCGTCCAAACTCTGAAACAGCGAGCTCTCGCTGTTTTGCGATTCTAATGATGTCCCGATGCGTCGTTTCACCTCCTCGTCACTCACTCCCACTGTTGGGTTGTATTTTCGACTGACTTCATTCAAGTTGCTGTGAATGTACTAAATCATTCAATGTTGTGCTCATCTAGGACATGTCAGTTGGTTGGATGTAAAATTTTGTTGTCTTAAGCTAATTACCATTTGTTCTTTAATTTTCAGGATTCTCTTCTTCCACTAGATGGAATTATTGGTGTTGTTACTGGAACCATTGAGTTCCAAGCTAATTAAATTATGGACTTGTCAAAATTTGCATTTTTACATCCTCTCATAGGTTTCGATTTGATCTGTTATGCTCCACTGCGACTGTCAATCAGGGAAACTTATTGTTGGAGCCAGGAAGCAGGATGTCTTCCAAAAGAGAAAGAGGATCTTTCATTAGTTAAGAAGGTATCACTTTTTGTGCAGGTATTATGTAGGCATGAAATTGCTTCGGTAGCCGCATAGTTCATAACTTTTAATTTACCTTTTTCTGCAGGTATATTATGTAGCCAGAATCTCCACAAATCAATTCTAGCCTCTTCGTTGCTGTTTCAGACAGTTCTCAGGTGCATGTCTTCTCTCCAAATTTAAATGAATTGCAATTCATTTTAGGTTTTTCCCCAATGTTAAATGAATTGCAATTCATTTTCAGTTGCATGTCTTCTCTCTAAAGATGAATTTCCCGAGAGAGAAAAAAACTTGGGCAACATAGAAATATGTGACCACCTCAAAACTTATGTAGCAATATTGAACCTTCAACAATTATCAATAATCAAGAAGGTGACGTATCAATGTCTTCAACAGATCATTATTATCAAAATTTTCATTTTAAATCCTCTCATGGGTTTCGGTTTGATCTATTAAGCTCCACATCGAGCTCACTCTTAAGGGGAATTGTTGTTAGTGGGAGGAAGCACCGTGTCCTCCAGAAGAGAAAGAGGATCTTTTATTAATCAATAAGGTGATGTATCACTTTTAATCCACGATCTTGAGACATGAAGAGTGTTTCAAAGATTTTAAATTTTAAAATTTTCTTCTTCTTATTAGTGGGAAAAAAGGGGTTGTTATGAGAGGAGGAGAAATTGCATGCCTGAATGGTGGAAGGAGCTTAGGACCTAGAACTTTCAGCTGCGAGTAATAAAAATCATCTCAAAATATGGTAATAATTCATTAAATTGAATTATATGTAACTGAATATGTAACTAAATGGGTAATTGAATTTGATTAATGACATTAATGGCTGGTTTCATTTTCTAATTGCTGTGCAAAACACATCTTTGATTTTGTTATTTTCTCAGAGTATAAGTTCCTGGTTTATTATAGCAGTTAATAAAAAACATGCTTTTAATTGGTGACTTTTCCTAGAATTGACGACTCTTCAAATCTATGGTTGAAATTTTCTATCAGATATGGTAACTAATGTAAACCGAGTGAAATCTTAATAGAACCATTAGGACAATGGAAATGATGACAAGATTGCCATGGGTGTGCAGTCATCTTTTAGTCCAACTAAAAGTTATGTGCTGCAAAGTAACTAAGTTTGAAACTAACATTGGTTACTTACAACATTAAAAGCCTGGAAGATGTCTGTATATCTTTGTTTATAAATATGTTCACATCCATCATGAATTTCCCGGAAGAAAGTGAGATCTTAGGAAGACAAAAGGAAAATGCACAAGGCTCAAATCAAGAGGAGACTACAGTTACGATACTATTTACGCAATGTAAACCACCAATATGAAGTTGGAAACTAGGACTAGAATGGATATGCAAACATAAAAATATTCGAGCACCTGGAATTTTTCACGGAACTCTTAAGAAGTTATTAGCATTTTACCAATATCTCATGGTAACTGCCATTACCATTTATCACCCAGTCATTTGACAATCTAAACATTGTTGTGGCCATGCGGTAACCCATAACGATTATTCAAAGAGAGGAAATGTCTTTCAGTTTGCAATGCTCCTATTGACACATGACATAATGTAACTGATCTTTTTAATTCTTTTTATATATCCAGGTCTGTTCGTCTATGATTTGTTGGATTTTGGAGGATGTTTGGTGAAGAAATTGAGTTGTAAGGACCCTTTGATGTAATGGTGTTAGGGAATTGGCTTTAGGGTTGTTTTATGCAAGACACCTGCTCATAGCCTCAAACATATCAAAATATGCTGTTTTGGTTCAGAATAAAGATACGACTGTCATGATTTTAGGGTTTTGGAGAGAATTTAATTATCAAATTTTGTTGCAAAACAATATTTCAATTTGGTGGAGGGTTGTTGAAGGGGAAATATTGATGAAGAGTATTTTTTTTGTTCAATTTCAGATCTGCAGATACCGATTAAAGAAGAAAATAAGGATAATAGCAGGAAGAGGACAAGACATTAGGGTTTAAGTGCGGAAAAAATAAATTAAAAGAAAAAATAGAAAAGGAAATGAACTGGTCAAATTAATGCTAGCATGTGACTTTGTGTACACTCCCACCATACTAGAGCCCCAACGTATTAGTATCAGAAATCTCTCAAGTATGCCTCTTGCATGTTTCCCACATCTTGCAACTACTCTCTTCATGGAGGAAGCAAGCATAAAAACTCAAAACCTTTCAGAAGCTTAAACTGACAAGTGATTAGTTGGACAAAAAACTAAATCAGGTTAGAATATGCAATTGCATTCTCATACATTAATTTTGTTGAACAACGTGGCAACAGTGCCTATCAGATGCTATGATGTAATTAAAGATTACGACAGGATACCCAATAGATTCATGTAATTACAATTTTATTCGCATTTCTTTTTTGACAAATATCCAGAACTTTAATTTGGTAATACCCCTTGCAAACTGAACACTTTTGATGATTGTTTGCAAAAATTTAACGGCATAATTTTTGTTTAATATATGTTAGTAAAACCATGTTGGTCCTTTTTTGGACCCTTCTCTAAGATTTATGTACCAGACTTGCTTGCCATAGTGAAATAATTAGGTGGATGTGGCAAGATTATAGGATACATAAAACATTAAAACACAAAGTGCCCAGTATCTCTGGGGCTTCAACACGATTAGAAAGCAAAAAAGGAAACAACCTGTATCCACATTATATTTGCATGACATTATAACTGAACTTATCAATATTGTCAACATGGCTAGAAAGCAAAAAGAAAACAACATACATCTTCATTATATTTGCATCATATAATAACTGAACTTCTCAATATTGATGACAAAACTACACAATATTGACGCATAACACTTTTATATGCTCCCAAGTAATTCGAAATATACAATGGTGGAACAAGCTTTGTCTCATCTGTTTTGGACATAAGCTTGACAAATGAAGGACCTAGAATTTCAACGGTGTATAATAAAAACCATCTTAAAATATGGTAATAATTCATTAATTTGATTAACAATTAACTGAATGGGTAGTGATTTTGATTAATGGCATTAATGGTCGTTTTCATTTTCTAATTGTAGTGTAAAACATCTCCTTGATTTTGTTAGTTTCTCAAAGTATAAGCTCATGGATGTTTATGTAGTTAATAGAAAATGGGCTTTTAATTGGTGACTTTTCCAAGAATTGATAGCTTTTCCTAATCTATGGTTGATATTTTTATCAGATGTGATAACTTAGCTCCAAGAACATGAACTTTCAATTTAAAATAGTAGCCTTAATGGTGGGTGATTTCTTAAAGAAAGGGGACTACTATTTATCTGTGAATTGGTAATAATAATAGAGATCTGGCATGAATCAACATTGATGGAAGAGAAGAAGCATAAAGACTAAACGGCATCCCAATTCATGTGTTTCTATGGTGTTTTTAATTAACACATGTACATTTTTGCATGAAAGATGACTTTTTATTTTTGCATGAAAGATGACTTTTTAATTATACAAAGAAAAGTTTACAGCTTTTGTTTATATCGTTTAGTCAGCTGTCACAGGATCATTTACTTCATCCAAGGACCTCACGTCTACAATTTTGAGTATTTTACAACCTGAAATTGTTGTATAAACAGTTTCGTGTTATGGTAAATATAGCTAAAAGAAACAGATGGTCAACATCAGCACCAAAAAAGATTTCACATTAGCAGCCATACTTCTTTCTTTTTAAGTTTCTTTTATAAATTTTAAAAAGAAAGTAGAATCAAGTCAGAGGCCGCAACCCAGCCCAATAAAATATTTACAATTCAAAAGAAAGTAGAATCAAGTCAGAGGTCGCAACCCCAGCCCAATTAAATACATCCCTAAAACTTATCATGCTCTGATCTTAATATTTCACTTAATTTTTCTCTATTGAGTGAAGTAAGGGGTTAATCTCATCTTTGGCA
Organism: Scilla litardierei; assembly: GCA_030789695.1. Taxonomy (NCBI): domain Eukaryota; kingdom Viridiplantae; phylum Streptophyta; class Magnoliopsida; order Asparagales; family Asparagaceae; genus Scilla; species Scilla litardierei. The sequence continues at coordinate 177,149,346 of CM061142.1, forward strand.
TGTGTGTCATACTCTTAACAAAATTAGACTTACCATGCTCTGGTGCCCAAAGTTTGTTACAATTTAAGAACCATGTTGACATCTCTCATGAAGCTTGCATTTGATAGTTGTCTGTTGAAGTTCAATTTAACATCCTTTTAACATATTTTGATAGTTAACGGTAAAGAAGGCCGATTCAGAGCAACTTCAATAGAATTGGATACATTCAACATGTTAAAAAAGAATGTTAAATTGAACTAAAACAGAATGTCTTAACAAAATTTACAAAATTATTATTACTAAAATTGTTGACTTTAACATGTTAGTTGACTGTATATAATTTAACTAAGTGAAATGTTAGTTGACTTGAACTGTCAATTTTAGTGCCATTTAACTCTCAATTTGGCTGACTGTATCCGATTTGGAGAAATCTTTGTTGTTGTTTTGTGCATTCATCATACAATCTTTTTTGTTGTTCTGTGCATTCATCTTTGTTGTTTGCAGGTCATTTTTGTTTCTTTCGCATTCCCATTATGAGCAATCTTTGTTGTTGTTTTGTGCATCCATCATACAACTGCATTCATCTTTGTTCTTTTAAAATTTTTATGTGTATGTATTTAAAAAGCTTTGAAATGTGCCATAATGGGGCAGGGAATGTTAAAGAAAGCTTATTACAATTAAGTTGGGAATTTCTTTGAAAAGCTTAAACATCATGTTAGATAGCATTTTGTGCCTTTTCTGCATAAATTATCTAAATTTTTGCATAGCTGTTTACTTTGATCAGTAGGAAGTGAGTTATAATTCCCATAAATATTGTAATTTCCATTTTGGTTCATCATGCCTCGGGTTGAAAATTCAACGGTTTTATGTAATTGTATTTGTTCCACCCCTAAATCACTGAGCAAAAAAGCTTAGTGTTCACTAATCTTTAGTGTTTTGGTTAATAAAATATAAACTTCAATTTAAACTGCACATATCTTCAATTTAATCTTTAGTGCATGTATCTACTGTATTCACATACTGTTTTTTTTTAAAACGGGAATATTTGTCATATTCTATCTTTTACGTGATCACATGTTATATATGGTTGCATTGTGGACTACAATTAAATGTATTGTTGTTTTCTATTTTACAAGACAAGGATGCTGACTTCGACATAGATGTAAGTTCTATTTGCTTGAGTTGTATTATTTCCTCATCTTTTCATTATTTACTGACTCCAACCCCAAAAGTATACAAGAACCCAAAGAGACTGCATTGACATGCCTTAAAGAGACTAGAGGATGACCCAAGTGAAGTGTAGGATGTCTGCATGATATGTAAATCAAAAACCAAGAAGGCTACAGTAAAGTGCCTTGAATAAGAGTGAAGTTTAGGATATGTTCATAACATGAAGTGCAGCAAACCTCTTCAAGGCACTTCATTGTAGGATGTCTTCATGTTATGGGATCAAAGAGACTACAGGATGTCCCATGTCTTCATGTTACCTGCATGTTTGCATTTGCATCTCTTACTGTGACAATTTTCCTTTAAAGTTACATGCTAATGTTTGTCCTACGTAGACAAAGATTTAAATTGTTTGCTGTTCTGTAAATTAACAACTTTGGTGTTCTGTTAATTTAAAATGTTTGGTGTTTGTTCTCAATAGTATTTAGAGTATTTTGGTTCTTATATACCATAGATTGAAAGGGATTCTCCTCTGAAAGAGCATTTAAATGGAAATTTTTAGAAAGATGTGTTAGATACTGTGAATTATGTTGCATTTTCATTTGTTTTTGGGTTTTTTGGATTAGTGCCTTGAAATGTTAGAATTTGGATTGTAATTGCACTTCTTCTGGATAGATTCTAATGGCTGTACATGCTTTTTGGATTTTGTTTGAATTTTTCTTGGATTTATGCTTGGAAGGTTATAATTGCACTTAGAACCGTGCCCGCGGGGGAATGCTGTGGAAATAATTTTTTTGGGAACAAAGATTTCACGGGGGGAAATCTTAAATGAACCGTGTCCGCGGGCACGGGTTATGACTAGTATATATATATATATATATATATAATTTATATGTAACAGTGAGTATATTTTTATACATTTGTGGGCAGTATCTCATATTAATATATGTATACTATATAAGCAGTAGATGTAATATTTTAGGCCTAAGTTATAAAGGTATGGTTGTATATATATAGCATATTGAAGGGTTTATACAAGTCTAGTTTTAAAGCTATTATATTAAATTAAATCTTGTAGCTTAATGTTGGAACCTACGACGCAGGTAGACTACACATCGTCACTATCACCGAACACCCAAACTTGCATCGTTTCAGGCAAGTACTTATCACTTACCAATTTTAAAATATATAATGTTCTGTCATCTTTAAAATGTACATAGAATACTTTTGTTGCGTGTGGTACTATTATCTGTGTCGCCTCATCTCTGAATTGTTCCATTAATGAATTGTGATACTTGGCCCTTGGGGCAAATTACGGACTACTGGGCCTACAGGCATTACGGATATAAGGCCCGCGGGGCATTTACGGAATGTTTGCCATACGGCAACCATTGGACTATACTGATACACATATTGACACTTTGAGTGGGGTAGTTCCAATGTAGTAAAGGTCGAAATGCTGGATCACACTCTATTGGTGAACTTGACCGACACCTGGCTGGTCGGTGAGTATAGAGCCACAGTTAGCTCCCGTTGGCTTGGGTGTAATTGCAGTCACTTCCCCCTTAGACACTGGGCTTGTCATTAGACTAAGAAATTGAATGACGCACTTTCTTAATTCTGTTGTTACTATTGAGAATTGTGTAACCTGCTAGTTCCTTTATCTTGCTCATGTACAAATGCCATGTTTATTACTTTGCACGCTACACATGCAATGCTTGTTACCTTGCACACTACACTTGCCATGTTTATTACTTTACACACTACACTTGCCATGTTCGCTACTTTGCACACTACGATTGCCATGCCTATTGCTTTGTACACTACTATTGCTATGCTTAATACTCTACACACTACACGTTGTTATGCTCAATGTTCTCTTACGCTGCCATGCTTTACCTTATTGTGATCATATTGTGTTATCCACTTTCACTGTTTTTCAAAACTATATTATTATATTATCTTGCCGAGGGTCCAGTTTTCCTAACCTTTTAAAACTTGCAAGCGACCCTCGCTGACGTTTATTTCCTTATTTATCTTATAAAATATACGTTAGGTTTTGAAACGGAGTTCATTAAGGAGTTTACTTGGAGGCTGAGCTAGTTGACCAGGAGTAACCAGACGCCGAGATCCACTGCTGAGGAACGACAGGTTTTCCGCAGTGCTAAAATAAGATTATTGATATTGTTGTTGTATTTTATTCAGGTGTTCTTCCACTTTGTTAAACTATCTGTAATGGGCATACTAGGCCATAAATCTTTTGTGTACATGTAACCTGGATGTTGAAGTGTAATGATGACATTATTTGTTGTTTCGATTGTTTGCAAGCAAGAACCTGCCAAGTAGTCATACACAGACGCTTATTGTTCTTAAGTCAAAGAAGGAAGAAAACGAAAAAGTACTTCTTCTTTTCTTTAAGCACATGTGGACCCGCTCATGCTCTCACTCCCAAGTATAATGGGAAGCGAGATGTAACATAATTCTCAGAAATGAAGATTGCTGCTCCACCACCATAACCTATTCTGCCTTCCTCTTCCCTGAGATTAGTTCATTAAGGAACTTTGCATACGAGGGCATCTCCGTGAGGGCATTCATAAAGGAAATATTCAGCTCCACTCCCTTCAGAAGCTCGATGAACTTGGCGTACTTCTCCGCCATCTTGCCCATAGCCAATCTATTCAGGAATGGAACTGGAGCGGGGTGATCCTTGGGCTTCTCCATGGGCCTTGTCCTTTCTTTAGCCACTTCCTCCACCACGTGAGGGCTATCTCTCTCTGCAGTGATAGGCTACTCATTAGCCTCGATATCTCCACCGCCAACCGCTGGTGGGTGCTCATCTATCACCTCCTCATATGATGGAGCCATGGGAATCATCACCGGTGGCTCCAGATCTATTGTCGATAGGCTGCTACGGGTGGTGATGGTGCAAGAACTCTCCCTAGGATTCTTCTCAGATTATGCGGGGAGCTTGCCTTGGGACCGTGCCATCTGACTCATCTGCTCCTTTAGCTGATCCACATGATGGATAGCTCCTTTATGCGAGCTGCATGGTCTAGGTTGAGCTTCGCCTGCTCCTCAATGAATCTCTCCAAGGTGGCCTCCAAGGTGGATTTCTACTGAACTGGTGGATGTGCAGGCAATGCTAGCTACTGCTGATGCTGCTGCTGGTACCCTGGCAGTCTGTATGGGGCATATGGCCTCTGCCCAGACTGTTGCTGATATGGCTGCTGCTGGTGCTGATACTGCTACTGATGATACTGTCGTGGCTGCTGCTGATACTGCTGGTACTGATGGAGCTGTTGATGTGCTCCGTTGCTATTCCCTTACTGGAAACTAGGGTGGTTTCTCCAGGACGGGTTCCATAAGCTCCCATGTTTCTCCTCTGACATCAGAGGTGTAATTGGCCTCTCTTGCTGTTGCAGGAGGCGCCTGGTAGGAGTAGGTCCCGCCATTGGGTCCCTGATCTGTGCACCTCTCATAAGTGACATATGTGTTGGCAGGGGGTGAGCTGGGCCTAGCATCGAGTCGGTGCTCCATTCTAGCTATCTGCTGTGTAAAATATTCGAGACGGCCATCAAAAATAGTTGCCTCACTGACTTCATATCGGCCTCCTTCTGGGGCCTTGGCAAAAGTGGAGGATGACCTGTTGTTGCTCTAATGTTGGTTGTTGGCCGCCATAGCTTTAAGGTTCTTCATAGCCTCAGCTGGCTCATTTCCCGTTATGGCTCCATTAGCCGTGGCATCCACTATCATCCTCTTGTCTGAATACATACCATTGTAGAAGGATAGGACCAAGTACCATGTAGCGATGCGGTGGTTCAGACACTGATGCTGGAGGTCCTTATATCTTTCCTAGGCCTCGTACAAAGACTCATGGCCCCCTTGCTTGAAATTGGTTATTTGGTTCCGAAGACGCAGCATCTTCGAAGGGGAGAAGTACTTAGTGATGAAGGCCTCTGCCAGCTGCTCCCATGTCATGAAAGTGTCAGGCACTTGGGACATCAGCCAACAGTGGGCCTTCTCCTTCAAGGTAAAGGGAAAGAGCTGCATCTGATTGCGTCATTGCTGATCCCTACCATCTGGAACGTGGAGCACTTTGCCAAGAAAGTCTCCACATAGTGACTATGGTTCGCATGAAGGAACCCGTGGAAGCAGTCCTGCTGCACCAACAGGATGAGCCATGTCTTCAGCTCAAAGTTGCCATCGCGAATCGACGATATGGTCACAGAGGAAGTTGGGGTGGTGCCGGGCTTCATGTAATCCCGGATCAATGGAGGTATTGGAGGTGGTGGTGGTGGTCCGTTGAGATCAGCCATCGATATCTGCCTTCTCTTCTCTCATGTGAGTCGCCTAGCAGTTGCCTCTATCTCAGGATTAAAGGGCAAGATGTCTTCTGTTCCTTGAGAACGCGTTAGCATACAAAAATAGAGGCACTCAAGAAAATCACGGAACTTGTTAGTAAGAGAGAAAAATAATAACAAGATAGTAAAAAAGAAAAAATAAAAAGAGTGTGTGGGAGGTAAAGTGTGGATGGAACCATCACTCTCCAACCAAAAGCTAAAGCAAACTGATGCCTCCCTAGCAACGGCGCCAAAAACTTGTTCGGTCCTGGGGTTGCACCATGTGGACGCGAATCACCGCAAGTGCACAGTGCGTTATAGTATAGAATGATTGTCGAACTCAGGGGAGGCGATCGTTTAACACTTAGCTTTATGTGGGAGGAGGAGAGTGTGTGGTCGGGGGTTGTCACGATTGATTGATTAGTTGTTTGTGGAAATCGAGAGTTAACTAGAAATTAAACGTCAAAGGTCTTCGGGATTCCCCGCTAGGCCCTTCAGTCACGCAGATGCTAGGTTAAATTGTCCTACGTCGGACTATGGATTAAGGTAGGAGTGTTACATCCGTAGATGAGAACGAGTACTCAACTTTCGTTATTCATACTTGTCTAATGCATCCCTATACGAAGCCGTGCTCTTGTGATCGGCTTTGTACAGGAATGCGTGCATTAAGTTGACACTTTGGTCGTGCCTCGCAATCCGCATCCACTCGCATGGTCTACGAAATGCGACGCTATCATGTGGTTGGTTCGAGCAATATAGCTACTTTCGTAGTCATCGGCTAGCAGATTGAGAATTGGTGGTCGTCCCTAGCTCTCTAGTCACTCTCGTGATCACGAGCTCTAGAAACAAACATTAAGCCCTAATCGGATTCTTGGGGATTCTCCCAAGGATATGGAGCCACCTTCGCAATATTTTGATCCAGAGGCTAATCCCCCAAAACCTTTGTTCAAACTACCTTTTGGCAACCCAAGATTAATGCAACGGGGATCTAACCTAACATCCAATCCCTTGGATCCTAGGGATTGTCCCTAAGCCCTAGATACACACTACTCTAACATGGCATTAGCTCCAAACATGGGAGCAATAAAGATAGACATAATTACTTGGCCAAATTGCATGAAACTAATTTCAATAGGAAGAGGGAGCAATAGAGAACAACATATCAAAAAATCAAAGAGAAATGAATTTATCAAGATTTAGATTGCAAAATAAGATCCAAATAAAAAGAGCTTCTCCAATAGCTCTCAGGTTCCAGCAGTAAAAAAATACTTGACCTACTCTAAAAACTATTTACATTTATACAAAACCGTTTGGGTTCGGGTTTTACAAGAAAACCAACCCGAAACCCATTAAAAAGAGCAATTCTGCACTCTGCCGACCTACCGCTCGGATGAGCACAGTGCTCGCTCGCCCTAGCACTTCTTCTTAGGGCTCCATCTTGGCCTCGGAGGAAAAGTCGTCCAGGTGAGCAAGTTAGGTCGCTCGCCCGAGCGTCATCAAGAGGAATTGATCTCGCTCGTTCAAACAAGGAGCCGCTGGGGCGATCGGATCCTCGCTCGCCCGAGCGCTTTAGTTGCCGACTTTTTCGAGAGTTTATAAGCAAATGAAGGGTGCTCTATTGACAGCTGGCTCGGGCAAGCAACTTGGTCACTCGGGCGAGCGAACCAAGTGCTCGCCCGAGCACTCCCATGAAGATGTTGGCTACTCCCTGTTGTGTCACAGCTCGACTGAGCGAGACACTCGCTAGGCCGAGCGATCTGGCAAAACCTTCTTGTCTCCTTCTTTATTTTCCTTCTATTCTCTCTTCTTTTCATCTCTCTCTCTTCTTCACTTCTTTGGCCCCCTTGGGTTGCCATGGCGAGGCGAGGCGAGCTTCGGTGTACCGGTTGTGTCAAAAGTCTCGTATCACTCTGAATCGTGCCAAATTCCCTGAAAGTATATAAAATATCGCAAGGATCAAATATATACTACTAATACTAATTACCATTACTTAATTTACTAATTACTAATTAAAATTACTTAATTACCTAACCCTTAATTGTAGCAGCCCAAGTGTTAATTGACTAACCCCTAAAATCGACGGTTAGTCTCCTCTTCCAACCACATATTAATTAGCCTTATTAATTGCTAATGATAATTTATTATATAGTAGTACTATATATTTAACAATAACCCTTCCTTTTCCCAGCAAAAGCTACGGCCGAACACTCCCCCTTGATGTTCATCATCCTCCTCCCAACGAGGCCACCACAAGCTCCCACTCAACCTTCTCCTCCATCTCCACCACCTTCATAATCATCTTATTCTTATTATATTCTACTCCCCACAAACACATCACCTCTCTCTTTCCCATTCAACCCATGCAAACAACGAAACCCATGGTAGCCAATCGCAGCTTCACCCTCCCCTCCCTTTTCCCTCTTCACTACCACCTCCGCCTCACTACCGCAGTAACACCACCACCGCTGTTCCCCAGCGCCGCTGCATGCTCTCCTCCGAACCCCGACGGCAGCCAAAAGCCCCAACAGCAAGCTCCTTCGAGCTCGCTACCGTTGCCCGCCTATCGCCGGTGACCACCGCTGTGCGCTGTTGTTGCACGCCAACGCGCGTTGCTGTTGCCTGCCGCCGCGCGTGTCCCCGCCCACGTCGCCGCCACCCCCGGTGCCCACCTTTGCCGGCGTCGTCGTCAAACGAAGAGAAACACCCCCGTGCGCACAGTAAACACGAGGTATATTGTGAGAAGTGCACAATGCTAGCATATTTTATACGTATATACTTATATACGTATATATTTTATAAGATGAGATTGTATTAAATTCATAATAAATTGTGCAGGTGTCAAAAAATTACACGGGAAAAGCCAGAAAATCCAGCTCGACGAAACGGATGCGTTGACACTAGTTTCATTGCAAAAGGCAAGTACATCTTCCGCCATGATTTTTCAAAGCTAAAACCTAATGAAGCTATTTTCTCTTTAAAAATTATATCTTAAAACTTTCATGTACACTAATATACGGAAAAAATATATGGTGTAGTACTAGATAAGACAGTCAATTTGACATCTTGTTGGAAGAATTCCGAATATAGTTTGTTTTAAATAAATCTTTGAATATATTAAGAAAATCAATTCCTTAATATATAAATTCGTTTTCAGCTATATAAATTAAGAAAATTACCTGATAATTATTTTAAATTATTGAAAAAATACCTGCTAGCCTTAAAAAAATATTTTAAGTTTAATTATACTCATTTTCTTAGTTGTAATAATTTTGTGCTCATTTCTTAATATAATTGCATGTTTCAAAGTTTTGTATAATTGTTAAATTGAATCGTAAAGTTGTGAAATTTTGTGAGATTATTGTATGGACTCATGAGACCCAGTGGAACAATTGTACGCATCTGATACGATGCAAATGTACAGAACTAAACGACCGATGGAAATTAAATGTAAATAGATAATACACGCACTTTGGTCTGACACTTGACTTGACCAGTGGGATTTGAGTAGTCTATGTTCACAAGTGATATGGCGTGACTGGATCCACCCGACAAATACCTTCAACACTTATAGAGGTTAGTAACTTGACGGTCGCCCTATGGGGTCGGTAAGTAGCGTTACGGGTAGCTCCCGTGATGGGGCGTATTTTAGTCATGTTTCGTACTAGTAGACATGGATTTAACACTAGAATAGTGGGTTACCAAATATTGCTTAAACATATTGTAAACGTTTAATTGCTGCATGTTGCAACAACCATCAAATTGTTTAACTACTACATGTTGCAAATAGCTATAAATTGTTTAATTGTTGTAGCTCTTACAAATGAAACTTGTTACGTACTCACGCCAAGCTCGACTGTAAAGTTATAACTGAATCGATAGAGCAGAAGTGATAAGTGGCATTCTTAACATTGGTACCACCAGGTGTCTAGGATCGTTTGTGTCCAAGTCTGGATCACTCGGCTTGGGGGATACTGGCCTGCTTGGCTAAACCTGATTGACTGTGTATGTATGGACCAATGTTAGAATTACAATCATCAATGTAAACATTGATTATGGTTTATCTTGATTTCAACTTGGCTTAATTAAATTTTTTAACCCTTCTGTTTCGGAGATTATTTGTCGAGTAAACCTCGCCGACGGGCATTTCAATTGTTGTTTTATGAAATGTCCGTCAGGTATTGATAGTGATTTTGTGGAAGACATTGCTGCAGAATTCGAGCTAGCGCTCGAAGAGTACGTGGAATACCTACCTGCCAAAGACTAGACAATCACCTTCACGACTGCACTTTTATATTTGAAATAATGTAATTTGTGTACTTTGTTGATTCGGCCATACTATGCCTATGTTGTACTTTACTTTTAGATACTTTGGTATTGTAATAATGTCATCTATACTATTTCTTATAATCATGCAAGAATCTGCGGTTTTTATTCACAGACGTGTTAATTTGTTTAAACCAAGGAGTAAAGAAAAGATTTATAAAAAATATTCCTCTTTTTGTTAAGGACATCGGGGGCCGTTCGCGTCCTCTCTCCCGGTAGTATGGGAAGCGGGGCATGACAAACTGCTAGTTTAGTTTGGTTGGGCTGCGTTACCATTCAGTGTAAATTCAGTATTTTGGTTTTTTTTAAAGAAGCAAAACTGCATTTTGCATTGAATTTGATATTTATTTTAATATATAATATTTTTCCATATTTTTGTTTGATTTTTAATAGAGATTTCATGTCTTTGTTTATATTTTAATCTGAGAAAAACATTTATGTGGGAATGACTTTTTCATCTTCATTTCTCAACATTATCATTGGTTAATGTTATCATTTTTAGTGTGGCCTCATGAGCATGCTAAATTATTTCCCAATGAAAAAATTTCCAAACTAACATAAAAAAACAAGTAACAAACTTACATCATGATGCTGAACTAGCAACATAGTGACCTTTGTTTGACATGAAGCCTGTGGTGGAAAGTCAATAATATTTTTAAATATTATTCTTTATATAATCTTTATATTCGTCCATGACAAAAAGAAAATCATGGTTGCGCCACTGTTTGGATCCACTTGTGAACTGTAACATTAATAAGCCAACATGAGTTTCAAAATTTGAATAAAACAACATTGTTTGATTAGCATTTTCTAGGAATATAATCAAAAGTCACACATGATACATGCATAGTATTGCACCAAATTAATGCAGAAGATGTGAAATCTTATCTAAAAAGTTAATGCATTAATTGTTGAATGATATCGCACTCTCCTACATTACAAGTATATAAAGAACACAAGTATATAAAGAACGGCAAAGATTTCCTGTTCCTATAGTAATCATTCATGGCTTCTACATTTGTTGTTCAAATGCTTCTTTTAGCTCTTCTCTTAGTGATCTTTGGTACTGGCATTGACAGTACACTGTTAATCGAAAAAGTCGAAGCCCAAAGGTTACATACAGAGGCCGCTACATTAGATCAGGTACTTCACCTTCTTGATGAGTTTATTCAAGTTCTTTTGGCTTTCAACTACTAATCTTATACTTTGTTTCATACAGAATCAGTTACGTAATACTTCGCATGCACAAAACAAGCGATACGATGGATCACTCGTCGTAGAGAGAATTTATATGGACGGACAAACATGGAATGGATCTCAATCAAACAACCAACCAGATTATGGGATAATTAACCATGTAAATATCTTTCTACAACGTTTTATTTTCTTAATTAACCATCACTGTTATCTTTACGATCTAGTTCTCCTTTTTCAGTGGGCAACATTACAGACAAGGATAGGACAATATTACGGTGCACTTGGAAATTTAAATGTGTACGGCTTACCGACAGTTGGTCCCGATCAAGCAAGCGCAACTTTGGTCTGGGTTGTAAATGGACTTGGCACAAATAAATTCAATGCGATAAAAGCCGGATGGCATGTAAGTAAAATCAGTATACAATGAGTATTATTACGTGGAAACTTCCAGGTTAAGATGTGTAAACTTCCAGGTTCACCCAAAACTGTATGGCGATCATGAAACGCATTTTTTCGTGCATTGGATGGTAAGTTCCAACAGACACACATTTGATTACTAGATATTAGCAATATAAGTGCCCTAAAAAATCATTTGTTATATTGGATACCAGGCGACCGATGCCAACGGTGAGAATATTGGATGCTACAACCTGGATTGCAGTGGGTTTGTGCGCAACCCATCATCAGAGTACTTTCCAGGCGGAGTGCTTCGCCCACTGTCAGTCTACAACGGAGAACAGCGTTTCGTCACCATCAAAATTACCAAGGTAAAAGATCTATATTTGAGTCCCTAATTATCTCTGTCACTGATCATCTTTGTGCTCCATCTTGGAAAAAGGATCAACCAACTGGGGATTGGTGGCTGCACGTTGGGAAGAACGCAGAGGAGACGGTAGGGTACTGGCCGAAGTCACTCTTCACCACCTTGGCAGACAGTGCGTCGTTCATCCAGTGGGGCGGCGTGGCTGCATTTCATATAGACCAGACGAGCCCACCAATGGGAAGCGGCCACTTCCCCAGCGACGGCCCTGGAAGAGCTGCGGCGATGCTGGACATCAAACTAGTTTCGAAAGCGGGGAGGCTCTACGATCCTGATTATCTTTTATTGGAAGATCGACAGGAGTGCTACAGAATTGACGATAAGCGTCTAGTGTTGTACGGTGGCCCTGGCGGTTGTACTTATTAGGATAAAATTTATAGTCTTATCTAATAAAATCGTCTTCATTATGAAGTCAATCCTTTTATTTTCCGTTGCCTTTAGAATGTTATGGATCAACGAGAGTAGGCAATGTTTCTTCTCTCTTAGCTGTTCTACATGCCTTTGGCTATGGACAATTAGCATTTGTTTTCAACTTACGCGTCTATAAATATTAAATAAGCAATATGAACATTGCTAAATGATATTGGAAGAAGTGTAACCATGGACAATAGCCATGGTTTTTTATTTATAAAATCCATAGGGTATCCCAAGAGACACTTGGATACCAAAGGTCTCCATCCCACTAAGAGTGAGGGAGTAATGGAGGGATAAGTGGTGGGGAGGCCAAAAGCCTCCCCCACTCACAACACTCCACATTATCCATCCATTCCTTTGGTCTTAGCGTATAAGGCTAAAGGGGTGGATACTTCTGGATCCTGAGTAATCGTGTTTGCCTCGTTAAAAACTTAGCTGTGGAAAACCCAGTGGGAAAAACCAACAGCTTAAGAGAAAAGAGTGCAACACACAAGTTACTCCACCTCATCCGTACAAGCTTCAAGCTTGTAGGTCTTTCAGCTGTCTCATACCGATTTCTTTTATAAGTTTTACAAAAATACATTTTGGTAAAGATTTGGTAAAAAGATCAGCTAAGTTGTTGCAGGACTTGATCTGCTGAACTTCAATCTGCTTGTCCTCTTTTAGCTCGTGTGTCCAGAAAAACTTGGGAGATATGTGCTTCGTCCTGTCGCCCTTGATGTAGCCCTTTTGAAGTTGAGCAATGCACGCAGCGTTGTCTTCAAAAAGGACAGTATGCTCCAAATCACCAGTCTTTATGCCAGTGGAGTGAAGAATGTGGTGGACGACGGATCGTAGCCAATAACACTCTATGTTTGCTTCATGGATCGCAATGAGCTCTGAATGATTGGATGACGTAGCTGATGTGGTTTGCTTTACCGATCTACAGGAGATAGCAGTACCTCCGTAGGTAAACACAAAACATGTCTGTGATTTTACCGTGTGTGGATCTGAAAGATAACCTGCATCGGCATAAACAAGTAATTGGGGGGAGGCACCTCTCTGGTAATAAAGTCCCAGATCTATTGAACCCTGGAGGTATCGCAGAAGATGCTTTACTCCGTTCCAGTGGCGCTTTGTAGGCGCTACACTATGTCTGGCTAGGAGATTAACTGTAAACACTATATCGGGACGCGTACAGTTAGCCAGATATAGAAGTGCTCCAATGGCACTGAGGTAGGGTACTTCAGGACCCAATATCTCCTCCCCCTCTTCCAGAGGTCGAAAGGGGTCCTTATGTACATCTAGTGATCTTACGACCATAGGAGTACCTAAAGGATGACATTTATCCATATGAATCTTACGTAGAAGTTTCTTTATATAATTTGATTGGTGTAATAGGATTCCACCTCGCAGATGTTCAATCTGTAAGCCAAGACAATACTTTGTTTTACCTAGGTCTTTCATTTCAAAAGTATGTTTTAGTCTTTCAGATATCTCATTGATCTCTGCAGGAGATCCTATGAGATTTAAGTCATCAACATATACTGCTATGATGACGAATCATGTTCCCGTTCTTTTGATAAAGATACACGGGCAGACTTCATTATTTGTGAATCCTTGTTGTGCAAGGAAATCACTAAGTCTGTTATACCACATTTTGCCCGATTGCTTTAGACCATATAATAATCTATGCAGCCTTACAGATAATACGTCCCGAGGTATCTCTTTCATCTCTGGGGGTAGATTAAACCCATCAGGAAGTCTCATATAGATCTTTTTATCTATATCGCCAATAGATATGTAGTCACAACGTCCATGAGCTGTATTTCTGGGCTTTCCAGAGAAGTTAGGCTTATTAAAAATCGGAATGTGTTCGCATCCATGACCGGGGAATATGTATTTTCGTAATCAATCCCCTGTCTTTGGGGAAAACCCTGGGCGCTACAAGGCGTGCCTTGTAGCGAACGATCACATTATCTTCATTTCTTTTTCCAATGAAAACCCACTTATATCCCACAGGCTTTACACCTACTGGTGTTTGGACTACTGGTCCAAAGACTTTGCGTTTCAAGAGTGAGTCCAGCTCTACTCTTATTGCATCGTCCCACTTTGGCCAATCATCTCTGCGTTTACATTCCGCTAGAGATCGTGGTTCGACGTCATCGTAGTATTAATTCAGCGACGTGAACGGCAATATCGAACGCAAAATCGTCGACGACGTCTGTGCTATGTCTGTCGAGTACTTCTCCAGTACGTACAAAATTTAATGATGTTTCTTCTATTGTTTCCTCTGTATGGGAAATAAGGAGGGGAGAAGTTGCTGGTCCGAGCTCAGCATCCTAAGGAGGGATAATCTTATTATCCCCAGGAATCTTCCTCTTTCGAGGAACTTTATCTTTTGAACCTGGTGGGCGTCCTCTTTTCAATTGAGGTACATCCACTTCTGCTGCTGGTTGATTGCATCCATCTATGGAGATGTCAATCCTAGCTGACGTGTTAGCAGCAGGGACGTGTGAACGAACAATCTTCTGGTTGTCTGTGAACTTATCCGATAAAAGATGTACTGTATTCTGAATGTGAAGGATCTTCAGGATCTCATCTTCACACAGATTAGTACGCGGATCATATAGGGAC